>CM053785.1:87595414-88195414 GCA_028749045.1 Cupressus sempervirens
GTAACTCTAGTGTGATCTGTGTGATGAAACTTTCCTGCTTGCATAGTAGGTTTCCTACATGTCATTTTCGTGCCTCTGGGTTGAGATGTTGGTTTTTGATTGGAACGTTTGAGTTAGTATACTTTTAGGATTCCTAGACTTAGAGAGTATTTTTACTATATGTTTTGATAACCTATTTGGGACTTGAGATTATCTCCTCAGTACGGTGGGAGTGGACCATTCCGATTCCACGTGGTTAGGTAGTAGTGTTTTTTCCACTCTTATCATTTGAGATCCGTTTGAGACACTGTGGCTAATGCGCCTTTTATGATGGTGGATATGTATCCTTACATTGATGATTTGCATATATTAGATGATAATATCTTATGCTTTATTTTTTATGTTAGATTACTTTATGTATATGATGTAGTCTATTTAGGTGTGACATTCCTACTATGTTAATATTGATGATCTCTTCAGTGATTTGGAATGTTATGCATGGAGGGATGGCTAGGACCCACAATGGTCTAATGATGGTATTTACGGTTGGGAGGAACCATGCACTTAGTTTATTATGTTTTTTCTTTTATGATGGATTTTTATGTCTTCTATGATGATGTATCATTTACCTTACTGCATGACAGACTAGAGTAGGATGATGTATTTTATTTCCATACATGTATATTCTTTTAAGCCTTTCATACCTTGTGACATGTACAAAGGATGATTGAGCATTCAGAAATGTAATGTATAAATATTGGACTTATCATTATTATTTCATGTGGATGTTGTATTAGATGGATTCATTAATATTAGTTGATTTAGATGTAATTCTACATTAAGGTATCCTTAAAGAATATAACCTATTCTGTATGTTTATGTTTACTTGTAGATGGCTATTGCTATTTCTTCCGTTACTATGTATAAGTTGTAAATGGATTTACTTTCATATTTAAAAAATAAATTAAAAAATGCTACCAAACTTAGTGAAATTTTAGGTTAATTCTTTGGATCCCTTGGTGGGGCATTACAAGGCATTTTCATATTTGATCTAATAATTCAATATAATTGATCTATTACCTTTCAAAAAAATTGATGCACTCCTTCTAAACTTAACACTGCCTCTATTATAATGTTCTAACTTCTAAACTATATCACCTATCATATATTCTTACTCACATGTGAAATCAATGATCTTCATCAGATTCATCTTTCATTGTAATACAAATAATTTCTTCATCATTTTAATTATAATCACAATCAGAACCATCTTCATTAGAAATTTAACAAGATTTCTTACCTTTACTATTTTAGCACTTTTTTCCTCTTTTGTCTCTATTATCTCTCCTTCCTTTGTACTTGAAGTCTTTCCTTTCCTTATTGTCATCTCTATCAATACATCTAACAACCATATGACCAGCTTTATAACATGTAAAAAATGACAACGATAGGTTTACCTTTGTATTATATATTTCCTCTAGGTAGTCTTCAGGCTAGTAATCCTTCAAGATCATTAAGATCACCATCAAATCCACTGTCACTTTCTATATAATTTCTTTGCTTCTTTTTCTCAAATCCATCAAGGTCCAGTTGTGCCTTAGGTACAATTTCAACACTAGTAGGGGAATAATTATCAAAATTGGATAATTCAAATGTATTCTAATCAAGGTTATATAATTACTAGGTGTATATCTTATTTCTTGAATCACAGATACTCTAATTTCATAGATAAGAAGTAAATTCCTCAATTTACTTTACTTATCAAAAAATCATTAGATATATCCCATCTAGCTCCTCTGGTAGTATTCACCACCTCTTTAATTCAACCACAATACTATGCAACAATTTCACCTTTTTTAATTCTCATGTTATCAAATTTGCCTCTCAAGATTTTATCTTTAGCTCTTGACACATTTTTATCTCCTAATTACAAAATTATCCCACATTTTCTTTGTAGTAGTGCATTCATTCACATCATCCAATTCAACATAATTGGGGCTGCTCAAAATTCAATTATCATTTGGTTGTGCTTCTTCTTCTTTTTCATTTTTTCAACTACATAGATCTTGGTACCTCAATGTTTTCATTGTATTAGGATCAACCATGGACAAAAATAACACTCACATGCAAATATAACTAATATCATAAAATAATCAGTCACACATTATGAAGCCTCACCCTGACACATCATAGCACAGATATTTTACTTTTATCTTGATATTTGAGACTTTGATATTTTGACAGTTATTCAAGACTTAGATGGACAATGGCTTGTTTTATCTATTGATTTTGACATTACAACAATGTTTTGCATCTATATTATGCACTCTTCCATCCATTCAAAATTTGAAGTTATCACATGTGTTTCTCCCATGTTTCCACTAAGTCAAATATAACATATTTAGAGAGAGAGAATTTTTTAAGAGGAAGTTTTTTGGTGCCATTGCTAAAATAGTTAGTGAGAAGGCCTTATTAGAGAGTCTTGGACAAACTAGTGGGTTATTCACCCACTCTTTAAGTTTAGAGACAATTAGGGTTTGGAGGGAGATTAATGGAGCTCTATAACAACTATCATTGCCTTTAGCTTGGACCAAGGTTGGTGATTCAATCCATGTTCATTTTCTTTCCTTTTAGCACTCAAAAATTAATGTCATGCCCAAACTACAAGGGCAAAAACACACAATTGTTTTTAAAAAATTAATAATTAAAATGCTCGAGATTTGATAAGGTTATGCCCATAGTTAAGTATAGGTTCTCCACATTACGTCGTAAGTTTAAAAATTTGTGAAGGAATACATCGTTAAGATTTTGAAGCTTTCATTATTAGATTGAAATTGACGTTTAATTTGTTTCAAATTAATCTTAAAACAATAGATTTAAATTTTCTCTATAACAATATAATTAAAGATAGATTTAACATTTATTACATAGCATCTTTCATCTCATACAAGGTTAACATTAAAAAATAATTTTTATAATCTCTTTGCTATATATATAAAAAAAACATCTATCAATAATAATTTAAGCAATTTAAGAAAACACTATGATTACAATCAAGAAATAACAATTCAATTATATCTAAATTGAAAATCTAACTTCATTAAGATATTTCCATTAAAGACAACAATTAACATAATCAAACCAAATAATAATTAAATAATTCTTATATATACTTGAAATTAAATAATGTTAACTACTAAACAAAATTAACTAACTAATTCTTAAAACTATCTAACTACCCTTTAGATTTAAACTAAATAATATTAAAAACAATTTTAAATAAATTAACTAACTACAACCATAAACTAACTTTTTTAATAACATAACAATCTTTTTAGAAAAACTAACATGACTAACACATTAACTAGCAATGTCAAATTAAACTAACTTACAAAATAATATTATTTACAAATGACAAAACAAATAAACTAACACCTAACTAAAATTATTAACAAATAAATTAATCTAAAACTAAACTAAGCTAACTTATTAACCTACTCACTAACTAACCTACCTACTAACTTTAAACTAACCCCTACAACACCTACACCCCACCCTACATCCCCCCTACCCTTTCTCCATGGGTAGTGCTTCCCAAGCACTGTCCTTGGGAAAGCGCTCTGCCCCAAACAAGACTTGCACAGACCATCCATAAGGGAGGCACTCAAAACAAAATTCAAGGAACAAACAAAGTTCATAACAACTTTAATATTATCCCCTCCAAGTTGAGCACCCACTTAAGTGAGGGAGATGGGGATGGGACATGGGGGTAGGGTGATGCCCCCATGATCATTTTGACTTTGCCATAAAAACTTTTTTTTTAAAACCTTTTTAAATATAGTTTCAGAACTAACGTCCACCAAGGAAGATGGAAAAGCATTGATTACATAAAGTTTTATGGGTAGCAATATAGATATTTAGTTTTGAATTATATTATACTCATTTTTCTAATATCATTATCAATTTAGTTTTAATTTACAAGATTTTACAATTGATTTAAAAGAGAATTTTGAAGAGAATATTCTCTGTTTCAAAGCGCATTTAATTTGTTTCCCCCGTACAAAAGATAGAGATTTTTTACTCTCTTGAAACTCTTTTTTTTTTTAACAAAAATTTTCTAAGGTTTACAAGGAAATGCATTTTTTTTTCAAAGTGTACTTTTTTTTTATGGATTTAAAACATAGATTAATCATTGTGACAAAATAATTCAAGATTAATTGATATCTTAAACATCTTGAATTGAACTATCAACCATAACCATTTTCTTTTATTTTCTTTCCTTAAAATAATTTTCATTTTGAACATATAAGGGAACTAGAAAATTTTTCTTAATTAATCCATCATCATAACATCTTATTTCTGATATGCATCCATCTAATTTAAAATTATGATTGAATCACATGATAAACAATTTACTCAATCACCATTTTTATTGGCAAACCTGATTCAAAGGCTCAGTTGGAAAAGAACCAGGAAGAAAACTCGGCTTTGTTACCATTACAACAAGGTTTTGAAATACAAATTACATAGGATTTCAATCCTAAATTACAACTATTTAATTGAATTTTCTTCATGACCCTCATCAAGGGATTCATAACAATTTTTGCAACACATTTCTAGAACCATGGAGGGAATAGAATCTGATTAGGTGACCACAAGCATCACCAAGAACAAATCAAACATGCATATTCATACAAGGCTTTCACAATACGATTCACAATGAATCAAAACTAGGGAAAGGTGGATTTTTCCAATAGGAGATGTCAGACACAACACCAAACTAGGTTCCCAATCAGGGCTATAGATCAATAAATTTCGTTCTTCCATTCTTACATGCCAAAACTCATACATGGTTTGTGCTGACAAGTAGGGGCCCATAACACCCTACCTTCTCTCCCTCCTTTTGTCCTAAGAAGAGAATCTACACTGTTGGAGTCCAACTAAAAGGACCTTTCCCAAAATTGGCCACTTCTACCCTCTCCAAGGGTGAGTAATGCCAAAACACCCATACAAGAAAACTTCAAAATTTAAATAGAAGCATGGAAGAAAAGCATTCAAGAACATGGTTTTCAAATCTTCCCAACATACCCACAAACATACAAGCATCCAAATAACAACACCATAGCAAAGCATGAAACAAGCATGAAAAACTTGAATAAGGGAGATGAAATTCCTACCTTCACAAGAGGTAATGGCAAATGAACAAGTTTGAGTAGAGCTTTTCCCTTCCTTGCTTCAATCTTCCATGACTCCTCTCTAAATGTAGAGATTGGGTAATAATCTCCACTAGTCCAAGAAGGGCCTCTAAATAAGCCTCAAACTCACCCACCAAAAGGAGCAATAACTTCTCTCGCCCACCTACAAATCTAGAAGCTCCTAACTCAACCCACACTATGGTTAAATCACTAAGTGGAGTTGAGGTGATGCAACTCATGGTAGCCATAGTCAATTTTCGCACAAAGGAAAAAAGAGACTTTTTGAGTGACCTCAAAAGTCAATAAAAGGGGCTTAAGGGTTGGAAAAGACCCCCAACCCATACCCATACCCCTTGGGTATAATTATTTCATGTTTTAAAGCCTTAGGAATAGGTTTGGAATGAAACAAAAGCTAGGAAATAATTAGGACCAACTAACAACTCTAAAATGTAGATTAAGCACTAATCTGGATTAAGGGAGACTAAACTTGATTAAGAACCAAATTAGCAAAAGATACTAACTTAATTTGACTTAGGTCCAAGGGTTACACAACTAAACCTAACTAGCATGCTGAAAAGCACAAACAATTCACGAGTATCAAGCGACACTAAAAGACAATAATTATGAACATTAACATTTACTAATCACAGAAAGATACATACATACATGTCACAAAAAATTTGATTATGAACAACAAGGTTTCCACAATAGCACATAGGGATCAGTCCTATTCCTCCGTCGATTTTCTCGGCTAAAATATCTACACACTCATTGTACACATCAGTAGTCCTGTAAAATCACATGTACATATATATATATATATATATATATATATATATATATATATATACATACATATCAAAAATTCACATAAATTGAAACATACATCAATCAGGGTTTCTTTCATCCTACTTAATTCTTAACCATTTAAAATCTCTTAAATCAAAGTATCGATCCTATATTTACTGATTTCATCAACATACATATACATAAAACATTAAATGACAAACATCAAATATTTTAAAATAACATCACACAACATGAAATAATATAATATGTTCAATGCATCAGATAGTGTCCTAGCATCTCGAGTTGTGAGTATCAAAATGATAATAAGGTATCACTATGCTATGATGGGTTAGGGCGAGGCCTCACATCCTCCCCCACTAGGCATGAACTTCCTCATGGAGTTCATCAAGAGATAAGGGTACTAAGATCGCATCTGTGTAACATCCTCCCATAAAGCTGTAACCTCATCATAGCAATCCTACTGAACCCTAACCTAGTCCAGATATCAACCTTGAAATTCCAGGGTCTGTCGGGCCATAATACGGATAGGCTCTAGTGCTAACTGTCTGACCAACTCCACCTTTAGCCTCAATAACTGTAGCCTGATGCTCAATTTGGCAGCTGTCTACCACTGCAAAAACTTTGTGGGATCTACCCATGTCACCAACTGTCGGCTTTGAAAAAGCCCTACTCTAACCACTGGATGCCTGTCCCTGTGGGCACTCCCTAGCTATATGACCCATGCCACCACAAGTGTAGCATGGTCCTCAAGTATAAGATCATGCATCCTATGATCCAGATAGTTTTGGGCCTCCTGACCTACTAGACCCACTGTATCCTCCCCTAGAAGACTTTTGAGTCTGCACTAACTGTGACTATGGGGTATGTACTTTCTAATCCTGCTATGACTACCAGTGCCTAGGCTTAGAGCCCTAATAACCCTGTGAGGGTTCCTGTTGCTACTGCTGAGACTATTGTCCCTTAGAGGACACTGGTGTATAGTTTTGATTCCCTTTCCAAGGGGGTCTCTGCCGAGTAGAGTTTTGGTTCTGAGACTAATCTCGTGAATCTTGCCTACCTCGAGTATCCTCAGCAACTAGTGCTATCTCCACTACCTTTCTGAAGGTGGTAGGAAAGGCCATCCGTATTGGGCCCTGAAGGGATAAATTTAGACCCATGATAAAGTGATGCAACCATAGTTTCTCATCTTTCATGTATTCCACATAAGGAAGGAGCTCGAGAAACCTACTCTCATATTGAGCCACTGTAAGACCTCTCTGATAAAGAGAATGAAACTCCTCTATCTATTTCTCTCGAAAATGCTCTGACAAGTACCTCTCTCATAATCTTTCTAGGAAAGACTCACATGTGAGGGTGTCCATCCTCACTCCACCTATGATCTCCTCCTGATGCCACCAATTAGAGCCATCCCCTCTCAAATGATGAAATGATAGGCATGCCTTTAGATTACTCCCATAGGGTCATAATCCAAAGCACTATTGTAGCCTCTGTAACCATGCCTCTGCTATTGTCCCCTCAATGGAACTGACATATAATGGTGGCCCAAGTCGAATCAATTCCCTAATGTCATCTCCTATATGTCTAGGAGGTCTATCAAGTGGGGGTCCTCTTTGATGTATTGACTCTTCCTCGTGCTCACCCTGATCCCCTATCTATCTCGGTGGGGGACTCCTAGTCCTCTCTCTGACTCCGAGTCTGCCTCCTTTGGGTCCCTCTGCTTCCACTATTGGAATTTGCTAAACTGGCTGAACAACAGGTACTACCCTCTACTAAACTACACCGATCAATGTCTAAAGTGCATCCAAAATGTCTTGGTTTGGGTTAGGTGGTGGTGGAGGTGGAGGTGGTGGTGGTGGAGGTGGTCCATCCTCCTGTCCCACTCTACCACCTCTCGCCCTACAACCTCTACCTTGTCGGTTACGTCGAGTAATATGAGGCATCTACATAATTTAATGTTTAGTTTTAAGTTTAGAAAGCACAATGATTTAAGGTTCCTAGTGTTGAAACATGGGCTCTGATACCAAAATGTCATGCCCAAACTATGAGGGAAAAAACACACAATTTTTTTAAAAAATTAATAATTAAAATGCTCAAGATTTGATAAGGTTATGCTCACAGTTAAGTATAGGTTCTATACATTACGTCTTAAGTTTAAAAACTTGTGGAGGAATACATCGTTAAGATTTTGAACCTTTCATTATTAGATTGAAATCGACGTTTATTTTGTTTCAAATTAATCTTAAAACAATAGATTTAAATTTTCTCTATAACAATATAATTAAAGATAGATTTAACATTTATTACATAGCATCTTTCATCTCATACAAGGTTAACATTAAAAAATAATTTTTATAATCTCTTTGCTATATATAAAAAAAAAATAATTTATCAATAATAATTTAAGAAATTTAAGAAAACACTATGATTACAATAAAAAAATAACAATTAAATTATATCTAAATTGAGAATCTAACTTCATTAAGATATTTCCATTAAAGACAACGATTAACATAATCAAACCAAATAATAATTAAATAATTCTTATATATACTTCAAATTAAATAATGTTAACTACTAAATAAAATTAACTAACTAATTCTTAAAACTATCTAACTACCTTTTAGATTTAAACTAAATAATATTAAAAACAATTTTAAATAAATTAACTAACTACAACCATAAACTAACTTTTTTAATAACATAACAATCTTTTAAAAAAAACTAACATGACTAACACATTAACTAGAAATGTCAAATTAAACTAACTTACAAACTAATATTATTTACAAATGACAAAATGAATAAATTAGTCTAAAACTAAACTAACTAACATATTAACCTACTCACTAACTAACCTACCTACTAACTTTAAACTAACTCCTACAACACCTACACCCCACCCTACATCCCCCCTACCCTTTCTCCATGGGCAACACTTCCCAAGGAGTGCTTCCCAAGTGCTATCCTTGGGATAGCGCTCTGCCCCAAACAAGACTTGCGCAGACCATCCATAAGGGAGGTGCTCAAAAAAAAATGCAAGGAACAAACAAAGTTCATAACAACTTTAATGTTATCCCCTCCAAGTTGATCACCCACTTAAGTGAGGGAGATGGGGATGGGACATGGGGGTAGGGTGATGTCACCCCCCCATGATCATTTTGACTTTGCCATACAAACTTTTTTTTAAAAACCTTTTTAAATATAGTTTCAAAACTGATGTCCACCAAGGAAGATGGAAAAGCATTGATTACATAAATTTTTATGGGTAGCAATATAGATATTTAGTTTTAAATTATATTATACACATTTTTCTAATATCATTATCAATTTAGTTTTAATTATCAAGATTTTACAATTGATTTAAAAGAGAATTTTGAAGAGAATATTCTCTATTTCAAAGGGCATTTAATTTTTGTCCCCCATACAAAAGACAGAGAGTTTTTACTCTCTTGAAACTCAAATTTTTTTTTTTAGCAAAAATTTTCTAAGTAAGGTTTACAAGGCAATGCATTTTTTTTTCAAAGTGTGTTTTTTTTTATGAATTTAAAACATAGATTAATCATTGTGACACAATAATTCAAGATTAACTGATATCTTAAACATCTTAAATTGAAATATCAACCATAACCATTTTCTTTTTTTTTCTTTCCTTAACATAATTTTTATTTTGAACATATAAGGGAACTAGAAAATTTTGTTTAATTAATTCATCATCCTAACATCTTATTTCTGATGTGCATCCATCTAGTTTAAAATTACAATTGAATCACATGATAAATAATTATACTCAATCACCATTTTTATTGGCAAACCTGATTCAACGGCTCAGCCGGGAAAGAACCAGGAAGAAAACCCAGCTTTGTTGCCATTACAACAAGGTTTTGAAATAAAAATTACATAGGATTTCAATCCCAAATTACAACAATTTAATTGAATTTTCTTCATGACCCTCATCAAGGGATTCATAACAATTTCTGCAACACATTTCTAGAACCATGGAGGGAACAAAATCTAATCAAGTGACCACAAGCATGACCAAGAACAAATCAAACATGCATATTCATACAAGGCTTTCACAATAGGATTCACAATGAATCAAAACTAGGGAAAGGTGGATTTTTCCAATAGGAGATGTCAGACACAACACCAAACTAGGTGCCCAATCGGGGTTATAAATCAAGAACTTTCGTTCTTCCAGTCTTACATGCCAAAACTCATACATGGTTTGTGTTGATAGGTAGGGGCTCATAACACCCTACCCTCTCTCCCTCTTCTCATTCTGAGAAGAGACTCTACACTATTGGAGTCCAACTAAAAGGACCTTTCTCGAAATTGGCCACTTTTTCCCTCTCAAAGGGTGAGTAATGCCAAAACACCTATACAAGAAAACTTCAAAATTCAAACAGAAACATGAAAGAAAAGCATTCAAGAACATGGTTTTCAAATCTTCCCAACATACCCACAAACATACAAGCATCCAAATAACAACACCGTAGCAAAGCATGAAACAAGCATGAAAAACTTGAACAAGGGAGATGAAATTCCTACCTTCACAAGAGGTAATGGTAAATGAACAAGTTTGAGTAGAGCTTTTCCCTTCCTTGCTTCAATCTTCCATGACTCCTCTCTAAATGTAGAGATTGGGTAACAATCTCCACTAGTCGAAGAAGGGCCTCTAAATAAGCCTCAAACTCACCCACCAAAAGCAGCAATAACTTCTCTCACCCACCTAAAAATTGAGAAGCTCCTAACTCAACCCACACTATGGTTAAATCACTAAGTGGAGTTGAGGTGATGCAACTCATGGTAGCCATAGTCAATTTTCGTACAAAGGCAAAAAGAAACTTTTTGAGTGACCTCAAAAGTCAATAAAAGGGGCTTAGGGGTTGGAAAAGACCCCCAACCCATACCCATACCCCTTGGGTATAATTATTTCATGTTTTAAAGCCTTAGGAATAGGTTTGGAACGAAACAAAAGCTAGGAAATAATTAGGACCAACTAACAACTCTAAAATGCAGATTAAGTACTAATCTAGATTAAGGGAGACTCAACTCAATTAAGAACCAAATTAGCAAAAGATACTAACTTAATCCGACTTAGGTCCAAGGGTTACACAGCTAACCCTAACTAGCATGCGAAAAAGCACAAACAATTCACGAGTGTCAAGTGACACTAAAAGAACATAATTATGAACATTAACATTTACTAATCATAGAAAGATACATACATACATTCACAAAAAATTTGATTACGGACAAAAAGGTTTCCACAATAGCACATAGGGATCAGTCTTGTTCCTCCATCAATTTTCTCGACTAAAATATCTGCACACTCATTGCATACAGCAGTAGTCTCGTAAAATCACACACACACACACATACACACATATATATACATACATATATATATATACATATATATATACATATATATATATATATATATATATATGTATGTATGTATGTATGTATATACATATCAGAAATTCACATAAATTGAAACATACATCAATCAAGGTTTCTTTCATCCTGATTAATTCTTAACCATTTAAAATATCTTAAATCAAAGTATCAATCCTACATTTACTAATTTCATCAACATACATATACATAAAACATTAAATGAAAAACTTCAAATATCTGAAAATAACATCACACAACATCAAATAATATAATATGTTCAAAGCATCAGATAATGTCTTAGCATCTCAAGTCGTAAGTATCAAAATGATAATAAGGTATCACTATGCTATGATGGGTCAGGGTGAGGCCTCACAATTAATTTGTAAGCATGGAGTATGTGTCCTGGAATCATGCATTGTATGGTGAATCTTCATATTGTAGATTTTGGTAGTCTATTGTGACAATGTGAATGTGTTTCGTGTTTCGTGTTTCATGTAAATTTCTTGGCCTTCCTTCTTTATTTTGTTTTGTTTGATTTGAATGTTCAATGTGATTATGGGTGTGAAGGCTTCACTCACCCTTGGGAGGGAAGAGAAGCCTTGGGTAAAGGGATTATTTGGGCTCAACATTGTAGTTGAGAAAATTTATCTCATGATTAGGATTTTCTCTTTCATTCATGTAGTATGGGATCCATTGAAACCATATACCTTTTTTATTTTTGGGAGATACAAAGTGTTTTGTGTGTAAGAAGGAGGAGATATTTATGATGACCTTGAGAGGTAAAATGCAATTTCAATATGATGTTTATGTTTGGTTATGGCATCTCCTCTTTGAAGAGTCCACCTTCACCCAATCTGATAATGATTACAATGGTGAATCAATGTGTAAACCTTGGGAGGGAGCGTTATGTGTTGTCTTGTATGTTTCTCATGCATTATCAAATGTGGTGTGTGTGTGCGTCCCATTTGGATCTTAGTTTCCCCTGCTTAATGGGTGGCTTCATAGAAGCCTAGAATGGGAGGTGAGCCTCCATGGTTCCTAGTTTGTATGTGTATGTAGATTTTATGAAGATGGATTTCTCAAAGATATTAGGGTTTCACCCTTGACAAAGTTGAACAAAATTTGAGTGTGTAAAGAGAGAACATTTTTCCATGTCATCTCAAATGCATTGTGATTTCAAGTCTCCATTGTAATTTCCTTGTGTTGTAAGAGAGATTGGACTATCATTGTATATTGTTGAAAATTGTGTAAGGAAAGGTTGAGAAATTTTATATAGTTACCTAAAAGGAAATATTTATTGTAAGTTTCCACATTATGTGACTAAATGTAATAGGGAGAAAATTATAAAATGAAACCCTCTTTCCTTTGATGATCTATAAATGATTTGTTAGGAACATTGTAAAGTTGTTGTGTACAAGATTTCTTCTGATATAGTTGATTTAATATGAATGATTACATTGTAGAATAATAGGTTATGTATTTAATATAATGGAAGAAAATTATTAGTTCATTGTACATGCATGAATATTAGTTCATTTAGGTTCCAAATCTAATAGACCCTTAGATGAGATAGATGCTATAATAATATACACTTGCAAGTTAAGAATCAATAGTGAAATTATAAATAAATCAATAATAACTCCTAAATGTATTCCCTAAGTTATGAGTAGAGGAAAATAAATCCTAAATGACATAGTTAGAAACTCATAAAAGAGAACTTGTTGTAGGAGCATATTATACTCTTTGGAAAATATATGGGGAAGAAAATAAACCCTTTCCCAAAAATACAGAGCAATGAAATAATAAATAGAATATACCCTAGAATCTAGTACATGAAATATTAATAGCATAACATATATCCTAAAACTTTAACACAAAAAAATACCTATTTTATAAGTCTGCAAATGGAGACTCATATGAGTTTAGGGGGGGCATTGTGCCACTAGGTGGACTAGCCTTGTCATACCTTGAGCACACATAAAAGGGAAATGATGTCTTTGTTGACATGACATAAGACATGTATCTCCCCTTAGGTACGTTAAAAACTTGAAACTTTGCAAAATTTGAAACTTTGACTTATCTCAACTCCATCATGCCTAGGAAGAAGGAGTCCTTCATTTGGTAAGAAGGGAGGAGTGGTTAGGTGTTGGTAACCAAACCCATGTTAGATTTGTGACACCTTGGGAACAATGTTGACTAGTCCTTGCTAATAGATATTTTGGGGAAGGTAAAACCATCATAGCCTAATCCTTTTTGGAGGGAAAAGAAAGGGGGCATGTGACCCTAGACTTGGGAAAAAATACATTTTGAAAGATGTAAGGTTTTTTTTTTTTTTTTTTTTTTAATAATGTTTAAGTTTGGGTAGGGTATGTGTAGTTATGTTACAAACATATGTTAGGACATAAGATTAGCTAGGTTTTGAACTCAAGCCATGGGTGGAAGCAAGGAGTTGGGTCTCAATTTTGTAGATGTCCGGATTGAGATCATGCTCCTTTAGAAATGAGTACAAATTTTAGGCTTGGGCACCGAATCCTAAATTTAAAAAGTAGGCACCTATTTTTTAAAAAATTGGGTACCCTTTTTTTATTTTCAAGAAATGAGTACCTCTTTTTGAAAACATTAAAATTGTATTTTTTGAAATAGGTACACGTTTCTAAAAAAAAAATTATTTTGTTTTTTCAGGGGATTTTGTATGTTGATTTGCCATTTTCAAAATGGGTACTTGTTTGTTGAATTTCAAATAATGGGTGCTTGTTTCTTACAATATTGGGTGGAATTTTTCTCACACCTTGGATTTTGGTTCAAGAGAGGTTTAGTGACACGAAGCCTATGCCTTGACCTCTCAAGATTTGGCTAAGGTATTGAACTAACAAATTCACGTTTTTCCATAATTTTTGGAGGGTCTTTCCAATCAATTTTTTTATGAAACAAAAACCCATTAGAGGTTTCACTACCTTGATTTCATAAATATAAATTTTATAGTGCTATGCTTTTATTTACTATTTTTGCATTATTTTTAATGAAAGGTGGTGCCTAAATGTAAAATACTGAAGTTCACTAAAACTTTAATAACTTTTTTATTTTATACTTTTTAAAAAATTAATTTATATATCATCAATCTAAATACAATTCTTTTGAGGTTAAAAAAATAATTTTTAAAAAAATTGAAATTTTGTTCAAATTATGTGTCTGTACATGAGAGGTTTTAAAATTTATCTTTTATATCCAATTAATAATTAATAAAAAAATTATTCAATAAAAAATTAAGGAAAAATATTATCATCAATCTTACACATATTAGGTAACTTCCTTTAAAAGGATTTACAAAAATCTATTTATTTGTGTCAAATTATGGTGTTCGTACATGAGTGTGGTATGGTCTTGAAGCAAGCATTTTGAAAAAAGTGGTTTTTAAAGATCCATACAAAAAACAAAATCTATCATATGGGTACACAAATAAATTACATATTCAAAAACTAGATTCCAAACACTAAAACTTTTATTCCTAAAGTTTTTTATATTCAATCTCTAAATACCTCAAATTTTGACATCAATTTACAAAAAGGTTCAAAAATAGGAATAACACTTCCACTTATTACCCAAAAATGAGACTCAACTTCTTGCACTTACCCCCATTAGAGTTATGATTAGGTGATAATTAAATTAATAATGTAATATAATTAAATACAATTTGTATTAGGATGATTTCTTATATTGTAGGTTGAATTGAAACACTTTAAGGTTTTGGGTTAATATTGAGGTCATGAAAACATTAGATAGTAGGAATATAAATTTCAGGGTTGAGGAATGCGAGGCACATTACTTTCTTTTTTTATAATTATTTGAATTATTTGAATTATTTTCTTTTACATAAATAATATACTAAATTTTAAAAGGTAATGAGAGCTCTTATACTTTTATATATTAAATTATCCATTAAATTCAATCTTTCCCTCCATCTATAACCTATGAATGTGGCATACTTAGATTTAGATACAAAAGCAAAAATATGACATTAAAAAATAATATGCTAGTTAAGCCAAGAAAAAAATATTAAATAATTTGTATATCACTATGTGGATGTA
This sequence comes from Cupressus sempervirens, assembly GCA_028749045.1. Taxonomy (NCBI): domain Eukaryota; kingdom Viridiplantae; phylum Streptophyta; class Pinopsida; order Cupressales; family Cupressaceae; genus Cupressus; species Cupressus sempervirens. The sequence continues at coordinate 87,610,887 of CM053785.1, forward strand.
TGTAAAGGTATATATATCTATAATTTGGGTATGCCTCTTAGATGGGACATGGGGATTGATAGGGTATCTTTAGTTATCGATTGTTTGGAAATAATAATAATAATAAAGTAATTAAAATGGGAATGTTAATTATCGATAAATGGTTATTAGGAGGTAATACATTAGGGAGATTTGGAGAATAAATGATTAAGAAACTATTTTAAAATACCTAGGCAGAAAACACCAATAAAGGATATAATGTATCTTATTAAAATAGTAATAACCATACCACAATAGTATCTGTAATAGATGTAACAAGTAAGGTCGTACGACATAAATACCAGAACATCTAGACACTTGTTAACATAGTCACATTTGGAAAACTATCAAATTACCATAAATTCATGGACAGAGAGAATTGTCCTTCCCATCCCTACTCGAAATGTCTTACTTCTAGGGATGGGAAGTAGAGCCATAAAGGTTAATCACCTAGCTCCTATGTTATAACTTAGAGTCAAAATGAATGTTTAAAAAATAAATTGGACCTCCATGAAAAATCAAAGTATTGACTTTCAATGAAATATATTATGCTGCATTAGTTGAAACTATTTATCTTTGACTCAATGATCAATTTGTAACATTCTAAAACCTCGAGGAATAATGTAAGATGTTATATTCAGATACCTCAGAGATCAATAGAATGTGCATAACAAGTATATTTCTAAACAAATTATCTTTAGTATACCTCTTTAGAAAAAATTGGTTGTGTTTTGCCTTGCTAAAATTTAGGGCATGGCATTATGGTATTAGAGCCATTGGTTACAACACTCAAGCCTAACCCATTATGCTTAACTCATTAAAAATAAAACTTGTGTGTAGGTTGTATGTCCTTACATGTAATTGTCATTGGAGGGCTAGAGGCTCTAAAGGTGCACAAGTGGCATCTGGAGGGGTAGGATGTGGAATTGGTGAGCCTCCACCCGAGCAGCCTCAAAATCTTAATCAACTCTTTATAACCATTCATAATATTATTGGAGTAGTGCAAGAAATGATGCCACCTATAATTCCATAGCTTGAATAGTAGGGAATAGGGGAACAAAGAGATGATAACAGGGAAAGAAGTAGGAGTCCCCCACTTAGAAATGCAGAGGGACAAGATGAGTAGGAAGAGGCCTTAGTTCATTAGATTTAACCACCACTAGTCATAGAGCCACCAATAGTAGTGAGAGCACCTAGAGACATAGGGAATGATATTATGGATTTGATTTTACTTAAACCACCTCTTCTCACTAGAACCATCAATGGTATATAAAGGGATGGTTATAGAGCTTAGAGAGGTGCCTCAATTTGTGGCCATATGGGAACAACTTGAAGGCAAGATGTTCTATCCACTTATTATGAGATAATGCTTCTATTTGGTGGAAATAGGAGGAGACTATAGGTGGAGTAAGAGTAGACACACTTACTTGGGAGCCATTTCTAGCCAGATTTAGAGATAGGTATCTTTAAGAGCATTTTATATAGAGTCAGATTGAGGAGTTCCATGACCTCTAGCAGAGGGGCCTTACTATAGTATAGTATGAGAGTAGATTCCTAGAGCTGCTTCCTCATGTTGAGTACATGAAGGAAGAGAGGAAATGGATTGATTGATTTACCAAAGGTATTAACTTATCTCCTCATTATTCAATATGCCTAGCTTTTTTGAGCACCTCTAGGGAGGTAGTTGAGACAACATTAGTTGCAAAAGATCTCCAAAACAAATGGGAATCTTGAGATTAGTCCCACAACTATAATTACTCCCAACATTCAGGATAATATAAACCATCATGAAAGGATAATTAGGGTTAGTTAGCAAGGTCCCCTAAGGCCCCATAGGTGTTGGCTCTTAATTTAAAATTTTTGAAAATAACCAAGAAACTAGACCAATGCATCTAAGGATTGAAAATTCCTATGATGGATACACTCGACTGCATTCTTGGGCCAACTATAAGGCATAACTCGTTCTGCAGTTCAAGCTCTACCAGACCTAGGTAAATTAACCTTCAAGTTCTAATATATGGTACTAGTGCAATTTAAACATAAATTTGAACTAATAATAGCAGATGAAACCCCTTTTATCCTCTGATACTTATGTAATGACATAGGAATGAAAATAGTTACAAGTCATAATCTATGAACCAATAAGCTAAGTGAGGGTCAATTCTTTTCATCCCACTAAAAAACATGAAATACTTAATTTATCTAATTAAAATGATTTTTGCAAATGATCTTCATATCAAATTGCATCTAATTTAGTGATTAGTGCCTTATCCATTACAACATAGAGTCATTACTTCTAGGATGACCTAACTTGATTGCCTTAAAATTAAGTTTGTTAACTGAAATCCCCAAATTTCATTCTTTTGAAATATCCCCTCCATACACCCAAAAACCCTATCAGAACATTGAAGCATTTCCTTAACTCCTTGAGTCAAAAGAAACAATAGATCTAATATACAACTTGTCCAACCTACCTTAAATCAAATGAACCTTATTCATTTAATCACAAAGTCAATAGCATATGAACAATTAGGAGACAAAATAAGAAAACCTAGATAATTCATTGTAAATCCCCTTTTATATTCATCCTTGGAAAGACTGAATACATAAACTAGTAATACTAAATGAAACTCAAAATAATTCACATGATCTAACATCAATTTCCAATATAAAATCATCAACAACCATGGTTTCACAATAAAAAATGGAACCCTATTGGTATCATAGAGAAAACTACCAACCTGGTATCATAGTAGTGAGAAGCTTCTCTAAAATTGGAACCCTTACAATGGAGAAAGAAAGAGAAAGATATAGAAGGAAGTGAATTCTTGGATCTATTCTACATCTGACATGTGTCCACTTGGAAAACCTCCTCAAGAAGTTAAAAGCATCTCTCTAATCTCTCTTTGTAACTACAAAATCAAATCTTCATCATTTTGGCTCTCAAAGGCACAAAATATCTGAGATATTTGATGGAAATCATAACTGATTGCAAAAGACAAAGAATTCTGAGAAATTCCATCAAAATAAAGCAAATTATGAAATACTTGTAGCAAAACGCATCATTATGCATCAAATTACAAACAAACTAAGCCAACAAAGAATTACAAATTTATCCCAATTGAATTTTTTAACTAAGTTCATGAAATCATTGCCTATAACTAAGCATCTTATTAAAAACACAAAACTCCCTTTAGCATGCACTAGTGACCACCTGTGTAAAAATTGGTTCCAAAAATGGATAGGTCATTTCTTCCCAATTCCAATGATATGCTACACTGTATATTATGGACAAAAATAATGCCCCTAAGACTGATTTGAAATTATGGTTCCTAGACTAAATAGAGCATAAAATAAAAATTTAAATGATTATATAGTCAAAACTATATAGAAACTTTTAAATCATTTAAATCTTCAAACCATTTGAAATATTGCATTGAAATCTGTAAATTGATTTTTATATTCATTTTTCTCATCAACCACTACCACCTGTCCATCCTCCATTGGCTGATTGTACCCGAGCAGGCTTCACACAACAATATTCATTTGAAATATTTCAATTTTCCTCTTAAGCGTACCACTGTGAACATCTGAATTTTTCCTTTTTGCCCATATGCTCACATATCATTGAAGCCCTTTGAAAATTGTTTTATGCCCCTACACACACAATGAACATATTAATATTTTATTAATATTTCAAACCTTCACCCATAGCATCGGGACCCCTTCATATCATCTTTATGCTCTTATGCCTCTTCCACATTGAAAATCATCTTTACGCTCATATGCATCTTTCTTAAGAGCATAGGCCTTAAATTTTCCTCCTTGGATCTCATGGAAAAGTTCATTTTTGTAAGAGCATAGGCCTTTTCAATTCACCTCATGATCTCACAATGGAAACTCCCTCTCGTAGCATCATAATTTTATACAACTTCACCTTCCACCCATATGGGGTAATCGTAGTAGTTTAAGGTCTTTGAAAGAAGCTTTCAGTCATATGCCAACTTCAATTTTTGTAGCATTGAAGGATTGCCTAATCTAACCTTCTACTCTTATGCTAGGTTGTCACATGTATGGTCAAAAATCTATTTGACTATGCATGATAACTAGCCGAAGGGGCCCCTCCATAGGTTATGCAGGTTACAAAAGCTAGTTGTCTTTAGACAATATACAAAGTGAGTGCTAGACTATTTAAACAACCAAACACACCTCTTCACAACAGATGTGGGGAAAATTTATTTGATTGTCCTCCTCTATTCATGTGTTTTCCTATCTATGCACACTACCTCTACTCACATGGGTTGCTCTTTCAATGCATGGATGTTCTTTACGTGATCTTGCTGCTACTGCTCACAACTTTTTCTTGTGAGGTGGCTCCATTTTTTGTTTGCAGCTTCCTCTATTCACGTGAAACTTCTTTTCTAATATGAAACTTCTTCTTTGATATGCATATTAAATATCCCCAAAGTGGCGAGTCATAATTTTTTTTTGGTTTAAAGATATTCAAAGGAAAACTAGGCCTCCTTTAACTATTTGACACTTAAGCAAAATACAAATTTGACAATTACTCAAAATGGGACTTCACAAAATGGCTGAAAATGGAAATTTATCATTATAGAACACATAGACACACTAAATGAAAGGTACTAGAAGCATTAAATTCCTCTTAGGCCTCCAATGGATAGTTGAGTACAATATGCGCCAAAAGCATTTATAGGTCTCAAAGTGATTCAAAATTTGGAATAGCAATTCAAAATGGTAATGCAATTTTGAGTGCCATAGTGGCTCTATTTGGGGATGTATGGCCCTTGTATGCATGGCAAGGATTCAGATCTCTGGATGAAGCAGACCACACACTTGATTGCAAAAACTTCCTCTTGCACAACTTTATTGAAAATAGGAAAACTACTCCTACTATGTACAAATGATGGCCCTGGGCCACCGAAAAGTTTTCAAAAATTCTTACCTCTATCATACACCTAATTCTTGTTATCATCTTCTTGAGGTAAACTAAAATTATCTTTCTCATCAATTCCACCAATTAGATTAGCATCTCAAAACATAACACTTGGCAAAATTGAACTATTATCATCACTTTCATAGTGCATATAAAAACCAGACATACTTTCTTCATCTTTCTCACTATGAAAATATGAATTAGCATGATCGTAAATATTGATATCAAATTGGAACTAATCATCACTAACTGAATCATGGATAACTTCAACCAAAAATAGAAAAGTTTGGTACTCTATTCCGTTCAACAAGTTACATGATCAAATTGTAACTCACCTTGTGCCTCTGGATGTGAAGAGTATGCAAAATTTGATTTCTCCTTGTCTATAATATTAGTACGGCATAAATTAGATTGAACATTCACTATAATTTCTTCACACTCAAATGACTGATTAGATACTAAATGGCAAGAATTATCATGAAATTGCATGGTCACAATATGTTGATCCATATCAATGTTTTCCTCAAATAACTCACTAGAATAAACCAAATCATTACTATTACTTTCCTCACCACATGAGTAATCAAAGTGTATCTAAGCCTCATGAAAATAACAAGAAAATGAACCAGCAAAAAACCTTATATCTACATCTATCTTCTCAACATAAAATTCATCATGTGTATTGATGTACAAACTACCATCACATACATCTTCTTCATTAGACAATACGTCAACAATCAGTATCTTAATACATTCGCATTCATCACTAGAAGAAAAATTCTTATTGCTATTACACTTTTCCTCTTCTTTATAGTCATCATCGTAATAGGATGACTCCACATTATATATATCATCAAATTGCTAATTATTGTCCTTTGATTCTTAAAACTGAGACTCTTCATTTTCTACATCATTTTCAATGAATTCATTGCATTCATTATCATTAGATTTATTAGCATTCAAAGAACTTTCAATCTCCATGACAAAATCTTGGATTTCAATAATCTTTTCTAACCTTGACTTTGTTGACCAATCAACTGAATGTGGCATAAAAACTTCTAATAGTACCATTGGCCATGAAGACTTCTCAGGTCTAAAAAAATCATCAAGATTCATAACTACTGATTTAAACTTCATATAAATTTGAAATCCATTAACCCCCTTATCACCAATTTGAAATCATGAATCTTTCTTTTTATCTTAGTAATATTTGCACAAACACTTTCAAGAGCTAGTACATCACTTTTAGACCTAAATTTCAAATCAATCTTATAAACTATTAAACATTTACCTATATTTTCTTAGTGCTGAAACCACTAGATGGAGGCAACCATTTTATTCATTCAACTTTCATAAAGGGCAAATACATGAAAATTGTAAATATTTTTATGTGTTGCTGCATTAAACCCCTGATTTGCTAATTGTCATTGTGTAAACATGAAATCTTTTACACCATAGATAAAATCCTTGTAAAGTTTCCACCTCCTTGAAGAGGAAAATGAAATCATAGCAATGATTCACCTTTTGAAATCAATTACTTCAATAGATACAAAAAACCACACAAACCATTAATCAAGAACTTATACTTCCTCTTTTCAAACAAACAAGATCTACCTATAAATATTGAAAGCCTTTGATATTAAAATTAACCATGCACTAGCATAGAGATTTAGACTAGAATCACGACTCACACTTAGTGAGAAAAAAATTAAAACCATTTACCATTTGTAAATTCTGAACCAAACTTTCAATATGGAAAAACTTGTAGATCACTAACACCTTGAAAAAAGAATGTGCTTCATAAATCGATTCTTGACTTTAAACTTTTCTCAATAGCATATGCAAAAAATTGAATTGATTGAAGATAAACTTATAACAATCATCTAACACAATTTACATCCAATCTTACAAGATATTGCTGATTATGAGCAAAACTTAACTGGGGTGCATGATATTTTAAATAAGAAGACTAGAAAATACTTACTACTACAAATTTTTATGCACCTTTATTGTATTGAATCTCTTCTTTTAAATTCTCAAGGTTTGTCTACCATTTAGATTCAATACAGTCCCTAGAAGAGTCACCATCTTATTGGCTCCTAATTTAGCAATTTTGAAAATAAAAAAGAAACTAGACCAATGCATCTAAGGCTAGAAAATTCCTATGATGGATACACTTGACTACAATCTTAGGCCAACTATAAGGCATAATGCTTTCTTCACTTTAGGCTCTGCCAGACCTAGGTAGGTTAACCTTTAGGTTCTAATATATGGTACCAATGCAATTTGAACATAAATCTAAACCTAATAATAGTAGATGAAACCCCTTTTATCTTGTGACACTTATGCAATGACATAGGAATGAAATAGCTACAAGTCATAACCTATGAACCCATAAGCTAAGTGAGGGTTAATTCTTTTCACCCCATTACAAAACATGAAATATTGAATTTATCTGATTAAAATAATTTGCACAAATGAACTTCATATCAGCTTGCATCTGATTTAGTGATCAGTGCCTTATCCATTGCAACATAGAGTCATTACTTGCAGGATGACCTAACTTTATTTCCTTATAATTAAGTTTGTCAACTAAAATCCCCAAATTCCATTCTTGTGAAATATCCCCTCCATACACCCAAAAAGCCTATCAGAACATTAAAGCATTTACTTAACTCCTTGAGTCAAAAGCAACAACAAATCTAATAGACAACTCATCCAAACTACCTTAAATCAAATGAACCTTATTCATTTAATCTCAAAGTTAATAACATATGAAGAATTAGGAGATAGAATATGAAAACCTAGATAATTCATTATAGATCCCCTTTTATATTCATCCTTGGAAAGACTAAATACATAAACTGTTAATACTAAGTGGAACTCAAAATACTTGACATGATCTAACATCAATTTCCAATATCTCAAAAAAATAATAAATGAAATAAATTGAAAATCTGCACAGAAGCGGTGTAATACCCCAAAATTGACTTATTGTCACGATCACCAATTCTGATCTATTCTGATCAATCTTAAGTCCTATGTTAGTAGGCAATTCTTATTCTGCTACTTGCTACTTGACTTAATTGTCAAATGTAGAAAACCTAAATCTGTATTCATCATTCTCTTTATTTGATTCCTAAAATATTGACTCATATTAGTCACATTAAACCTACTAATTATGTTTTAATTTAATTTAAAGTATTTACACTTTAGTTAAATTAAATTATATCCTAAGGCTAATGTACTAAGGAATTAAATTAATTTAATTTAATAAATACGCCTATTTCTAATTAATTAAAAATAATTAATTAATTAAATGGAAAGCTATTTCTAATTAACTAAGCAAAGTTATTTAATTAAATAGGAAGTCATTCCTAATTAATTAAATGAAGTTATTTAATTAAATAGAAAAGTGTCTCTAATTAATTAAATGAAATTATTTAATTAAATAGAAAATGTATTTATGAGAGCATATCTCATTTTATTAAATTAAATATTCTTCAAAATCTTCTCTTCAGTTCTAAAATGGAAACTTTGAGTGTACTATCTCTTGAATTGGAATTAATCTAGTTAACTTACTCTCACACTCATCAAAAGCTCAGTTAACTCCCCTTTCTTAAGGAAGTTTCTATTTTGACTGAATCTTCTATCTAATCCTAACCGTTCATCAAAGTTGACCCTGACCATTGATGGATTCTAGGAAAGTCTATTTAAGAGACCCTCTTTTCCTCATTACAGAGGTTGAATTGAATTGCTATCGAATCGTTGCTGAATTGTGCATTCATTTGAGCTCACTAATTTCATAAGACTTTCATTTTCTAGATTAATATCATTTAGAATTAATATGCATTCATTTAGTTAATTCTATTCACATGTTCTTAGATTAAATGCATATCTCGTGTTAGAATAATTGCATTCATATAGATTAATCACATTTAAATCCTTCGTTCTTAGAGGGTCTGGTTACCTATGCCTCGATTCTAAGGATATTAACATGCAAAATCCCTTTAGATAGGAGGCAAAAGGTCACTCTGTCGAGCATTCTAGATGAACAATCCAATGTTTATCCTAGGATGATTTTGCAGGTAATGACCATGTTGAAGTGTTTGTGAGGTTTAGAGGCCCACTTTTCATAGGTACAAGTGAATGTGTGGCCTTCATTGCTAGATCTTAGCTCAATAGATAAGAAGCAAAACCATCAACAACCATGGTTTCAAAGTGAAAAGTAGAACCTTGTTGGTATCATAGACAAAACTACCAACCTAGTATCACAATAGTGAGAAACTTCTCTAAAACTAAAACCCTTATAATGGAGAAAGAAAGAGAAAGATATAGGAGGAAATGAATTCCCAAAAATGTTCTACATCTGACATGTGTCCACTTGGAAACCCTCCTCAAGAAGTTAAAAGCATCTCTCTAATCTCTCTCTATAATTGGAAAATCAAATCTTCATCATTTTGGCTCTCAAAAGCACAAATTTTTTGAGATATTTGATGGAAATCATTATTGGTTGCAAAGGACAAATAATTCTAAGAAATTCCATCAAATTCAAGCAAATTGTGAAATACTCACAATAAAACACATCATTATGCATCAAATTTTGAACAAACTGAGCCAACAAAGCATATCAAATGCATCCCAACTAAATTCTATAACTACATTGATGAAATCATTGCCTGTAACTAAGAAACTTATTAAAAACACAAAACCCTCTATAGCACGCACTAGTGATCACCTGTGTAAAAATTGGTTCCAAAAATGGATAGTTGGTTTCTTCCTAGTTCTAATGGTATGTTGCACTACATATTTTGGACAAAAATCATGCTCTTGAGACTAATTTGAAATTCTATCTCCTGGACTAAATAGAGCATAAAATCAAAATTTAAATGATTATATAGTCAAAACTATATAGAAACATTTGAATCATTTAAATCTTTAAACCATTTGAAATACTATGTTAAAATCTCTTAACTGATTTTTATATTCATTTTTCTCATCAACCATTGCCACTTGTCCATCCTCCATTACTTGATTGTACTTGGGTGGGCTCCACACAACAATATTCATTTGAAATATTTCAATTTTCCCCTTAAGTGTACCACCATGAACCTCTAAATTTTTCCTTCCACCTATACACTCACATGTCACTGGAGCCCTTTGAAAATTATTTTATGCCCCTATGCACACAATGAACATATTAATATTTTATTAATATTTCAAACCTTCTCCCATAGCATCAGGACCCTTTCATATCATCTTTACGCTCTTACGCATATTTCATAAGAGCATGGGCCTTAAATTTTCCTCCTTTGATCTCACGACGAAGTCCATTTTTGTAAGAATGTAGCCCTTTGAAATTTACCTCATGATCTCATGGTGGAAACTCTCTCCCATAGCATTGTAATGTTATACAACTTCACCTTCCACCCATATGGGGTAATCATAGCAGCATGTGGTCTTTGAAAGAAGCTTTTGGTCATATGCCAACTTCAACTTTCATAAAATTGAAGGATTGCCAAATCTCACCTTCCACTTTTACGCTGGTCTACCATGTGGACTGTCAAAAATTTTCTTGATTGCAACTAATATCTGGCTGAAGGGGCCCCTCTATGGGTTATGCGGCTTACAAAAGCTAGTTTTCTTTAGAAAATATACAAAGTGAGTGCTGGAGTATTTAAACAACCAAACACGCCTATTCACAATAGATGTGGGATAAAGTTCTTTGATTTTCCTCTGCTATTCATGCATTTTCCTATCTATGAACATTGCCTCTACTCATATGGATTTCTATTTCAATGCATAGATGTTCTTTACATGATCCATTTTTTGTTTGTGACTTCCTCTATTCACTAATGTCTTCTTCTCTGATATGTAGATTCTTCTCTAATATACATATTAAATATCTCCAAAGTGGTAGGTCAAAGACATTCAATAGAAAATTGGGCCTCCTGTAACTATTTGACACTTAAGCAAAATGCAGATTTGACAATTGCTCAAAATGGTACTTCACAAAATGGGTCAAAATGGCAATTTATCATCATGGAACACATAGATGCACTAAATGAAAGGTGCTAGAAGAATTAAACATTGCTTAAACCTCAAATGGACAACTAGGTTCAATATGCATCAAAAACATTTATAGGACTCAAAGTGATTCAAAATTTGGAATAGACACTCAAAATGGGAATGCAATTTTGAGTGCCATCAACAGGTACAAAAAAAGTTGCAAGAGGATAAAATGTAAAAGTTAGCACAGGGGCATGAGGCCTCTAAGCCCAAGTAGTGGCAATCCCAAGGGTCCTGATGAGATTGTAGGTCACAAGCTCCATATGCATAGCCAACTAGGATTCAAGAGTTCTCTCATGGAGGTTATAGTGGATCCAATAGGATAGGTGGTCAGTAGTAGTCTAGGCCACAAGGAGTTCAAGTCTAGACTCAGGGACCATGTTATGCTTGTGAAGGTATGGGTCATATAGAAAAAGACTACCCACATGGACTGATAGCCAGTGGTTAGTGCAGAGCCACTTTAGAGCCTATGGTGGGAGACATGGGTAGATCCCATAAGGTATTTTTAGCAGTTGATAACCACCAAGTCAAGCAGCAAGCTACAACTATTGAGGCTACAGTTATGATCAAAGGTACTAATGTTTCTATATTATTTGATTCTAGAGCCATCGGTTCTTTTGTATCTCCTTTTGTAGTGGAGCATTGCAAGCTAGTGGTAGTTAGGCAGAATGATAATTGGGAAGTTGAATTGGCATTTGGGGCTAAGGTGATAGTTAATTCCTATATGTGTAATGCCACACAAGACATAACCAAAAGAATCTAAAACAAAATACAATTCCATAAACGCAATAATTTTTTTTTTATAAAATCATCTCAACACAAGTTCCAATACAAGGACTGAATCACTCTTATACATAAAAGTTCCCAATGAAAGAGAATATCGTCCAAATACATTTTCATTACAATAAGAATACATAAAGAGTTCAGAACTATAATGAAATACAATTTCATTTCTTGACACCTATGTCCAATATAGGAATCCTAAATACTGATTCAAAAAGTAACTTCGATAAACATCCTTAGCTACTTGAAACTCGAAGCACCTGAAAACCACACAGAAAGCAACATAACACAAATAGGGGCTTAGTACATACTAAGTTTAAAAGCAAAATCCATATGCATACATGTTAGTACCAACATATAGATATCCAAAAATAGATTTCTAATCCATCTAACATAGTGCAAATGTGGTAATAATATGCAAGAAGTAAACAATTACTTTGCATTGCTAAATTAAACCCACATTAAGAATAACTCATAAATGAAACATATATATTCTGAGGTGTCATCGTTATGGCACTAAGTTTCTGCATCCAAATATGGTATGCTCTTAGTCATCATATAATGGTATTCTCTATTTTACTTGTCATTGACTGAATAGAGACATGCCTTTTCTCTGTACTTAACCATATAGGTTTAAGTCATAGGTAAGGCCAATTATCTTTTATGTGAAATTAACCCACCCAATTTAGTTTAGAGTTATCACTAAATTTATTAACTGAATAGGATAAACCAAATTCAGCCACCTCGATATACGTTCATCACAACTATTCTTAAACACACTTCAAACAGTTTTACTAAGAATGCACATGTAATGAATAACTATTCAATATAACTTGTAATACTACATTCCTTATCAAATTGAAACACATCCTCTTCTACCAATTTTGAAAGTAAACTTAGGTCATTACAACAACAGAAACCAAAACTATAATACAAAGACCCCATAAATATAATTAAACTGACTTAACCATTTAATGACATTTATCGAACCTTAATACTATACAATTGAGTACCGCTGATATAAAAAACTAACTTATCCTTTGTAATGACTAAGATATTAAAGTAATTTATGATAATAATGAAATTTCATTAATCACATATCATAAATTCACCTTTTTATTTGAAAACAACTTTTCTGTTCAACAACGAATTCTAATAGTTCTGTAATTAAATATGTAACAGAATACATCTTTCAAAATAAAAGACTTCTATTTTAAAGCATTTAATTTCAACAAAAACATATTAAAGCTAATGAAATAATTCTTATCCATTTACGCATTCTTGACACATTACCTATCTTCAAGGTTTATTCAATATTTATACAGAGATCAAAGACAATGATGTCGACTTAACATTTGCATATATATATATATATATATCATCCTAATGCAAATTATTTTGTTTCATGAAAAGTTTTCATGTAAATCTTTCAGCATTTTACACAACTATTTAACAATATGTCAATACCTTGATTATATATGTATGTTTTTTTTCAAAATTACAATTTATACATTATGTCAAAATATCATTCTTGTCAGTGATAAAAAATGAATAGATTACAACTTCCTTTGAAAATCTTTAACAAAGATCGACTAATTCTTTTAACATGTTTACTACCAATTGTTCTTACTGAAATTAACTACAACCTATAGTTCCATATTGACATTAAAACCAACTATATACAATATCATCGAACCTCAATTTAATAATAGAATTTCCAAATCAAATTTAATTTGCAACACAAGACAAATGTTTGACAAAATGTCATTGCCTTCAATTCCTACTAACAATACTTCAGAAACAAAACCTCACCATCTACGAATGGATTATAACCGCTATGCACTAAGATTTTGACATCCTAAATATATACAATGAACATCATATTCATTCATGGATAACATAAACACAAAATCCCAACAACACAATGTTTGAAAACTCATATTGCTCGATATCCAAATATGGATACGTACAGAGCTCGACTCCAATTGTCCAACCCTACATATACCCACACTTGGGTATCGACAAGTGTAACTTAAAACTAAACTTCCCAATTTCCTTAAAAAAAAAATTAACACCCATAACAGTAAAAGAATAAAGGTTAGGAATTGCCCCCTACCTCAAAACTCAGCAGATGAATAAAAACGTTCAACTCAGAGCTCCAAAATTCTGCTTGACTTCGAAGCCCCAATCAGAACAAAATCTCCACAATGCAAAACAACTGAAACCAAATTTCCAACTGCAAGAAAACTTCCATTGAGTTTCCTTTTGCTCAATTACATAAGCAAGAAAATCCTTCCAACAAAAGCCCCACATCTTGCTGGAAACCCAGCAACAACACACACAAGTGTTACTCGAAACAGAGGAAAAAGCCCCAAATTCAGGTCATTTCCATCAAAATCCTCTTTCAAACAAAAAAGGCCGACATTCCTTCAAGGATAGTAAAGCCTCCATAAAAGAGCATTTAATAAATCTGCAACTCCCAAAGAGTTGTGCATACGGCTTTCCTAATAGCCTCCGCCATTTTGGCCTCAAACAAATAATAAACATTTTTTTTACCTATTCAAATCATGCAAAACCCTCTAGGGTTTTATGGTAAATGGTTTTATTCAAATATAAATAATAAGTGCATAACAAAATCACCCCCAATGGTTATTGTCATAGTATTTAGACATTGCAAGCTCCCAAAACCATTACTCCACACAAGAATTTATGTGAATATATGTGTGAATATCTCATACCTATATTTATATGAATTTTGTGTGTGACTTATCAATTATCCCTTTATATAAATATATTCACAAGTCAAGAACTTAAAGGCACAGAATGAATTTCTCAAAAATAATAAAGATAACAATATACTTGAGAAATTCCTAATAATACCAGAATGCATTTGTCATACATGTACCAGATATGTTTTCTTTCCATATACACAGTTACATAAAAACACAAAAGACTTTTACAAACATCCTTTTAACATTATGCTCACAATCTAATATACCTGCAAAAGAATATAAAAATCAAATGTACTAATACATAAGTTATACCAGATCAACTTGAAGATACCAATTCTGAATTTCACAAGCATATCAATAACTAGAAATCCTACAATTACAATCCTATAACAAGAATTCCATGAAAACATTAATTCTAATCAAAACCTGATTCAGTTCAGTGATCAAATGATGTATTTCAAAATCAACACTACAACTAAAACAGATCAGCTGTAAACCCAAGAACAGTCCAATTGCAATACAAAAGCAATATCCAAAATATATGTATCTCATAAAACCAAAACTAACCTATCTGATATAACAAAACAGTGTTCAAAATATAAAATCTCCTAGCCACAGAACTTGTGTCAAAACAACATCTGAAGTGAATAAAGAGAAATAGGAAGAAGTAGGGTCAGGCATGACAATATACATGATTGTTAGATTCAAATTGGAGACATGAGCTTGACCATAATCTTCAAGTTACCTCCTATGATCATATGATGTAGTTCTTGGTATGGATTTCTAGTTGCACATAACATTAAGATAGACTGCAAATAGAAGAAGGTTGATTATTTTGATGATTGTGGTACTCTTATGGTGATTTCAAGGGTGCAAAGGCTACTATCTCCTCGTATGATCTCTACCATGTAGCTTAAGCGGTGTCTATGGAAGGGATGTCAATTATTTGCAATATCTATCAATAATAGGGAGGAAGAAGATGAGAGGGAACCATCCCTAGATGACTATCTGATACTATAGGAATTCAAGGATGTGTTTCCCTTATAGCTTCTTGGTATGTCACTGCCAAGGATAGTTGACTTCTATATAGATTTGGTGCTAGGAGCTAAACCTATTTTGATATCTCCATATAGGAAGGCTACACATGAACTCAATGAACTTAAGATTTAGTTGGAGGAACTCTTGGAGAAGGGAAATATCCATCCTAGTGTATCATCTCAGGGCGCACTGATGATCTTTGTGAAGAAGAAAGATGGATCACTCAGATTGTGTATTAACTACCAAAAATTGAATAAAGTAATGATAAATAATTAATACTTGCTCCTTGCCAATAGTGGCATGTTGTGATGGTTAAGTTGTTGAGTTGTTATCCTTGCCATCAAGGTTCAAATCTAATGGGGATGAGGTCCCCCATTTGTGGCCTCACTGGTTCATAGCTCCAGGTCAAAGCGTTTACCCCTCTTAAAAAAAAATAAATTAATACCTGCTCCTTAGAATTGATGACCTATTTGATTAGTTGTAGGATGCCCAAGTATTCTTCAAGATATATTTGAAGTTAGGATATCGTCAATTGTGGATTTTAGAAATTGACATTCATAAGACCACATTTTGTACAAGGTATGGCCACTATGAGTTCACAGTGGTACCATTTCATCTTACAAATGCCCCAGCTGTATTTATGAGCCTTATGAATGGGTGCTTTGTACATTTTTGGATAAGTTTTTAGTAGTGTTCCTTAACGATATATTTATATATTCACGTGATGATAAGGAAAAAAAGGAATATTTGAGGCAGGTATTGCAATGCATAAGGGAAAATCAGCTATATGGTAGTTTGTCCAAGTGTACCTTCTTTAGGAAGGAAGTGCATTATTCAGGTCATGTGATATTAGGAGATGGAATCATAGTAGATTCATTCAAGATCCAAGCCATCATAGATTGGCAATAGTAACTAATGTTTCAAAAGTTAGAAGTTTCATGGGATTAGCAAGGTATTATAGGCGATTTGTGGAAGGATTTTCTAAAGTAGCTCATCCCATCACCCCCCTTTAGAGGAAAGGCAAGAAATTTAAATGGGAAAAAAAGTGTGAGAGGGCCTTCCAAGAACTCAAGAGGGTAGTGCACCAATCCTAAGAGTGCCTGATCATTCATCAAATTTTGTAGTATGCACAGATGCTTCACTAGATGGTATTGGAGTCATTCTAATGTAGAATGGTTGTGTCATAGCATATGAGTCTAGGAAACTTAAGAATTATGAGCTCAACTATCCCACCCATGATTAGAGCTTGTAGTAATAGTTCATGCCTTGGAAAGATGGTACCACTTTCTTCTAGGACATCATTCTAAGCTTCATTCAAATCGCCGAAGCTTGTAGTATATTTTCACATAGCCAAATCTGAATGCCTGATAGAGGAAATGGATGGAATTCTTATGAGAATATGATTTTGATGTACATTACATTATGGAAAATGAAAATGTAGTCATAGATGCCTTGAGTAGGAGTCATCATGGGATATCTTCTATGATTACTAAGATAGATCTAAAAGAGCGCATACTACACCACCTTCCTAAAGATGTATTTTATGTAGAGGTTTGTCAATTAGTACACTCTCAAAGACCCCTGGAGGGAAGATTTTTTGATTTTTCATTGGGTTTGGATGGATTTTTATGCCATAAAGGGTGCATTTATGTACCATCCTGGAGTTATTTATGTGAGTTCATCATTTTGGAGGCTCACAAAGTACCCTATGTAGCACATCTAGGTGTCAAGAAGCTTCATGTAGATTTAAGGTAGTTATACCATTGGCTTGGAATGAGAATGTAGATTTCCAACATCATAGCCAAATGCTTGGAGTGCTAGAGGGTTAAGGAAAAACATAGACATCCAAGTGGACTCTTGCAACCACATGAGATACTTGAGTGGAAGTGGGACACTCTTTGTATTTCATTATTTTTCTTCCAATGTCTTCTCATCATCATAATGCCATCATGGTGACGGTTGACACTTTGACCAAAGTTGCTCACTTTTCACCCATTCACAACGCCTAGAGTGGCATAGGTATTCTTGCAAGATATTGTTAGACTCCATGGAATTCCTCATAAGATTATATAAAATAGAGAATCCTTGTTTACCTCCTCTTTTTGAGGGAATTATAGACATCATTGGATACTAATCCCAACTTTAGCACAACCTATCATCCTTACATGGATGGGAAAATACAGAGAGTTAACTAGATCCTAGAGGATATGATATGGATGTATGTGATGTACCACAAGTCCAATTGGGAAGAGTACATCCATCTTGTAGAATTTTCCTATAACAATAGGCATCACACTTCCATAGGCATGCTACCCTATCAAGCCTTGTATGGTAGGCCTTGTAGGACACCCCTAAGTTGGGATAGAATTGAAGACAAGATATCTATAGGGCCACAATTAGTAAAGGATATGGAGTAGTAGGTTGTATTGATTAGATTACACCTTAGAGAACCCCAAGATAGATAGAAGAAATATGCAGATGTGAAGAGGGCAGATAGAGAGTACATGGTTGGTGAGAGAGTATTTCTAAGAGTGTGACCGCATAAGAGCCCAATCTATTTTGGAAAAGGCTCTAAGTTACCACCTCTCTTTGTGGGTCCCTTTGAGATTTTGGATCGAATAGGACTAGTTTCTTATCATTTAGCCCTACCACCCTCCATGCCATACATTCATGATGTATTTCATGTATATGTATTAAGGAAGTATATTTATGATGAGTCTAACATCATAGATTGGGATGCTTTGCAGGTAGAGTTAGATGGATAAATAGTGTATGAGCCCATTTTCATTTTGGCTCAATAGACCCTCACACTTCAAGGCAAAGAGCTAGACCAACTTAGGGTCTAGTGGGATTGTTATGACAAGGTCATGGCTTCATGGGAGGATGCATCTTAGATGAAGACTTAATACCCATATCTTTTTGGGAAGAGGATGTGAGGCCTCACCTTGACCCGTCATAGCATAAACACTTTACTTGCATCTTGATATTCAAGACTTTGATATTTTGACAATTATTCAAGATAGATGGATAATGACTTGTTTTATCTATTGATTTTCACATTATAATAGTTTTTTTGTGTCTATGTTATGCACTACAAATGCGATATTATGTATGAAATGATTGAATACATATGGATGCAATTTTATGACATGGTAGTATTAGATTATAATGTGATGCAAAATGATAATCTAATTATGATGATTTATGATATGCAAATAAATGTTAAATCGATTAGGATGATTTATAATATGTAGATAGATGTTAATTTGATTATGATAGTATATGATATTCAGATTTGATATTCTAACATCTTGAATGATTTATTGGAAATTATTACAAAACGATATTTAATTTGAATTATGTTAATAGGCATTTTTAAAATTTGAAATTATATGCATTTATGATATATATTTTATATGACCTCCTTGGACTACTAATGCGTGAGTTTAATATGCACAAAGTGGAACCATAGAAATTCATGGGGGAAACAAGTTCCAAACCTATGTGAACACATTTTAGCCAAGTTGAATCTTTGGAAGATTCAAAAGCCTTTTTGTGATGTATTTTATTTAGTAAATGTAAGTTTTCTTGTATGTGGAAATGTTTAATCATAAAGATGCATTAAGGACATGTCATAGTGGTGTGGAATGTACTTTTATGTGTCACTTGACATGTGTGGATAGTGTGTGTAATGACATATCATCTAGGGTTTTGGCTAAGGTGGAATTTTACCCTATAGCTAATTACCTTGCTAAAGAGTAAGTAAACCCACTTCACATGGGGATAGGATGGGTCACAATCAAAGGAAATTCGAATTGGACTTGACTAGGGTTTTGAGGGGTCATTAGGTGGTCCCAAAGTGTCTTTTATGTGAAAATAAGTTCCCCATATGATAGTACATCATGTTAGGAACCTAATTTTGACCATGTGAGTGTCTAGATAGCCTATGGGGGCCCTTTACCCATGCATTCTTCCATACATTGGAATTCTAGAATTGTCACATGTGTTTCTCACATGTTTCCACTAAGTAAAATATATAAAATTTAGAGGGATACAAGTTTGGAAGAGGAAGTGACTTGGTTTCCATGCTAAAATAGTTAGTGAGAATGCCTTTTTAGAGAGTCTTGGACAAACTAGTGGGTTGTTCACCCACTCTCTAAGTTTAAAGATAGTTAGGGTTTGAAGAAAATTAAGGGAGCTCTACAAAAACTATCATTGCCTTTAGCTTGGACTAAGGTTGGTGATTTAAGCCATATTCATATTCTTTCCTTTTAGGACTACATAATTAATCTACAAGCATGGAGTATGTGTCTTGGAATTATATAATCTGTGGTGAATCTTTATATTGTAAATCTTTTTATTGTGTTGTGACAATGTGAATGTGTTTTCCTTCCTTCTTGATTTTCTTTTATTTGATTTGAATGTTGAATTTGATTATGGGTGTGAAGGCTTCACTCACCCTTGGGAGGGAAGAGAAGCCTTGGGAGAAGCAATTAGTTGGGCTCAACATTATAGTTGAGAAAATTTACCTCATGATGAGGAATTGATCTTTTGTTCATGGAGTATGGGCTCCATTGAAGCCATATAACTTTGATGTTTTTGGGAGATACAAGGCATTTTGTGTGTAAGAAGGAGGGGATTTTTACGATGACCTTGAGAGGCAAAATGAAATTGCAATATGATGTTTATGTTTGGTTATGGCATCTCCTCTTTGAAGAGTCCATCTTCACCCAATGTGATAATGATTACAATGGTGAATCAATGTGTAAACCTTGAGAGGGAGTGTTATGTGTTTTCTTGTATGTTTCTCTTGAATTATCAAATGTGGTGTTTGTGTACCAATTTGTATCTTGGTTTCCCCAACTTGGTGGGTGACTTATAGAAGCCTAGGATGGGAGGTGAGCCTCCATAGTTCCTAGTTTGTGTGTGTATGCAGGTTTTTGTGAAGATGGATTCCTCAAAGATATTAGGGTTTCACCCTTGACAAAGTTGAAAAAAATTAAGTGTTTAAAGAGAGACAAACGCTCCATGTCATCTCAAATGTGTTCTGATTTCAAGTCTCCATTGTTATTTCCTTGTGATATAAGAGAGGTTTGATTATCATTGTATATTGTTGAAAATTGTATATAGTTACTTTAAAGGAAATATTTATTGTAAGTTTCCACATTATGTGATTGGATGTAATAGGGAGAAAATTATGAAATGAATCCCCCTTTCCTTTGATGAGCTATAAATGACTTTTTAGGAACATTAGAAAGTTGTTGTGTACATGATTTCTTCTGATATAGTTGATTTAATATGAATGATTGCACTATAGAATCATAGGTTATGAATTTAATATAATGGAAGAAAATTATTAGTTCATTGTACATGCATGAATATTAGTTCATTTAGGTTCCAAAGCTAATAGACCCTTAGATGAGATAGATGCTATAATAATATACACTTGAAAGTTAACAATCAATAGTGAAGTTAGAAATAAATCAATAATAACTCCTAAACATTGCCCCTAAGTTATGAGTAAAGGAAAATAAATCCTAAATGACATAGTTAGAAACTCATAAAATAGAACTTTCTATAGGAGCATATTATGCTCTCTAGAAAATGTATGGGGGAAGAAAATAAACCCTTTCCCCAAAATATAGAGCAATAAAATAATAAACAGAATATACCCTATAATCTAGTACATTAAATATTCATGGCATAACATATATCCTAAGACTTTAACACAAAAAATACCTATTCTATAAGTTTGCAAACGGGGACTCATATGAGTCACACAACTTTCATGACACCATCATACCAATAAAAAAAATGGTAATAAGAAAAAAGAAGAAGAAGAAAAAATAATTTAAAAAAACTAACACTTGAACCAATCCCCTAAACAAGAAAATACATATATATCTATAACCCAAAATTATACATTGATGAATCCTATTAGGAAGGAACCATGTGTTTGGTATGAAGGGAGGAGTGGTTAGGTATTGGAAACCAAACCCATGTCAGATTTATGACACCTTGGGATCAATGTTGCCTAGTCCTTGCTAATAGGTGTTTTGGGAAAGGTAAAACCTATTAGAAATATAGATGAAGTAACTAAGAGGGGAGGGGTGAATCAATTACCACAAAAACTATTCCAAAAATCCCTTAGATATCTATAATAATTACTTACTGTTGATACTCAGTAAATAGTGCAAGAATATTGTAACTCGGTAGGTTAACTAATTACTAATAATCTAGCTTTCATTGTTATTGAAGTGCATGCAAAGGTTAAATAAATGAACACAAGAGACACCAAATTTAACATGGAAACCTAATATGGGAAAAACCACCAAGTAACTAGTCACCGATTTTCACTCTTCTAAAGTGAGCCTTGTTAGGAGCCAACCCTATTAAAGGTTACAATACACACTGTTAGGTGTAACCTTGTTAGAGGATTTAATCACCCTGTTAAGAGTGGCCTGTTAGAGGTCTTTAGAAAAATTCAATTGAACTGTCACCTTATTAGAGGATTTACAAAATGGCTATTAAACCAACTCTTTTAAGAGATTCTAGATTCATTGTTACAATGATTAGAAAGCAACAATGAGGTGACCTGAATGATATGAAACTTATCTTTTTTTGATTACAGACCTTTGTTTGACTTCACTAGATCCTTACTAATCGAATACAACTTTGTAGCTCCTCCAGGATATCTAATCATTCATCCGAATTCACTCAATATTCACTTATTCCATCCTCATCCACATACTTACACACACACACACACTTTTAAATCACAACTTGAACATCTAAATATATACCTTTCAGATTATCAAGTCGGCTCAAATATAAGTTACAACAACTAAAAAAAAAATCATTACAATAGTCGATTGCATGAAACAATTGAGCTTAATATCAAAACAATAAAATCCTTTACTGATCGACCCAGCTCGATGACCACTGCTCCAGAATGGCTTTCTAGTGTTAACCAAGTGAGGCTTGGTAAACACTGCAAACCCTACAAAAATCCTTTGGAGACTGAGTGAACTTGGTTAGCACTAACCTTCCTTTGCTGACCTTGTGAGCTAGGTAGAAGCTAACTCTCTGCCACATTTCCTTTGATAACTGAGTGAGCTCAGTAGATGTTAGATTTTCTTTGTTAACCTTGGGAGCTTGGTTAACACTAACTTTTTGTTACAAAATTCTTTGATGCCTGAGTGAGCTCCGTAAATATTAACTTTTCTTTTTTATCCTTGGGAGCTCGATTAATACTAACTTTTTATACAAAATCCTTTGATCCCTGAGTGGGCTCGTTAAACATTAACTTTTCTTTGTTAACCATGGGAGCTTGGTTAACACTGTAAATTGCTTTGTTGATCACTTGAGCTAGGTAGATTCTATCTAATGATTGGTATGACATTTGTGTAACATCAAAGACAATACACAATTAACAATTGTATCCAACAAAAACCATCATAGCATAATGCTTTTTGGAGGGAGAAGAAAGGGGGCACATGACCATGAACTTGGAAAAGAATACATTTATGAAGATGTAACATGTATTTTTTTAAAATAATGTTTGATTTGGGGTGGGGTATGTACAATTATGTTAAAATAATATGTTAGGACACAAGATTAGCTAGGTTTTGAACTTAATCCATTAGAGTTATGATTAGGTGATAATTAAATTAATAATGTAATACAATTAAATAAAATTGGTATTAGGATGATTTCTTATGTTGTAGGTTGAATTGAAACACTTTATGTTTTTGGGTTAATACTAAGGTCATGAAAACATTAGATAGTAGGAATATAAATTTTGGGGTTGAGGAATGTGAGGACCATTACCTTTTATTTTTATAATTATTTTAATTTTTTAATTATTTTCTTTTACATATATAATATACTCAATTATAGAAGGTAATGAGAGCTCTTTTACTTTTATATAATAAATAATGCATTAAACTTAATCTTTCCCTCCATCTACAACCTATGAATGTGGCATAATTAGATTTAGATGTTAAAGGAAAAATATGACATTGAAAAACAATATGCTAGTTAAGCCAAGCAAAAATTATTAAATGATTTGTATATCACTATGTGGATGTATGTAAAGGTATATATATATCTATAATTTGAATATGCCTCTTAAATGGGACATGGGGATTGATAAGGTATCTTTGGTTATCAATTTTTTGGAATTAAAAAAAAAAAGTAATTAAAATGAGAATGTTAATTATGGATAAATGGTTATTAGAATGTAACACATTAGAGAAATTTAGAGAATAAATGATTAAAAGATGATTTAAAATACCTAGGTAGAAACCATCAATAAAGGATATAATATATCTTATTAAAATAGTAATAACCATACCCCAATATTATCGATCATAGAATGTAACAAGTAAGGTCATACGACTTAAATACCAAAACATCTAGACATTTGTTAACATAGTCACATTTGAAAAACTATCAAACTATTGCAACTTCATGGATAGAAAGAAGTGTCCTTCCCAACCCTACATGAAATGTCTTACTTCCAAAGATAGGAAGTGGAGCCGAAAAGGTTAATCACCTAGCTCCTATGTTATAACTCAGAGTCCAAATGAATGTTCAAAAAACAAATTGGACCTCCATGAAAACTCAATGCACTGAATTTCAATGAAAAAGATTATCCTACATCAACTAAAACTATTTATCTTTGACTCAATGATCAATTTTTAGCATTCTAACACCTTTGAGGAAAAACATGAGATATTATATCCGTATACCTCATAGTTCGATAGAACATTCATAACAAGTATAGTTCTAAAAAAATTATCTTTAGTGTACCTCTTTAAAAAAAAAATTGGTTTTGTTTTGTCTTACTAAAATTTAGGGCATGATGATTTGAAAGCACATTCAATACTAGATGGTGTATTATTATCAAAATTTGACAATTCAAATCTATTGGCTCTATCAATCAGACTATTCAAGTTTGGATCATTATCAGGTGTACATCTCAGTCCTTGAGCTATATATAAGGTAATTGCATATATAGGTAGTCATGTCATCAATACCTTACTTATCACAGTCTCATTAGATATGTTTCCTCTAGTTCCTCTGATAGTATTCGCAACTTCACCCACTCCTTGGCTACATTGACCAACAACAAATTCCAATATTATTATCTAGTGATTATAATCCATAATCCCTTATAGCTCAATACCACTACAAGAAGCTACAATATCCTCATACATTATGAAAATCCCTAACCCTAAGCCATTTTATAGAAAATTTTTTGCCACTTAAAAAATTAGGGCTAGAATAAGTCTTCCAATATAAAAATAACAATCAATTCCTTTTACAATCATGTAAGTCATTTTTGGCTTCAGGGGTGTTTCCCTTAAAAAACCCCATGGGGGCATTACCCCTCAACCCCACTCTATACTATGGTATGGAGCACACCTAGCGCATTACCTTTATTGGTGTAAATTTGTGCACCTTTTTGAGTTGTCATGTAAACAACACAAGAGTACACAACTCTATTTAAGCACATGGTGTCTACAACACTATTTTGCATGTCACACCCTTATAGGCTTATCCTCTAATCACCACACTTACTTATGTGCTTAATGGAGGATAACCCATATCTGGTGGACATGTGCCTAGTTGTATGACATATGATGATGCTAACTTCTATGCATTCTAGAAGCTCTCCTGAGGTCTTTAAATTTAGGCACTCCTAGTGTACTCTCAACTAGTTATTGAATGAATACCGTCATTCTGATCATACTCTCTCTCTCTTTTTGGTCTACTGTGTGCTTTTGTTTGAGTTCTTAGTTCCTGGGTGAATTTTTCCCTTAGGCAAATTCTTACATAGTATCATAGCAACTTGGAGATTTTCTCATCACATAGCCGTTCAAGACCACTTGTTTGCTTCATCACCTCAGCCCGAATCTGGAGTGTTATAGAAATTAGGAGTGTCTAGAGCTAGATCTGACCTCGCCATTGCATTTGAAATTTTGAACTGGTGAAAATTGGCTATAAACTTGCCCATCTTGGCCTAAAGTCGATCATGAGGGAAAAAGAATTTGCAAATTGAAACCCGGAGGCCTTGATTTGTGGTATGGGTATGGTCATTTTTCCCAAATTCAATTGATTTTTTGGATCCATCTTTTTCCTTTGTATTTTATTCAATTTTTTTTAGCCCTTCGGGCTAGTAGCAAAGAAATTTTTTTGGGCACAACCAGGCTATGAGCTCCTACCCCTACACATTATTACATTATTATTTTGTGGTAGGAGGTTATTTTTACGTAGTGGACATAATACAGTGCTGGTGCCATACTGTGCTTCATCACAAATTTGGCATCACACAACATCTCAACCTGTGCCCTTTTTCTAGCTTCCAAAACTCAGCAATTATACCTCCATCAATGGCATCAAATTTTTTGGTGACGACACCCAACCGGCCTTATCACCGGTGGCATGCTGCTTACCTTCCCTTCAACAAAATTTTGATTTTAAAAAATGCATAGAGTGCACCCACACTGCATGTGGGATTAATCCATGAAAATGTAGTAGTGCCAAAGCTTTCCAGCAATAGTGGTCGATTTCCCAACACGCGACAATAAGTTTTTGGCCCCATTCTGTGATTACCTTCCCTCCCATACAGAAATCTTTGACCAGCAATGTTTGAGGTTTTCAACTATTGTAGTAAACTCTACGGCCATGCTCTAACCCTCCCGATGTCACATGTAGCTAAAGGATATTCTGACATCACTGAGAATCTCCGGTAGCTGCTTTTTCAACATGCAAATTTTCTTTCCTACCTACCAGTGCCGCACAAACACATAATACCTTCACACCTATTATTTTAGAATTGCCATATCATCCATGTGGATAGGTAGCCTTTTGAAACATTAGTGCACAGATCTGACATGTGTTCTTTTTTGTATAGTATAGACACTCTACTCAGCTGCCACATCATCATAGGCATGGATTTTTTGCTGACGTTAGCAAAAAACTATGTTAAAATTGACAGTCACTTGATCGTCATTGCTAGGCATTTTATAACTAAATTGAAAACCATTTGACTGTCAAATTTAGACTCACAATTTTCCTTCCAGACCCCTCTTCAGATTGCTTTTCAGTTTGGCTGCCTAACTTTGCGAGCCCATATCTTAGACATCTAGACTCTAATTCATGTGCAATTTTTTTTTGAAATTGGGTAAAATTTTGTGAGGTTTCCAATGGTGGTGTCATTTTCTAGTTTTAGTGCATGGATTTTGCAGAAATTGCATTTTTTGGTGATTGTACCTGCATAATCTTGCATTTTGCAACTTTAGAAGCTCCATACAGGCACATCTGGTCAATTTTTCAAGTTCCATTTTTTTTGAAAGTGTGTATTTTTTTGTCTACTTTCCATTTCTAAAGATATATTATAGGGTTGTGTGGACCAATTTCTCACTTTCAAAATTAGGCCTTTTTCAACATTGTAAAGCTTTGATTATTTTTTAGAATTGTTGTAAAACTAAGCTACAATGCTTAAGTGATAGATTTTAGCCTTATAAGGTAGTTGTAAAAGCAAAATTAGAAAGTCCACTTTATTCATTTTTGACAAGTGGCCCATTGTGAACACACTGCTTATAAAGTGCCACAACATCTTTTTTGGGGAGGTCTTTTGATTGAGTGAAAAGGGGGTGTTTGTACTATGTTTTTTTTCTCTCTATTGTGCTCTTTAGATTTCTACATCATGGGTTTAAAATTTCCAGCTCTAACTTCATGCAACTATTCTACATGGAAAGATATTGCATGGAGTAGATTAATGGAAAAAGGATAAAGTCTTTATATTGATGGTACAATTACTAAACCTACTGATGCTAAAGAACTCATTGATTGGAAAAATCAAGACCAACAAGCTTTAGGTGTTATCAAGAGTTGTGTATAAGGGGATCTTTCCTTTCACATTAAAAATTATTCAAAATCTAAAGAAGCTTGGGATAAACTTGAATAGTTGTATGGTAAAGTGGATGAAGAAAAGGGATTTCAGATTGAGGATGATCTACTTCTCTTGGTTCCTAAGAATTATGACACAATTGAGGATTACATCATTAAAGTCAATGAGTATAGGGTATTCCTAAAAGATTGTGGAAATCCCATGAAAGATTACAGGTTGATTCATCACATTTTGAAGAAGCTACCTTCTGAGTACGCCAACTTTGTTTCAAGTTTTAAGACTCACAGGTTGACCATGGGATCTGCTTACCAGAAGCCTTCCTTTGATGGATTTGTAGAGATTTTGATTGTTGAACAATCTCACTTGGTGGATTTTGGACTTCTCAAGTCATCTAAGACCAAAGCCTTGGTGGCTAGTGATGATCCCAAATCAAGTCAAGGGGGAAAAATTAACAACAACAAGAAGCAGTCAAAGCAGAAAACATAATCTGAGACACAACAATCCTCCTCTCAACAAGGCGGTTCTTCTTCCAACAAGAAGGGAAGTAATGAAAAGAAGGACAAACTCTTTTGTGCATACTGCAAAAAGCCAAATCATGACGAGCATCATTTCAAAACAAAAAGAATCGATGAGTTACAAAATCTACTCAAGAAGAACAAGATTCAAGTCCCAGGTATTTCCAAGGATTCAACTCCTAACTCTTTGAAGGGTAAAGGTCAGGCACTTCTAGCAAACACAGGCTCTTCAAAATGGATACTTGACTTAGGTGCCTCTTACCACATGGGTTCTTCAAAGGAAGACTTTTCTTCATTGAAGGAGTCAAAGGTACCACACATCTTCATGGGAGATGATACTAAGATGAAAGTTGAAGGGAAAGGGCATGTTGAAATGGAATATGGGGAATTCAAAGATGTTCTCTATGTTCCAAATCTAAGTTCCAATCTCCTATCAGTTTACCAAATTACTCACCTTGGAGATGGTCATAAGGTTGAGTTTCTTCCAGATTCAGCGATGGTGCAAAGTCTCAAAGATAATTCATTGGTAGTAGTTGTGAAAGTAAATGATGACAAGAGGTTATACTCTTTCTCCCACTTTGTTCCTAAGAGTCCTTCCCAAGCCTTGTTAACTCACTCTACTTCAAACATCAACTTATGGCATGAGCAGTTTGGTCACCTTGACTTTCGATCTCTTCAACAAGTTTTCTTTAAACACATGGTCAAAGGTCTACCTAATATTAGCTTTTCTAAGGGAGAGTATTCATCTTGTTCAATGGATATGAATCTTAAGGAGAAGTATGATAAAGGGAAGTCTTCTCGAGCTCTAGTTGTTCTTCAACTAGTTCACATAGCATTAGCAGGACCCTTTACCATGACTTCTATTAGCCAAGGCCACTACATACTCACATTTTTTGATGACTTTTCAAGATTCACTTGGGTCTTCTTCCTTCATCATAAGAATTAAGTCATTCATAAGCTTCAAGGCTTCAAGACTCATGTTGAACACAAGTCAAGGAAAGCCATCAAAGTACTAAGGGTGGAAAATGGGAATAGACATGTAGATAGAAGACTTAAGAACTTTTGTAGAATTGAGGGGATTCATCTTCAGAACTCACTAGCATTTAGTCCACACAAGACAGATGTTGCAACAATGAGGATTAGGGCTCTCAAGACCATGGCAAGTTGCATGATTAAGGCCAAGTCTCTTGATCCTATACTTGAAGTTGAAGCCATTAGTAGTGCTACTCACATACTTAACAGGTCTCTTCATCCAGCCTTAGATGGCAAGACTCCTTTTGAGGCATGGTGCTGTAGAAAACTAATTGTGAGTCACCTTAGAGTTTTCAGTTGTCTAGCATGGGAAAACCTATCTTCCAGAAGTTGCAAGGCACCGACACCTAGGCCTTGTACCTTTATCGATTATGAAGACAATGTGAAGGCTTACAGACTAATGGATCTAGAGACGCATGAGCTCTTTGTGGAGAAGGATGTACATTTTGAGGAGAGTTCACCAAGCTTATCATCTACTCCTCTCCGCACATCATACATAGTGGAAACTGATAGTGACACCAGCAATAGTACTTCAATAGGTTCAGACACGTGGGGTTCTATCGACAGTTGCAGTGAGATATGACATCAGTCTAGTCCATGTGCTTACATTGCCATAGTGAAAGGTCCATCACATCATGGTACATCTCATCTTCTAGCTCCAACTTTAGTTGACTTGGGAGATAGACTTGAGGACTTACATCTTCTCATTGATGATGATTCTTCTACAGTTGTTGTGAGGGCTCACTCTGACCCAAATGTCCATTCTCTACATGATCAATCTGAATAGGTTGGCATGATTGTGAATCCTTATGAACAGCAATTAGTGGAGGTCTCTTTGTCAGTAGAGGAGACAAATGGTTCAGTGTAACAGGTTCAATAGACATCCTTGCCCGATCTGCATTTGTTATTTTCAGCATAGTTGGAAGTGGTGAAATTCAACATTAACATAGGGATACTTGAGCAGGTTTCTAGGCCACCACACATCTTCAGTAGTGTACCTTTGCCTTTGTTTCTTCCTAAGGGGAGGAACATCTTTCTGCATTCTTGGACCAGCTTCTTCATCAGAGCGGCTTTCACTTGTTGGCATTCTTCTTCTTTTTTGTGGGGGTGGGGGGGGGGGGGGCTATTCTGTCTCTCTTCCTTCACTTATTTTCTTATGTTTATATTAGATGTATGTCATAATGGGGGGGTCTTGATTACTCCATCCATCAATGCATCCTTACTTATCTCTCTTTTTGGGGGAGGGTTTTTCCCATGAGGTTTTCCCTCTTTCCCTGCTTTATGGGAGATTTCATTTTCATTATGTACATGGGTACCTAATATGGCCTAGTAGCTAGGACCCATTATGCATCTTCATCATAGTTCGTAAGCTTAAGGGCATTCCCCTAAGTTGCACTTAAGGGGGGGTGTTGGTGTAAATAACTATTTACTTATTACACTTACTTAAGTTTTACTTAGTTTTATGCATTATTTATTATTTTGCATTATTTTATTTGTGAGACACTTAGGAGTTTACACACCTTTTTGAGTTTTCATGTAGACAACACAGGAGTATGCAACTCTATTTAAGCACATGGTGTCTACAACACTGTTTTGTGTATCACAGCCTTGTAGGCTTATCCTCTCATCACCGCACTTACTTTCATGTTTAATGGAGGATAACCCATATTTGGTAGACATGTGCCTAGTTGTATGACATATCATGATGCTAACTTCTATGCATTCTAGAAGCTCTCCTAAGGCCTTTAAATTCAAGCACTCCTAGTGTACTCTCAACTAGTTATTGAATAAATATCATCATTCTAATCATACTCTCTCTCTCTCTCTCTCTCTCTCTCTCTCTCTCTCTCTCTCTCTCTCTCTCTCTCTCTCTGGTCTATTGTGTGCTTGTGTTTAAGTTCTTAGTTTTTGGGTGAATTTTTCCCTTAGGAAAATTCTTACAACCTCAAATACCCCACAAGGGGTGCTTCCCCTTCATCTTGCCTTAGGGGGACTACCCCCAAACCCTTGTAGTAATAATTTAGGGGAAAAAATGCATAAAAAAAAAGGGAAACATTATCCTTTAAGTCTGATTAGGCTCCACATCACAACAATCTCCCACTTGGAGATGGATCAGAGTCCACAAAAATAATCTCCCACTTGGAGATTAATCATAGCACTTCTAAACTTGTAGCTTCCTCTAAAATATCAATCCACTATGGAATATATTGTTCTTTTATATATTTTTATTTAGAAGGCAAACTAAAGTAGAAGAGAAGCTTAGCTTCTCCCTTATGACTATCTTTGTAATCATCTATGTCAAATTATCATATGTATGTATCTTCTTCAAATTTAATTGTCCATCATCCAAAATTGACTGAATGAAATGGTATCACAACTATATGTGTTTTGTCTTTGAATGTAAGGTATAATTCTTCACAAGATGTTTGGCACTGTGACTATCTCTAAAAAAATAATTATCCTTCTATGAGTGTCCCAATTCTTCCATGAAAAAATGAAGCCATATCATCTCCTTGGTTTCCTTTGTAGTAGCAACATGTTTTGCCTCTATAGTTGATGAAGAATTAACCTTTTGCAGTTCAAAAATCTAACTCACTATTGTCCAACCAATGGTAAATACATAACCTATAGTACTCTACTTGATATCAATATCCTCTAGCAAATCTAATTTATTATAGCCTTGTAAAACAATACTAGATTCCCCAAAATGTAAATGCTTATAGCATGTTCATCTCAAATATCTCAAAATCCATTTGATTGTATTCCAATAATTAGTGTCAGGATGATTCATATATCTACTAATAACTCCCACTATATATGTAATATCTAGCCTAGTACATACCATAACATACATTAAACTTCCTATAGCTGAAGCATAAGGTACCTTGGACATTTTAGCCTCCTCTTCTTCTATCTTTGGACATATCTCCTTAGTCAATTTTAAATGACTAGGTAAAGGTGTGCTAACAACTTTAGCATTCTCCATAGAGAATGTTGCAACAACTTCTCAATATAATCAGCCTTAGATAATGTCAATTTTCTGTGATTTCTATCTAGGAAAATTTTCCTACCAAGATTATTTTTTGTAGCCCAAATATCCTTCATAGAAAATAAATGTGTTGTCATTTTAGGCCCTTATTGTGATACATTTTAGACCCATATACAAGGATATTATGAACATATCAAAATAAAATAATGTAGCTATCATCTTCCAACCTCTTAAAATAAATAAAATGGTCTAAATAATATCGAACATAACAATTCTCATGCATAAAGATGTCCAATTTAATATACCATTGTCAAGGGGCTTGCTTCAAGCCATATAAACTTTTCTTTAATATACATACTATGTTCTCCTTACCTTTGACCTCAAGGGTATATGCAGGATCATGGTGTGCCAAAAAGTGGTGATGTGAAAAACATGTAGTTTTAAAATGCCTAAAAGTATTTCAAAATGTGCTTTGAATTTTTTCCCACCCAACTTGGTACCAAACCAAAAATGTAATACCTTGCCTAATCGGGTATCCGATTTGAGAATGGGTATCCGACTCAAGAATGAATATTCAATTTGAGAATGGGTATCTGATTTGGAAATAGGTATCCAATTTATGTTCCCAAATTATGCCACCAAATTCAAATGTAAAAGGAGTGGGGACCATTTTTAAGATAAATATTGATTTTTGTTTACCAAACTCAAAGGGGCCACCAATTTTTAAGTTGTATCAAGTCCTATTATAATATAGTTATAGCATAATTGGGGGGGACCAATTATTATATATATGTACTAAAATTTTTTATATAGTATTAAATAATAGTTATTATTTATTATAAAATTATTTTATATATAATTATTACTTATTATATATAATTATATAATTATATATCATATATATAATTATATATCATATATATAATTATTATATATTATATATATTACTAACCTAAGCTAATAAACTGTATGATGATGTATGTTCCTAGGGGATCCCCTAGGGACATACATGTGTTCCAATGAGTTCAAATGGGTCATGGGATAACCTATGACCCATTTTGACCCATTACATGATAACATATCTTCCTAAGGGTCAAAGGATTCCTAGGGACATATATCTTTTGTTTTGATTGGTAGAAAGGGGTGATGGAGTATCTTATGACCCCTTTCAACCTAATACATGATAACATATGTTCCTAGGGGTCCTAGGAATAAAATTGACATATATATTGTGTTCCAATGGGTAAAAAGAGTTCATAGAGTATCATATGACCCTTTCTAAGAACATATGTTGTCATGTAATGGGTTGAAAGGGGTCATAGGTATCTGATGATCCTTTTTGACCCATTGGAACACAACATGTATGGCCCTAGGGTATTAGGACCACTAGGAACATATGTTATCATGTAATGGGTGAAAATTTGACCCATTGGAGCACAACACACATGATCATAAGGGTTCTAGGACCCCTAGCAACATATGTTCTTTTGTAATTTGTGAAAAGGGGTCATAGAATACCCTATGACCCATTTCTACCCATTGGAATATAAGAAGTATGTCCCCAGGGGTCATAGGATACCCTATTACCCCTCTCTTACCATTAGAACACAACATATATGTCCCCAGGGGCCGTAAGATCCCTAGGAACATAAGTTGCCAGGTATTTGATTGAAATGGGTCATAGGTTATCCTATGACCCCTTTCAGCCCATTTCAACACAACATTCTTGTACATAGAGATCTTAGGACCCACAAGAACATATTTTGTCATCTAAATGGTTGAAATGGGTCATAGGATATCATTTAATCCAATTCAACCCATAGGAACACAACATGTATGTCCCTTGGGTTCCTACAAATCCTATGAACATATTTTGTCATGTAATAGGTTGAAATGTGTCATGGCATGCCCTATGACCCCTTTTTACCCATTATAACACATCATGTATGTCCCTAGGGGTCCTAGGTCCCCTAGGAACATACATCATGTGTTTCAAAGGGTCAAAAGGGGTCATAAAGTTTCCTATGACCCCATTTCACCCACTAAGAAATAACATATGCTGATAGAAGTCCTATAACTTATAGGAAAATATATCATGTGTTCAAAGGAGTTAAAAGGGGTCATAGAGTACCCCATGACTCCTTTGAATACATTATATGACAATATACCTTCCTAGGGGTCCCAGAACCCATTGGGACATAAATAATGTGTTTAAATAGGTTGAAAGGGTTCATAGCATAACTTATGACCTATTTTGACCCACTAAATGACAACATATGTCTCTAGGGGTCCTAGGACCCCTAGGGACATATTATAATCATTTATATGGGTCAAAAGGGGTCATAAGATAACCAATGACTCCTTTTGACACATTTCATTACAACATATGTCTCTTAGGGTCCTAAGACCCCTAGTGAAATATTATAATGATTTATATGGATAAAAAGGGGTCATAGGATAACCTATGACCCCTTTCGACACATTTTATGACAACGTATATCTTTAGGGGTCCCAGTACCCCTAGGGACATATTAGAATCATTTATATGAGTTGAAAGGGGTCATAAGATAACCTATGATCCCTTTCAACATATTTCATTACAACATATGTCTCTAGGGGTCATAGGAACCCTAGGGACATATTATAATCATTTATATGGTTTGAAAGGGGTCATAGTATATCCTATGACCCCTATCAACACATTTCATTACAACATGTCTCTACGGGTCTTAGGAACCCTAGGGAAATATAATAATCATTTATATGTATCAAAAGGAGTCATAGGATAACTTTATGACCCCTTTTGACATGTTTCATGACAACATATGGTCGTAGGGCTCTTGGTACTCCTAAGAAAATATTATAATCATTTATATGGATCAAAATGGGTCATGGGATAACCTATGACCCCTTTCGACACATTTCACTACAACATATGTTTCTAGAGGTCCCAAGACCCATAGGGACATATCATAATCATTTATATGGGTTGAAAGGGTTCATACAAAAACCTATGACCCCTTTCAACACATTTCATGACAATATATGTCTCTAGGGGTCCCAAAACCCCTAGGGACATATTATAATCATTTATATGGGTTGAAAGGGGTTATTAGTAAAGCTATGATTAATTTTGACAAATTTCATTACAACATATGTCTCTAGGGGTACCAGGGCCACTAGGGACATATTATCATCATTCATATGGATCGAAAGGGGTCATAGGATAACCTATGACCCCTTTCGACACATATGAATGAGCATAATATATCCCTAGGGGCCCTAGGACCCTTAGAGACATATGTTGTCATGAAATGTGTTGACAGGGGTATTAGGATAACCTATGACCTCCTTTCAACATATTTCATGACAATATAAGTCTCTAGGGGCCCCAAGACTCCTAAGAACATATAATAATCATTTATAAGAGTCAATAGGGGTCATAAGACAACCTATGACCACTTTTGACACATGACAACATATGTCTCCAGGGGTCCTAGGACCCCTAGAGAAATATTATAATCATTTATATGGGTCGAAAGGGGTCATTGAAAAAGTTATAACCCCTTTAGACACATTTCATTACAACCTCTGTCTCTAGGGGTCCCATGACCCTTAGGAACATATTATAATTATTTATATGGGTCAAAAGGGGTCATAGGATAATCTTTGACCCCTTTTAACACATTTAATCACAACATATGTGTCTATGGGTCCTAGCACCTCTAGGGATATATTATAATCATTTATATGGGTCAAAAGGGTTCATCTAACAACCTATGGCCCCTTTCGACACATTTCATTACAAAATATGTCTCTAGGGGTCTCAAGACCCCTAGAGACATATTATAATCATTTATATGGGTCAAAAGTGCTCATAGGATAACCTATGACCCCTTTTAACACATTTCATGACAACATATGTCTCTAGGGGTCCCAAGACCCTAAGAACATATTATAATCATTTTTATGGGTTGAAAAGGGCCATAATATGACCTATGACCCCTTTTGATACATTTCATTAAAACATATGTGTCTAGGGGTCCTTGTGCTAGAAATATTCAAGACTATACTAAGTTACTAAGAATGGAGGGGTCAACTAGTAACTTCTAAAATTTCTACACCAATTTAAATTTCATATCCAATAAACCATTTGACATTTAAATTATCACATTTGATTTAATTGCATGTACATGAAGCTAAAAATATAAAATCATCCACAACACTTGAACAAAACAATTTGGTGACACAAAAACCTTCCAAATAGAAAGTAAAACTAGTATGGGAATGAAACCCACAAAACATCAAAATTGCAGCATAAACTGGGCTTGTTAAGGCTTACAATGATCACTTTTGATGATCTTCCCTATTAGGAGCAATTAGGCTACTAGGTCCACCTTGTTAGAGGTTTTTACAAACACATATTAAAGTATGCACTATATTAACAGATTTAAGAAAGACTGTTAAGTCTTCCTTGTGAGAGGATTTTGACTGGTTCACCTATTAGAATGAAATAGTAGATCTCTTACTTACAACTGGATTTCTGATAGAGATTCCTTGATAGTATTGATCACCTTTCTGTGGTAGATTTTTCATTGATACTCATTATGTTGATATGGCCTTCATAAATCTTTATCTTCTGCTTACATTTGCATTCTTACATGCTCATTACATCTCATACTACTACTATATTGGATATGATACAATACATTACATATATATACCAATCAAAATTACAAAATTACAAAGTCCGCCATCATACAAGTTAACACCAATATTACAAAGTTAGCCCAAAAGAAGACACTCAGGTTCTGAAGACTGACTTGGTGAAGTTCTAGTACTCAAAATCCACTATCATTACTTGGCATCATCATGCACTTGGTAGAAGTAGAACCTCAATCCATAATAATCACTTCAAGGTAGTCTTGAACTCGTTCTACACTGGTGACTCAATAGTTACTTAAACACTAATCATACAACTCAGTTAACACTAGCTTCACATTCCATGAACTGTGAACTTAGTAGAAATTGCAATTCTTAGCAACTACTAAAATACTCAGGTTGAAATGCCAGAATAAATCTGCTTGGTTTGAACTACTAGGCTTCACACTAACTCAATATACTTGGTACTGTTGAAATGCTTGGTAGCTACTAGATTACATGGCAAACAATGTAGACTATTCAATGAGCTCGATAGCCATACAAAATCTGAATTAGTGTGTGTCACTCATAACAAACTTGATTGGTATGTTAGAATTATTTAGAATAATTGAGAGCGGGGGTGAATTAGTTATCCAAGGTCCAATGATGTCCAATAAAATTTTTTCTACAAATCCTTAATTGTACACAACCAAAATTATCATGCATGCAATTAAACATTAAACAACCATGAAAAGTAAACATGCATCACATCATAACACTAAAGATTTGATAACCCATAAACCCTCCAAGAATAAGAAGGTAAAGCTGGAGTAGGGATGATACCCACAAAATAACTGCACAATTGATTTCAACCACTTCTGATGGTTTTCCCTGTTAAAGGCCTGCCCTATTAAATGCTACAACACATTGTTAAATGTGACCTTGTTAAAGGATTTAAGAACATTCAACTTGGAATGTCACCCTATTAAAGGATTTACATAGAGTTGTTAGGCTCACCCAAGTCCATGAGATTTTTCAGTCACCTTCAAAAAATGATCTTTTATCCATCTTTAAGGATCTCCTATCCTCCTCCTAAGGATCTTCTATCCTTCTCTTAAGGATCTCTTATCCTTCTCCTGAGGATCTCTTATCCTTCTCCTAGGGATTTCTTTGTCCTTTTCCTGAGGCTTATCCACCTAGTTGTTAAACTAACCTAGCAATGTAGGATTTCAATATCTAATACAATGGTAAGAATGTATTAGAAAGGTTTTGACTTGATATAGATTTGCAGCCTTAAATGTGCAAATTTCAAATTACTCTTCAATTCCTTTCTTTGATTGGATTTTCTTCCTTGCAACGTTGACAGCTTGTTCACCCTTCAAGGTCTATCTCCTTGAGTTCTTCCACTCGTTATGCTAATGCAATCTCTGGTCACTTAATCAACTTAGAGTCTTGATGCTCTATTCTTACTCCTCTTTGGCTTTTTTGCATAATCACACTTATGACCAATTCCCTCTCTTACACACACTTTTGTTCTCTAACCTGTAACTCCTTATAAAGAAGTTATGTTCTTCATTTCCCACTTGATTCATCCTCTCCAACTTTAGGGTTTCAATGGATTAGGTAAGATAAAATGTATCTATCCCACATTTTGCTCTTATCTAGATACTTCGTCTAGAATCCAATTGTATTTGTCAAAAATGGTTTACATAGTGTTCTGTGCCACCAGCTTAGCATTCTTATCTTTTATCTAGTTCACAAAATTCTACATAACTACCATGTTGGCTTAGATCTGGTGAACCTTCATCTTTTCAAAATAATGTAGCAACTTGGCATCATTGATCTTCTAATGCTCAACACCTGAATCAATTCTGTGAAACTTGGTTCTTGGAATTCACTAGCACTTCAATATCACTCGGCACTTGAAGACTTACTCGGCACTTAGTATCTTTTCTGCTACTCGGCACCTAACCTTCACTCAGCACCTAAATATTGCTTGGCACTTGATATTTACTCAACACCTGAACATCATTCGGCATACACTAAGTTGAGCTTGCTCGGCTTCAACTGAGAATCTATTCAGCACTTAGTTAATCCTTACAACACGTGTTAGAATATGTCATCAATATATTACTTCATCAATGGCTTAGCTGATCCTTGTGCTTGATTACATCATCATAACTTCAACCTTTTCTCTTAGGTACTCTAGTTACATCTTATTGATTGCCACCTCCTTGTCAATCAATCAATTAATAATATTTGGATCACTAAAGAAATTGTCATTCCTAGAAGTAACAAGTTTGACATCAATGACAAAAAAATTATTGAAAACATTCGTAGCCAATTCCATTTTCCTTCATTCATGATCTTTTCAATCATTTCCAACATGGTATGTGAACAATCTCCCCCTTTGGCATTAGTGACAAAAACACTTATCAGCCAAAATCTTATATACATCACCATGTGATACTAGCTAGCTAGAATATACTATTTTGAGATTTTTCAAAATTTATCATTGTAAGGTATACTGTACATCATCTATTATATACATTCTCTTGATAGCATGTTTCTCCCCCCATACTATGTGTCTCTATATATAACATACCATGACTCAATAATAATCTCCCCCTTTTTGACAGTAATGCCAAAGAATTATTCAAAACTTATCTACATGGAGACACCAATATGAGATTTAAAAAAATTAGAATGTACCTAAAGAATGATTTCCAGGGTTTTATCCCAATTTTCTTGAAAATTCTTGCATGTATGTAGAGCAATTTATACTTCTATAGAGAGTTCTCTCATGTGATCTACAATAGAGAAGTCATTGTCATGAATCAAGGTTTTTGAGTAAGAAATATGTTTCTACATTGCATCCATGATAGGAAGGATCATCTTCTGAATATCAATCAATG
Organism: Cupressus sempervirens; assembly: GCA_028749045.1. Classification (NCBI taxonomy): domain Eukaryota; kingdom Viridiplantae; phylum Streptophyta; class Pinopsida; order Cupressales; family Cupressaceae; genus Cupressus; species Cupressus sempervirens. Next base: position 87,650,496 of record CM053785.1, read on the forward strand.
ATGAGTGGATCCTTGCTTCTTCTCTCAACAACTTTTCCTACATGTCTATCAAAAATCTGATCTTCATGTGATGTGTAGAGCTTGAACTATGGTCAAGTTACAACTGTTGAGCACTGGCTTTCATATCCTCATCAATTTTTGATAGTTTTCTATTTATTTCCTTTGTGAACTTGGAAACATCACACAACTTCACAAAAAGTGATGTAACATTGGTGCAAGATGATTCAAGATTGATCAAAATTGATGAAAGCTCAACTTGTTGAATAGAAATTTGCTAAGCAATGTGCTCAAGAAGTTTATTGTCAAAATTCTTTTTAGCTTTCTCAATTAACTTATCCTATCCACTAGTGTCCCTATTGAACTTTTGGATTGCTTCTACTAATTGCAACAAAATAGGTAGAGAATAATCTACCTCAATACCTATTTCCTTAGACAAAATGTTTTTAGCATCATCAACAATCTTATATTCTCTATATCTTTCTTCTCTAAATTTCTACTATTTTTCCTTCTTCTGAAGGAGTTCACCAACTATGTGCATTTGGTCTACAATAAGATTATCAATGTCCCATTTGGGAATTTCTATTTTCTCATCTAAGTATATGTCCTCCTCTATCTCCTTTCCTCTACCTAAAAATCTTGTACTCGGTTGAACCTTAGGTTCAACTATCCTTGTACTTAATGCTTTTGTATCTAGGTTTGAAACAATTGTAGATATACTAGGACTTGCAGTGAAAATTGATGTAGTACTAACCAATGGAAAACTAATAGGAATTATTGTTAAATCCAAAACTGAAGTAGACAAAACTATAGTACTTACTGTTGAAGAGCTCAAAATTGTAGAAGCCACTGTCTTCATGCCTAATGACTCGGTAGCTGAAGAAGTGAGAGGTTGCAACTTAGTAGATGAAGTGGAAGTCACCTCTGCTATAGATATATTGAGCTGAATGGGGGCAAAGAGTGATTGAATATTTGAACTATCTATGGTTGTTACAATCAAACTTGTTGAAGCTATCTCTGAGCTTGATATGGCTACTAGTTTTCTTGGAGAGTGAGAAAGTGAGGCAATGACTACAACTGCTATCCTCATTGGGTCAGTCTCCTCATTATCTTCTTTATCTTCCTTAGTATCTTCCTCTTCTTTATCTTCTTCAACTTCCTCATTATGAAAATGTGTGGGCTTAGTATAAGTTTCTTCTTCATCATTATCACTGTCATCATAATTATCCTTAAAATCTATTGGTAAGTCACTTGATTTATGTAAATGGTAAACATTCTTAAACACATGCTCTATATGCTTGATCAAAATTAAGCATGTATCAAATCTAAGAGTCATCATATCTTCATTTTTCTTCAAATACTCTTTTACTTCAGCATCTTCATACTCAGTAGCAATTGCCCTAGGGTTTGTGCATAAATGCTTTTTTCTATTTGCATTGAAAAATCCCATCTTGGCTTTATTTTCTCTAATAATTCATTAGATATTTGGGAGGCTATTTGATCTAGTGAATACTACCATTTTCCCATTTTGGTTAACACTAGCTCTTCCAACTATTTCTTCTCTGCCTTTGTCCTAGTTCCATACTTTAAGGATTTGAAGTTTCTTATGTTTGCACCTTCTTCCATTCATTTTATTTTTCTTGGAAGGTGAGAGAAGGTTTGCTAAAGACAATATCACTGCCTTTCTTCCTAGACCTCCTTGTGAGGACTGTAGTGGATGACTTACATAGCTTGGTGATGATCATCTTGTCTTTCTTCTTCATAGCTTCTTCTTCATTTTTTGATTCCTCTTCATCCTATGCCTCTTAGACATCTTCTCCTTTACCTTCACTTAACATAAGAGATATGCTGGATTTTAGTTTAGCTATCCTCCTCTTTACCTTGTTAACTACCTAAGGGATTTTTATCTCTAGTTCTATCCTTGCCTTGGCCTCATCATAGGTTCCAAGGTCCCCTAGATCAATAGGTTCATTAATTAGAGCCTCAATAATATCCTTTACTTCATTAATATTTACCTCATAAGTAAGAGGTTTTACCCATACAATTCTAGGCTTCACTACCTAAATGTAGACTCTATCACAATAAACCATAAAGCATATATCATCTTTGTAATCCTCAACTAACTTCTTATGTATTCTGAACCTATTGTTTATTTTCTCTTTAAACACCTTGAAGTAGTTTTCCATAATGTTGACATAGTTCTCTCCCATTTCTACAATGTATTCATTTATCTAATATAATATAGGCACATCTTTTCTCCATACTATCATGCCTTTGGAAGTGAAGAACTTCTGAACATATAAGAAAAAACATGTCAAGAGTAAACAATCTTATTATCCTGCACTTTCTTATCTTGATGATAGATCATGTAGTGTGATCTAAAATGTTGATGAAATAAACACACACAATCGAATCTAGAAAACTTAGTACTTTATGTCAAGAGTAAACCAAATTTATAAGGGTTGTTCTTAGATATCCTGATACTTTCCATATTCTTGTTAAATTTCTTAACAATAGATCTACCAAGTCAAAAGATAGATTTTTTTCACCACTTTATAAGCCAAGTCTATAGCTTCATAGGATACATTGTTAAGATGAATCAAACTATATATCTTATGTGCTATAACATGAATTCCAAATCTTAGTTTTGCATCTATTATACTACTAATTTTCATGCCTTTGTCATCCCACTCGGGTAGGTTTTTTTTCTATTTTAGCCTAACCTAGGGTTTTGGTGGTTTTGGCTTTGGTGAGTATGGGGAGGCCGGTGATGCGATCTATCATTTTCTTTATAATCACAATAATTTGCTCAAGCCATAGATGACCATTATATACTTGGCTTAGAATGTATCTAATCCACTTAATTTGAAAACCTCGGGGCATGTGAGGAATATGAGTTAAACCTTTGTCTTCCAAATTCTTATGCTCAAGTTTGAGAATTCCATTAACACACAATTCACCTAGGGCATCAACCATTTCTAGGGTTCCAATTTCTTGAATAGAACACTTGAAATGAGTAAAAATTTTGTTAATAAGGAATACCTTTAGAGGAATTTGCAATCAAGCACCGCTGGAGTCTAGGGTTTCTACAATTGTGGGCAAAAATTTGAAATCCAATGCTTTTTCACTCGACTCCTGGAACCAACATCTCAAACCCTCTCTTCACTTTGCTACTACTTGGCCATTGTACTCAGTAAAATATGAAAACCTTAATATCTTGCTACAAATTCACCTAGACTTGCTTGATCATTTTGTAAATTGCTTCTTTGCAATATCACTGTAAATTTCATGGTGAAAAATGAATTTGATTTCATGCTTTTTGTTAAAACTTTTCCATTAATTCTTAGTACAAAGGTATCTAAGTTGACATCATGCTTGAATTTTTTCTCGATAGCCTATAAACCACTATCCTATTGGTTACTCAGTAAAGGCTTTGTGACTCAGTAACCATGTGTGTCTTGTTACTCCTGACCTTACTTGGTAGAGAAGGTAACTCGGGGATAACTTATATTGATCTTCCTTAGTGATCCTTTTGTATCTTGAATACTGATTTAGATCTTTGTCACCCTTCAATTAGAACTATTTGAATGTGATCTTGACAATGTAGTTCTAGTTCTCCTTTGGAAACCTAGTTGAAAATGGTGGAGTTACCCACTTCTTGAGTGACATGATCATCATTACTTGAACTAGCATCCTCAGTAGATTTAGGAATCCATTGCTACCTCATCTAATTTCAAATGTTATCTACTTTTGCCTTCTTTTCATCTTCAATTTTACCCATGTTCAGGAAATTTTTGGCTAGAACCAACCAAGTGTTGTAGTACCAACTAAATATTGCTTTTACAATTTTTCCTGCTAGATTGAATGACCTATTTTTGCATTCTGATTCCTTGTGACCTTGTTTCTTGCATTTGTGAAACTTGCCCTTAAATTTTGGTTTCTCTTTGCATTCATTAGCCTTGTGACCATGCTAACTATAATTGTAGCATTTTCCATTAAATTTTTCTTTACATTACTCCAACATTTGTTTGATTTATGACCTAACTTACGACAATTTCTGCAAGTAGGTCTTTGATTCCTTTGAGCACATTGTTTGGAAGATTCACCTTCTTCTTTATATGCAATTCTTGCTTTTCCTTTTTTCCTATATAGATTTTTCTCATTTAGTTGAATCATGTCTACTTGAGATTTCATCATTCTTTCATTGATTTTCTTCTCAGTGTTTAGGTCATTTTTCAATCTTTCACTAATTTTCTTTTCAGATCTTAGCTCATTTCTTATTCTTTCATTAATTTGTCTTTCCAAATTTAGATTGTTTCTTAATATTTCATTGATCTATCTTTGGCTCATGATTTCCTCATTTGTATTGGAGATTTGATCTATAAGATCTACATGCTAAAGGAATTGGTTCTATATTTCATTATTTCTTCCATCCATTTCTTCTTTTATCTTATTCCTCTATCCCAAGATTTCACATAGCCTTATTGACTAAATTTCTTGTTCTCTTTTCATTTTTCTTACTTCTTATAGAGAACCATTCTTCTCTAGGAGTTCTTTGATTGCATCATTTGCTTCATCTAAACTACTTGAAGGGAAAAAGTCTTTAATTCTTTCTTCAATGTAATAATGACCATTCATCCGATTTGCAAGTTCCTTCCTTCTTTTTAGGGATTGGGAAAGTTTCTTCTTAGCTTTCTTGAGTTGAGTAACATGGCCATTTCCAAATCCAACTTTTCATTGTCAATTGCCTTATCAAGTTTGAATATCTCCATATCCTTGATCTTTGCTCAAACTATTAAACTTTCTCCTGAGAACCACAAAACTCTAATACCAATTTTTGGAAATATTCAAGACTATGCTATGTTACTGAGAGGGGAGGGGTGAATCAGTAACTTCTAAAATTTCTACACTAATTTCAATTATGAATCCAATAAACCATTTAAAATTTAAGTTATCACATCTGATCTAATTGCATCATGTGAAATTAAAAATACAAAAGCATCCACAACACTTGAACAGAATGATTTGGTGACCTAGAAACCTTCCAAATAGAAAGTAAAACTAGGGTGGGGATGAAAGCCACAAAAATTCAATATTGTAGCATAAACTTGGCCTATTAAGGCTTACAATGATCAATTTTGATGATCTTCCTTGTTAGGAGCAATTAGGACTACAAGGTCCACCTTGTTAGAGGTTTTTACAAACACACAATAAAGTATGCACTCTATTAAGAGATTTAAGAGAGGCTATTTAGTCTACCTTGTGAAAGGATTTTGACTGGTTCACCTATTAGAATGAAATAATAGATCTCTAACATACAACTAGATTGTTGATAGAGATTCATTGATATACTGATCACCTTTTTGTGATAGATTTGTCACTATTGCTCCTTATGCTAATATGGCCTTCATAAATCTTTATCTTCTACTTACATTGGCATTCTAACATGCTCATTACATCTCATACTACTACTATATTGGATATGATACTATACTTTAAATATATATACCAATCCAAATTACAAAATTACAAAGTCAGCCATCATACAAGTTAACACCAATATTACAAAGTCAGCCCAAATGAAGACACTCAGGTTCTAAAGATTGACTTGGTGAAGATATGATACTTAGCATCTACTATCATTACTCAGTATTGTCATGCACTTAGTAGAAGTAGAAGCTTGGTCCATACTGATCACTTCAAGCTAGTCTTGAACTTGGTTTGCACTGCTAACTCTGTAGATACTGTGTAACCTATCATAAACTGAATCAATTGATAAACACTACTCGTCATACAACTTAGTTAACACTAGCTTTACATTCCATGAACTATGAACTCGATAGAAATTGCAATGCTCAATAACCATTAAAGTGCTCAGGTTGAACTGCCAGATTGAATCTACTTAGTTTGAAATATTGGGCTTCACACTAACTAATTATACTTGGTGATCATTGAAATTCTTGGTAGCTACTAGATTACATGGAAAACACTATAGACTGTTCAATGAGCTTGGTAGCCATACAATATCTAAACAAGTATGTGTCAGTAATAACAAACTTGATTGATATCTCAACACCTCAAACCACAAGGGACATAGTAAAATCATTTATATGGGTCAAAAGGAGTCTTAGGATAACCTTATGACCACTTTTGACATGTTTAATGACAACATATGTCCCTAGGGGTTCTAGTACTCCTAGGAACATATTATAATCATGTATATTAGTCGAAATGAATCATGGAATAACCTATAACCCCTTTTGACACATTGTATTACAACATATGTTTCTAGGGATCCGAGGACCCCTAGGGACATATTATAATCATTTATATGGGTTGAAAGGGGTCATTAGAAAAGCTATGACCCCTATCGACACATTTCATGACAACATATGTCTCCTAGGGTCCCAGGACCCCTAGGGACATATTATAATCATTCATATGGGTCAAAATGGGTCATAGGATAATCTATGACCCCTTTCAACACATTTCATGACAACATATGTCTCTAGGGGTGCCAGGACCCTTGGAATATATTATAATAATTTATATGGGTCAAAAGGGAACACAGGATGGCCTATCCTATGACCTCTTTCGAAACATTTGATTACAACATATGTCTCTAAGGGTCCTAAGGCCCCTAGGGACATATTATAATAATTTATATGGGTTGAAAGGGGTCATAGTATAACCTATGACTTGTTGAGCTATCATTATGCCATAGTAGGAATTCTTGCAAACTCCTCTCTTGAAAAGTTGATTTTGTAAATCAACTCCAAGGTTTTGAATAGAAGATAAATATGATTTTTCACAAGGAGGCTTTTGCTAGTTCATTTTGATTCTAGATAAAATGTACACACTGCTTCAAAACAACACAGAAAAGAACAATGTTTTTTTATGAATGCAATCTAACAATGCAACTAATATGAATTCCTATTCTAACAAGGGGGTTAGAAAAGAAAAGAACAAAAATTTAAAGAAATAACATGAAATTGAAAATGCCTAGTGGACATAAGCTATGGAAAATGGCACATCTATGAGTTAAGCTTTCAAGGAAATTAGTAGATAACTAATGAAAGAAGGAGCAATACTTCCTTGATTCCATTGATGCAATCATTAGTGAGAAACTTAGTGATTGCATGATGTTTCACCCTTCATCAAATTGCAAGGCCATGGAAAGTGTGCTCATGCAAGAAGAAAAGCTATGCAAGCACAATTTGATGATTTCTTTTCAAGCTAGTTACAATAGTGGAATTTGTCAAAACCATAACAAATACCATAACTAATGAATTGCAAAACCAAAAATAAAGCAATAAACCCTTGGCTTAATCATAATCCCATGAACATAAATTCACAAAATAACGACACATTTAGGAAAGAATTTCTACACTCCAAATGCAAGGACCAAAAGCATAATTTTATTATAAAAGAACAGTGACCCCAATTACATATTACAATGGAGTATTTATAATAAATTTTCTCCTCAATTTGTGTTGAGAGTGAGAGATATCTTCATGCAATAAAATTCTTTTAATTTAATAATAAAAACTAATTATATACAAACTAATGATCTAACTGGTGCTAAACAAGTCTCCATCCATTTTTTACTCATTAATTGGATGTATGAGCCATTACATGTTAAAAAATAAAGAATTATGAGAAAAGGAAGAATGAGAAAGCTTTGAGGTGAAGTGGAAGTTTCTGGAAGTGCCAAAAATGGAATATGATCCTTCACTAGGCATTTGTCAAAGTTTAACTATTGTTAGCATGTGTTTCTTATGCATGGAAAGCTCTATTTTTAGAACTAGTAGTTAACTATCGACATAACTTCTAGAAATGTGCACTTGCAAACTTGTGAACCTGTGGAGCTATGCACCTCAAAATGGTCCAAAATCTCCAAAAAAATTTGAAGTATCAAAATTTAAATTTTGGCATTTGGGTTTTGTTCCCCTTCATCCCAAGACTGTCTAGATATTTTCCCTTGAATTTCTCTATGATCTTGGTAATTTTAGCCACATCCAATTAATCTAAAGCCACATATTTCTCTTTGACCTTTTGTTTGTAATTATCTACCTCAATTCTAGTGTCAGTAAAATCCTTGAGTTTTGTATCCAATTCTAACAAGGCCTCTTCTATTCTAAAAGCTTGTCGGATATCTTTGTCATTAGAAACTTCCTCAAAATCTTCGTAAAACTCTCTACTACTGCCTCTATGGTAAACAATTTCTCTCATTCCTTATCTTCAAAAATCCTTAAGAAAGCATCATTGTAATGCTTCTCTACTTCCAAAATTCATTCTCAGGCTTGGTCCTTAAGCCTATTGATTTTTGCATGTAATGTTTCTATTACTTTATTACTATCAGCAATCTTCTTTGTCTAATCATCAATTAAATATAATTCTTCCATAGTGTATACATCTACCAAAATCTAGTATCTTTGCCCCTTTATTGCCTACAAAATTTGTAAGTTCTTACTCCAAGCCCTTACCTCATCCATAATGTTGAAGTCCTACTTCAAAATTGCTACCATTTTATTCATATTTTCTTGTGTAGCGCGTAGTCAATTCAGGTTCCCCTGGATAGTCAAAATTCCCTTATCTTCAAAACTTTCCTACCATTGTTGATAGGCTTTCAAAAATGGATCTACATGTACAACTCCCCCTTCTCTGAGTATGGTGTTCAATGTCTCCTTGTGGTGCTCAAGATCTAGAGGACCAAACACTTCAGCTAAATATCCCCTTAGGATCTCATTTTACTATCAAAGTGTTCAAAGTTTTACCTCCTCCTATTTCATGCTCTTCAAAGCTTCCTTGATCCCCATGGTTACCATTAACCTAGCTATATCCTATATGGGCCACCCAAGCATGACCTCTCTAATTTGATAGTCTTGAGGGCTGAGGCTTTCTACATTTGTATCTTTAGGAGGAACAACCACTTGGGAAAAAAAGTACTAGTCTCATGTATTTTTGACAAATTCCAATGGTCTTGCCTCATGTAATGAAGACTCAGGTTTGTTCAAAATCTTTGCCAACTCAAAAATGTCTTCCTCATTAGCATATAATTGAGGCTTTGTGCTCCTCATTATTTCCTTCCAAAGCCATCTTGGGATGTGCTCAGTTGAAGACCTACCTCTTGAGGATGAAGGAGTATGTTTTGCTATCCCCTTTCCTTTATCACTCCTCCTCGAAGTACTTTCCCTTTGTGAGGTCTCTTCTTCTACAGTCTCTATCTCAGTAGACCCTATAGCTTGCACCTTAGTGTCTTGGGAAGGAGGTTGAGAATATTTTACCACTTGTCCCTCCTTTGACACTTCATCAGTTGCCATTTTTTTTGGTTCCTCCTCTTGCAAAAGTTCCTTCTAAACCTATTCTTTTTTTGAACTTTGGGGTGGAGGAGTAACCGATCCTTTATCTTCCGTTGTGACCTGTGGTGCAGATGGGGGAGTAAGATTGGGACCCTATGAATTTGGCAGCATTTGTGTCTAGTCTTCTTGTTAGGGTTCACCTATATGGGTATCCCTAATCTTGTCCCCAACCAACTCTATCCCCATAGGCATAAAATAAAAATTTGACATTTTGAAAATGCCATTTCCCTCTTCACTCTACTCATCCACCCAATGTTGAACTTAATCTTTCAAGGAAGAGACTTCCAAGGGTTCTTGTGGGGTGGATGATAGTGTTATTGTGGGAGCTATTCTCCTTTTCTGTTTTGTGGCTCTCGCTAGCTGGGTTCTTCCTTGGAAAGGAACCTATTACTCTTCATCTTCCTCTTCTTCTTCCTCCTCTCCTTCTAGAATGGTTTTAGGGACAAATGGGAAAGGCACCATTCTTTTAGTCACCCTTTGCCTCTTCTTCATTCAGAGCTTAATATATTTTTGTTTCATAGAGGTAGAAGGGGATGCTGGCTCTTCTTGTGGAGGAGAAATGGAAACCTACTGACCCTCTCCCTCTTCTAATTAGTTGGGCACAAAGGGAGGCAATTGAGGATCATCCTAGACTTGTGCAGCTCTAGTATCCTTGGACCATTATACACTTTCTTCCTACTACTCAGGAGGTGTTTGTGCTTCAACTTCTCCTATCTTGACCCTTTAAGGAGAGCTCATTTTTCTCTTATTATTTCCTTTACTCTCTAGAGGGTGATAGTATCCAACCAGGTGGTCATGTTGGTATACTATTTCTAGCCTAATGGGAGACCAAGCTACAAAGGTAGGAATTGTAACTTTCTTTCCTCTACCTTTCTCTATGCAAGCTTGTGTGTGAAAGATCATGGTATTAGCTATTGGATCAAGTTGAAAGGGTTTCTTGATCCAATCCTTTGTCATTCTGAATACATGCCTCACCTAATGATTAATATCATCACCCTCATCCCTATCAACCTTGTCATTCATTATGGGTCTCTCTTTGATTTTGTTCGAGCTGAATAGGGGGTTTAGTAGCTTCCCAGAATCTCATTGCCTTATTTTCTCTAGAATTTTTATTTTGAGAGCCTTTTCTACCAAATTCAAAGTCATCCTACAATAGTCCCTAATACAGACATCATAGTTGTTTGTTGTGTTCATCAAATGGTCTTCAATAGCCTCTTTGTGATGGAACTCTTTGCTAGTCAGACTCTCAACTTTTCCAATATGATCAAAATAGGGTCAGGGAGAGTTGTACTCATCAAGGGGATAATGTTCCCACTCCCACTCAAAAGATGAAATATCTTGTTTCTTCTTCACCTACTATAGTCCTATGACTAGGGGCCATGTCCAACATGGTTTCCTTTGTTTTCTTACCCTATCATACCTAGACTTAGTCTGCTATGCAATCTCCAATAACACTAGTTTATCACTTGGATATCTAGGGAGCTTTTTAGGGTTGATAGAGGCACCAACTACTTGTAGATATGTGAATTTCTTAAACTAGATGTAGTAGGCCTTAAGAGCTATTATTTATGCTATTGCCTCATCAGATAACCTCTTTGCATAGTCTCCCTCTATGAATCAGATGATTGTGAATATGAATGCATCATTCATGATTTTATATTCCTTGATCTATGCCAAGAGCTTCTTCCTCACTAGTTGAGTGTAGACAATATAGGGTCAGGAATTGGGATCCTACATATTGCCTCTTTTGTATAGTCCAAGATAATTTTTGGCCCTAGCCACTAGCAGATACACCATCTAGGAAGTCATATAAAACTTCTTCTTATCCTTGACAGCCACTACTTTCTCACATAAGTTCTCACTCAAGGTTATAGCCCAATCAAGTGGCATTTTTTCTATCTTCATTGTCTCAATGAAATTGACTACGAAATGTTGAGGTGGTTAGCTGCTGGTAGACCCTGACCCTACTTAGAAGAATGATAGAGTAGCCAATATCCTCCTTCATGTATCCTCTTTTCATGTCCACCTTTCATGTTATCCTCCCTAGAGGAGTCTTCTTAATGAGGTAAGATGATTGGATGATTTATGTTGCTTCTTTTGTATGCTCCCTATACCACCTTTTCACTACCTCATAAGAGAGTCTTACGAACTAATCCACCCTTGGGAGATGAAAGACCCTTTCAATGCTATTAGGTTGGAGGTTCAGTACAACTTCTCTTGTCACACTCTTAACTACCCTTTCCTCAAGAACAAAGTGTTGTGCTAGTGTCATGATCAACTCTATGGATTGTACTGAGGTTGGGTAAAAAGCTGTGCTCACCAACCCTAATTAGATCAAAGCACATACTAGAGTTGATCTCTTTGTAGGCTTCTTCCAAATTTTGAGAAAATCTCCCAAGTTAGTGTGTCCCAAATCATTGTCTTTTATGTCAACATAATCATCTTGGAATCTTGACTTTGAAAAGACCCTTTGGAATTTGAAGACCATAGGCTTAGGTGCCATCGTCTCACCATATGTGGATGCCATTATATATGCACAAAGAAAAAACATTTATTAGTTGAAAATATAAAACCTAAAAATTAAAAAAATTAAAACCCATTAAATTCCACTTCGATTATTTATCAATACAAATAAAAAATAAAAATAAGAATAAGGTGGGCACTACACCCTAGACTAGGTGTGTTGTGTACACCTCTTTTTTCTTTGCTTTTGCAATGTGTATAAGGGTTTTGTTTTTTTGTTTCTCTCTTTTTTGAGGGTTTTGGAGTTCACACTAAGGTTTTGTGTAGCAACAACTATGCTTGATCCAAAGTGGTAAAGTGTGTAGTGTAGTGAGGTGCAAACCATGGTGAGGTGAGACAAAGTGCACAATGCAATGAAGTGCATGGTATAGTGAAATACACAACATGATGAGGTGTAGTGCAGGCATGGCGCACAGTGCAAGTGGTACATGTGATGTAGGAAGTGGCATGTTTGTGTGCATGGAGGTCATGCATGTGACATAGAGGTGATGAGCATAGTGTGGGGCAGCAATGAACAAGTATAGGTGTAGAGGTGATGCACGTGGTGTGGAGGTGATGCACAAGGTGTAGAGATGTGCACGATGCATGATTTTATGTTTTTTTGTTTTATGTGAGTTTGGAGCTTGCACATAATGGTTTGCATAGGTGCACACCATGCTCTTATTGGTGGACGTGAGGAAGAGCAGGGGTGCACCAAATCTAGATACACAATCGCAAGAGCTCAACAAAGTTGCAGTGTCTCATGAAGTGCTAGAATGCTAGATGTGCAAAGGAAACAAAAAAGGAAAAGTGGAAAGTTAGGAGGGGGTAGGGGTTTATATAACCCCATGCCCTTTGGTGGTGCACAAACCTTCCCTAGTGCACACTTGTGCACCACGTTAAGTGCACTAATGTACACTCTCCAAAATTAAATATTATTTTTAAAAAAATTTCCAATTTTTAAATTTCTAGAATTTTTCAATTTTTTGACTTTTTGTGTCCTTTTTAACTTTTAAATCTTTTTGGTTTTTTGATTTCTCGACATCAGGATGCAGATTTTGATTTTGCCCAAACTTGAAAAAAAGTAGGGGGTCCCCATTTCCTAATCGAAATGGGGTGTGCATTGTGGAACCACAACATGACCTCTTTTGATACATTTCATGACAACATATATCTCTACAGGTCTTGGTACCCCTACAGAAAAATTGTAATCATTTATATGGGTCAAAAGGGGTCATCAAAAGAGCTATGACTCTTTTCAACACATTTCATTACAACATATGTCTCTAGGGTTCCTAGGACCCCTAGGGACATATTATAATCATTTATATGGGTCAAAAAAGGTCATAAGTTTTGATACATTTCATGACAACATATGTCTCTAGGGGTCCCAAGACCTTAGGAACATATTATAATCATTTATATGGGTAGAAAGGTGCCATAGCATGACCTATGACCCTTTTCAAAACATTTCATTACAACATATGTCTCTAGGGGTCCTAGGACCCTTGCGGACATATAATAATCATTTATATCTGTCGAAAGGGGTCATACGACAACCTATGACCACTTTTGACACATTTCATGACAACATATCACTCTAGGGGTCCCAAGACCCCTAGGGAAATATTGTAATCATTTATATGGATTGAAAGGGGTTATCAAGAAAAACTATGACCCTTTCGACATGTTTCATTACAACATATCTCTCTAGGGGTCCCAAGAGCCCTAGGGACATATTAAAATCAATTATATGGATCAAAAGGGGTCATAGGATAACTTATGACCACATATGTCATTAGGGGTCAAAGCACCCTAGGAATATATTATAATCATAACTCATCTGATGACTCCTTTTGACCCATTAGAACACAATATGTATGGCACTAGGGTATTATAATCCCTAGGAACATATGTTACCATGTAATGGGTGAAAATTTGACCCATTGGAGTGTAACACATAGGATGATAAGGGTCTTAGGACCCCTGGCAACATATGTTCTCACGTAATGTGTCAAAAGGGGTCATAGAATACCCTATGATCCCTTTCTACCCATTGTAATATAAGGGGTATGTTCCTAGGGGTCATAGGATCACCAATTACCCCTTTCTAATGATTGGAACACAACATATATGTCCCTAGAGACCCTAAGATCTCTAGGAACATAATTTTCCATGTATTTAATTGAAATGGGTCATAGGTTATCAAATGACCACTGTCGATCCATTTCAACACAACATTCTTGTCCATAGAGGTCTTCTGACCCACAAGAACATATATTTTCATGTAAAAGGTTGAAATGGGTTGTAGGATATCATTTAACCAAATTCAACCCATCAAAAAACAACATGTTTATCCCTAGAGGTCCTACAAACCCTATGAACATATTTTGTCATGTAATAGGTTGAAAGGTGTAATGGCATGCCCTATGACCCCATTTTACCCATTATAACACATCATGTATGTCCCGATGGATCTTAGGTCCCCTAGGAACATACATCATGTGTTTGAATGGGTTGAAAGGGGTCATCGAGCTCCCCATTACCCTTTTTGACCCACTAAGTGATAACATATATTGATAATAGTCCTATAACCTGTAAGAAAATATATTGTATGTTCAAATGAGTTGAAAAGGGTCATAAAGTACCCCATGACTCCTTTCAATATATTATATGAAAATATATCTTCCTAGGGGTCCTAAAACCCCTAGGGACATAAATAATGTGTTTAAATAGATTGAAAGGGGTCATAACATAACTTATGATATATTTTGACCCACTAAACGACAACATATGTCGCTAGGGGTCCTAGGAACCCTAGGGACATATTATAAACATTTACATGGGTCAAATAGGTCATAGGATAACCTATGACCCCTTTTGAAAAATTTTATTACAAAATATGTCTCTTGGAGTCCTAGGACCCCTAGGGACATATTATAATCATTTATATGGGTCAAAAGGAGTCATAGGATAACCTATGACACCTTTCAACACATATCATGACAACATATGTCTCTAGGGGTCCCAGGACCCGTAGGGACATATTATAATCATGTATATGGGTTGAAAGGGGCCATAGTATAATCTATGACAACTTTCAACATATTTCATTACAACATACGTCTCTAGGGGTTATAAGACCCCTAGGGACATATTATAATCATTTCTATGGATTGAAAGAGGTCATAGTATAACCTCTAACCCTAATCAACACATTTCATTACAACTTATGTCTATAGAGGTCTTAGGAACCCTAGGGATATATTATAATCATTTACATGCATTGAAAGGAGTCATAGGATAACCTTATGACCCCTTTTGACATATTTCATGACAATATATGTTTGTAAGTGTCCTAGTCCTCCTAGGAACATATTATAATCATTTATATGGGTCAAAATTGGTCATGGGATAACAAATGACCCCTTTCGACACATTTCATTACAACATATGTTTTTAGACCTCTTAGGACCACAAGGGGCGTATTGTAATCATTTATATTTGTCAAAACCTATGACCCCTTTAATCACATTTCATGACAATATATATCTCTAGAAGTCCTAAGACTACTAGGGACATGTTATAATCATTTATATGGGTCAAAGGGGGTCATTAGTAAAGCTATGACCCCTTTTGACCCATTTCATTACAACATATGTCTTTAGGGGTACTAGGGCCCCTAGGGACATATTATAATCATTCATATGGGTCAAATGGGGTCATAGGATAACCTATGACCCCTTTTGACACATTTTTTTGATAACATATGTTTAAAAGGGTTCCAAAACCCTAGGAACATATTGTAAAAATTTATATGGGTTAAAAGGGGCCATAGGATGATCTATGACCCCTTTTGACACATTTCATTACAACATATGTCTCTAAGGGTCCTAGGACCCCTAGGGACATATTATAATCATTTATATGCATCAAAAGATAACCTATGACCCCTTTCAATAAATTTTATAACATGTCTCTAGGGGTCCCAGGACCCCTAGGGACATATTAGAATCATTTATATGGCTCAAAAGGGGTCATAGGATAACCTATGACTCCTTTCAACATATTCCATTACAACATATGTCTCTATGATTCCCATGAACCCTAATGACATATTATAATCATTTATATTGGTCAAATGGGTCATAGGACAACCTAGGTACTCTTTCGACACATTTCATGACAACATATGTCTCTAGAGGTCCCAAAACCCCTAGGTAAATATTATAATCATTTATATGGGTCAAAAGGTTTCATAAAAAATGCTATGACTCCTTTTGACACATTTTTTTTCAACATATGTTTCTAGGGTTCCCATGACCCTTAGGAACATGTTATTATCATTTATATGTGTCAAAAAGAGTCATAGGATAATTTATGACTCTTTCAACACATTTGATGACAACAAATGTCTCTATTGGTCTCAAGACCCCTAGGGACATATTATAATCATTTATATGGGTTAAAATGAGTCATCGGACAACTAATGGCCCCTTTTGACACATTTCATTGTAACATATCTCTTTAGGGGTCCTAGGATCCCTAGAGATATATTATAATAATTTATATGGGTCAAAAGGTGTCATAAGATAACCAATGACCCCTTTTGACACATTTCATGACAACGTATCTCTGTAGGTGTCCCAAAACCCTAGGAACATAATATATTCATTTATATGGGTCAAAACGTGCCATATGATGACCTATGATCCCTTTTGACATGTTTCATTAAAACATATGTCTCTAGGGGTCCTCAAACACCTAGGGACATATTATAATAATTTATATGGTTCGAAAGGAGTTAATGGATAACCTTATGACCACTTTCGACATGTTTCATGACAAAATATGTTCCTAGGTGTCATGTACTCATAGGAACATATGTTCTTGTGGGTTTAAATGCGTCATGGGATAACCTGTTGGGGCTCAAAATTGCATTCTCATTTTGAACATCTATTTCAATTTTGAGTCGAATCAAGTCACATAAATGCATTTGTACCTAGCTATACCTTTGAGCCCACCCCATGAGGTGTTTAATGTTTCTAACACCATGCATTCAACTTGTCTAAGTGTTCCATGAAGTTAAATTGAGATTCCAAGCCATTTCGTGAAGTCTCATTTTGAGCTAGTTTCAAATCTACATTTTCACTGAAGTGTCAAATAGTGACAAGAGGCCTTGTTTGCAAGTGAATATCTCGCACCCATAAATGTTTCATGATTTTCCACTTTGGGAATGTCTAGTTTCCATACCTAAGAGCCTATATTTTAGATTTTGAGTTGTTTCAGGTTCATTTGACTAGGTTTTGAATCCCTCAAAGTTGGTTAGTTAAAAGCGTCATGCTGATACACTTTGCACATAATTCTGGGAAGCCCTATTTGACTTGTAATAACTTTTGACTAGTTGACCCAAACACTAAAATTAATTTTTCATTGCACTGTAGATGTCAGATACTTTTTGTGTTTCAAGTTTCAGCTCATGACGAATCTGTTAGATCAATTTTCAAATGTGATTGCAAATGCAATTTCTATCTTTTTACTGGTGTCAGCAAATGCAGATTGATTTGTACCCCTATTTGGGACATCATAAATTGAGATCCGTGATTGGTAAGATCAAATGGATAGTGCCCCTGTATTGTCCTCTAAAAATACTTTAAGTGTGCTATTTTGCAAGTCATGACGAATCCGTATGCACACTTTTCCAGGTCATTTCCATTTGCAAAAAATGTTTTGTCATTGTTTCCAATTTGCAAAATCTGAGTAGCCCACTTTGAGTGATTTCCATTTGCATTCTATTGTTCGTCATGAGCCCAAATTGCAAATTTATAATGCCCTAATGACAGAGAACCAATGCCCTAGTTTTTGTCTTCCCAAGTGTTAGTTTACCCAATTTTTGAAGGCAATTCTGAACCCAATTTTTTATTTTCTGACATGTTTTCTTGCAGGTAATTCTCAGAGGTCAACTTTGACAGCGAATATCTTCTGACCTCAAATTCGTCATGAGACAAGATTTGACATATTAAAAGTATGCGGAAAAGAGATTTAGTGTACCAGATTTCAAAGCCCAATTATATGTTTGAGTCAATTTTTAAAGCCAGTCAAAGGAGCTCCTAGCAAAAATTTGACAGTTGGAAAAAGGTGATAAATTGAAATTTTAATGATCAGTTAGTGATCAAATTTGATTCTAATCAGTTTGAGATGCTCAGTGGGTTAGTTTGATGTTTCAGTTGTTTGGAAACTAATTGTTTTTTAGCCAAACTCACTTTGGGGCCTGACTACCTCTATCAGATTACTAATGTAGTGGGATTTTAAAAGTATTTTGACAAGGAGGCATTATGTTGAGCATCTTGGATTTACCAATAAGTAGGAAGGGATTCATGATCATAGAAATAAAATTAAGAATGAGTGGGCAAAAGCTTAAAGAGATCTCAAATCTCACACCTACATTATGAATAACATACTAAGTCTGGTTAGCTAATACATGATCCCTAATATTGGGATGGTAAATTTGGTACAAAGTTTAGACTGCCTCACTCTCTTTCTCACCCCTTGTATATTCTCCTTTTCTTCAATCGGATAGATGATTTGATTTCATTCCCACTAAATATGTGCTTAACTATTGAAGACCTAAAAAGGCAACCATGATTCTCCTAGATATGACTTCTCATTTATAGTGGCAGAGAAGATGAAGCCGTGGGTAAACGATCCACGGGATTTGAAATGGATAAGCCTTTATTGCCAAAGAGTAAGGGTGTGCAGAGTTACTAGAAAGACTATTTTAACTTGTGAGGAGGCTCTTGTCTCAGAACGTTGTGCAACAAAGAAGGTTCAATAGTTTCCAAAAGATTTAATTGAATTGGTTTTATGAGAACATTCAGTTCAAAACCCAAGATTGAAAGAGCTCATTACTATAGTCCCTTGCAAAATTCTGAAGGTGATCTAAGAGATTGATGAAAGAAAGAGTACATTTTAAGTATGAAGTTGGTTCTAATATGGAGCTCTACTCACGACATAAAATAGGGAAGCAAGCAGATAGAAAAAGCAATGAAGTTCACATATAAAGGAACAAAACCACAACTAGAAAAGGTAGGAAACTCCATGATTAGCTACAGTCTTAGAGGAAGTTATTGTGTATTTGGCATGTACATTTGAAGGTGTGCGCACATTGATTATAAGAAGTGAAGTTGTAGGCATTGAGAGGAGTAGTCCACACAGCCAATGCATAGGATGAAACACACCAAATGTAGCTGTAGAGAGGTGTTTCAAAACCATCGACACCAAGAAAAAAAAAGAATCCCAATGCTAAAGTAAAGCTGCCATTCATAGCCCCACACGTATAAAGCCACAGCCAATAAAGGCAGAGCAATCGGCTAAGGAAGGTGCCTATATGGAATAGGGAATGTGATATGAAAAAGAAGACCCCATGTTGAAAGAGCACTCCAAGCAATAAATTGGAGACATCAAAGGGGAGAGCTCACGCATCAGGAAGAAAATTCCATGTAAAAAGAATAGGGGCTTCACATTGCACTGAGGGAAGATCATGCCAGTCAATGCCATGAAATCCCATGCAATAGAAAATGTCCATAAGCCAATAAACTTCACATTACTGAGTAGTACACCCAAGAACTTAGGGGTTATGGTTACACAGATGTTGAAGATAAGGTTCACATCTTCCATCAAAAAATGAATGCATGCATCAGCTATGCAACTCTAAGAAATGTTAAACAACTTACTCTGGTCACCTTAAACTTTAGAGTTCATTCTATGCCAAGTTTTGTCTTCTCCTGCCAATGTCTAACATCTCTAATTCTCCACATTCTCAACACAAAAAAATGTAATTCCACCCATTTTGGTGGCTTTCCATGTTTGAAAATTTGTTCCTTTAGAAGTATTGACTTATGTGATGCTAGTCTTCAACACCTATTACCTAGATGTCCGCATATTGAGAGTTTTTTAGACTATAAAGAAAAGAAGCCACTAGACCCAAGGGAACCCCTATAGGAAGGAATCTCAAGCAACATTGAAGGAAACACCCATGCCATGTTAAAGATTGAAGAAGAAAGATAGTCAATGGCATCTCATGCCTATATAGAGGAAGAATGGAGTCAAGTGAAGGTGATCCAACTGAAGATTTATAGGCTTCTAATATAGTTGGAGATGAGTGATTAAGTTCATATGTTCTAATTGCACATTTTGTGCCTGGGAAAAACATAACTTTTTTTGCAAAGATTTTTTCTAAATGATGTCCATGGCTACATCAGGAAAGGGGTGCAGGAACTAACCTCACTTGTATTATGGAGAAGCTTCACTAGCTTTTGTTAATATCTGGACATGTTCTTGCAGATTCAATTGAAGAAGTAGACAGTGGCTAAACAAGAATAGTCAACGTTTCAAAAGAAGATGAAGGTAGTCATTTACATAGGGAAGAGTTGCCCTTAAAATTTATCCCACATTCACTATGTAGGGGCTTTTTTAAGTTTTTAAATTGAATTCCACATGATAGATATAGTGCATTAAAGAAAATGCCTCTTAAAAGGCACACAAGTGGGGAGTGGGTTCAACATGCACTTTGAGGACAACTAGCAGTAGGACTTAAGCATAATTTTGACCAATCATGGAGCGACAATGATGTGGTGAGATACACAAAGATGTTGCTAAGTGTCTAAATTGTGCATTGCTTGCATGCCCACAAAAGCAAAGTGATCATTATTTAAAGAGTGTGGGAATGCGAAATTGTAACATGTGGAAGCGCAGGTCCCAAGCGTGGTGATGTGGTGATCAGAAGCAGGTTCAAGTGGAAAGTGCTCAGGTCATGACACATGCCACGATCTGACAGACCACACAATCTCACAAATCAAAAGTGATCAAGATTTTAAAAATGTGGGCATGCAGAAATGCGCCACGTGGCAACGGGCCCTATTAGCATTGACATGGCAGATGCATGTCTGAGCAACCAATCAGATAGTGACATGTGGCATTTGGTCAATAGGGGTTTGACCCCAAATTCAAAGGATAGGGGAAATTTTAGAAATCATAAAAAATAATATTTTATTATTTTTTTAACTGAATGTGTGTTCAGATTTTTTTTAAAAAAAATTTAAAGGGAGATTAAGTCTAAAGTATGAACTTTAGAACATTTTAAATGTTTTGAGAATTTAAAATTTAGTTGCAAGTCACAGAGCCCTACCGAGGGAGTATTTTTTAAACTGATATTCTGGGGGTTTCTGAGAGGCAAACATAGCAGTATTATATATCGCCAAAATCAAGAGAAGACAAACTTTTTGATTCTGGAGTTCATTTTCAAACAAGAAGCCATCTATTTGAGTTATAGGAGGATGTCTCTTAGGTTTCTAGTTTGTAACTGTATTCAAGTGAGGAAGTTTAGAACCAATTTTTTAGCAAGGAAATGACCTGAATGTGGTTAATAGGCAGTGGAAATGTAGTTTGGGTCGATTTTAATCACTTTTAAGTTAGTAAAAACTTGAATTTCACCAGCATTTTTAGTGGGTTTTTAGATTTTGGTGACTCAAAATGTTTTCATCATTCAATAGAGGATATTTTCAAATTAGTTGCAAGTAATGATAAAACCAAATCAGATCAAAATGAGAGAGAGTAGAAAGAGGTTTTTAGGTCCAGGAGATGGAATTCCAAGTGGACAGATGTCAATTGCATAACAAATCTGGGAATTCATCTTTCTTTCCTATATATTTCTATCCTTCTTTCATTGTAGGGGTTCTAGTCTTTGGTGAAACACCAGTCACTATTGTGATACCATGTTCTGGATCCAGTTTTGATGTGTTCTCATACTATGATACCACATATTTTTTAGTAGTTTCTCTTGTATGAACATCAGTAGAAGGATAATATAAATAGTTCATATTTGTTAGGTGTTTTCATGTTTTCATTTCATGCATATGAATGCATTGTTCCAAGGAAATTAATACAAAGAACAACAAATGGTTGAGTTTCATCTTGAATCTTGTCTCATTTATCAATGAGCTTCAATGTTTTATGGTCTTTGAACAAAGACCCTAGGTCATAGTTGTAGTCCCTTAAGGCTATATGATATTTCATCGTTGCTTATAGCCCAAGGGGTTATGTAAATGCTTAAGGGAAATCAATAGGATTGCAAGTTTACTAAGGGGGATATCATGTAAGAATGAGGTTTAGATTGAGCACAGATATTTATTTACAAGGTAAATAGATAGATTGTATATCTAAATATATAAATAAGTATCAGATATCTATATGTATGCATTTGATTCATGGATTTTCCCAATGGATTAGGTACTGGTCAGCTACGAGATCATTAAAGTCTTACTACTGCATATCTGAGGGTTTGTTGAATTCAACATTATTAATCAAACATGTTTTACCCTTTCATGTTGAAGGATTTAAAGGATTACCCTCACTCAACTTATGTGATTCACAGGTTTGCATTTAGCTACTATATATCTATGTTATTGCATGAGTTATTAGGAGATATAAGGACTTTTATCTATGGTAAATAGGTTAAAATATTGTGGGTTACACTTTTTTGGAGGAAGAAATTCCTCCAAAAAAGTGTGGAGGCCAAAAATCGTCCAAGAAGTTTTGATCGTAACTAATTTTAAAAGTTTCGATCGAAAAACTTGACTTTCGATCGAATGTTAGTTTCGATCGAAACCCATTTAATACCAAAGTTTCAATCAAAACTATGGTCAAGTTTTGATCAAAACTTGAAGACACAGGTTTCTGCGTGGGTTTCAAAGTTTCGATCGAATTAAACTATGGATAGTTTCAATAGAAACTAAGGCATTTAGTTTCTATCAAAATTTTGCAAAAAAGTTTCGATAGAAACTTAGTTTCTATCAAAACTAGCTAGATAGAAGCCCACATGAATAGTTTGAATTTTTTTCAATGATTTCCTTTCATTGGAGTTGAATTACCAAGTTCATACGGAGCACTAAAGACCTAAAATTTTACATGATTGAAGTGCTCTGAACTAGCTTTCTAATGACTATGAATTTGGTGCTTTTTGAATTTTTTAGGTATATATATTTTTAACATGAATTAAATATAGGTTTATTATAAAAAATAAACTGAGATATTCGACGCTCATGGAAAAATAGTAAATATAAAAATAAAAATTTTGAAAAATAAATACGGTCTCTATATTTGAGTCACCTTTCAATCAAATTTTTCTTTTCAAAAATTAGGTAAATATATAATAAGTTACATCTGTCAAAAGCCACGTATGTCTAAATTAGTGTTATGCTAACTTTAAACTACAATAAAATATGAAATACTGACGATAAAGATATAAAACCAACTCTATGGTTTAGGTATGGGTGTTAAAAAACTAAATTCGAAAGAATCACATTGATATCTATTCTAGAAAAAAAGTTATGTGTGTCAAAAATAGTGTCACTCTTTAAAAATCAGGTTTTTGATATCATACCAATTTTTGTAGGAGAAAAAATAATTCAATAAATTCAATTATATATATATAGAATCTAGACACAAAATCCTAAAAAACTCTAGTTTACTTCATCTTCAAATTCCTAACCATTAAACAAAAATTTGAATTTGAAAGTGAACGTTTTCTTAAAAATTCAGAGTTCAGTGTCAGTTTAGGCAAAAAAGTGTAACCCACTATTGTGGGCTCACAAATAAATGTGATTCATAGATTTACATTTAGCTACTGTATATCTATATTATTGCATGAGTTATTAGGAGATATAAGGGTTTTTATCTATAGTAAATAGGTTTAGATTTATATTTTAAATGCACTGGTACCATATCTCAGAACCTCAAGGTTAACCCGCCTAGGTCTCACAGAGCCTGAAGTGAAGAAGGGTCAAGCCTTATAGTTGGCCCAAGACTGTAGTTAGGTGCATTCATCATAGGAATTTTCTAGCCTTAGATGCATTTGTCTAGTTTCTTGGTTATTTGTAAAATTGTTAAATTAGGAGCCAACAAAATGGCGACTTTGTTGGGGAGTTGCATTTAGAAAGAACCAAAATCTCTGGCATGAAATAGATTGGATACGACATATATATAGCAAGAGGTGTTTCTTATTTCCTTGCTAAAGTTTCATGTTCCCCATTATGCTTTATTCTCTTATAGTAGTATTTCTTGAATTGGTTGTAATTTGTTTTGAGAAATGAGTATACCTTTAACTAGTTTAGTCTAGTGAGTTGATGTTGTAAAAATTAGAGTCAAGAATCTGAAAATGAAGTGTTCTCTTTCCAAGGTGTTAGCAGATTGCAAGTTTACTGAGGGGGATATCATGTAAGAATGAGGTTCTGATTTAGTATAGATGTTTATTTACAAGGTAAATAGATAGATTCTATATCTAAATATATAAATAAGTATCAGATATCTATATGTATGCATTTGATTCATGGATTTTCCCAATGGATTAGGCACTAGTCAACTATAGGATCATTAAAGTCTTACTGCTACATATCTGAGGGTTTGTTGAATTCAACATTATTAATCAAACATGGTTTACCATTTCATGTTGAAGGATTTAAAGGATTAACCCTCACTCAACTTATGTGATTCACAGATTTGCATTTAGCTACTGTATATCTATTTTATTGCATGAATTATTAGGAGATAAAAGGGCTTTTATCTGTAGAAAATAGGTTCAAATTTATGTTTTAAATATACTGGTACCATATCTCAAAACCTCAAGGTTAACCCGCCTAGGTCTCGTAGAGCTTGAAATGAAGAAGATTCAAGCCTTATAGTTGGCCCAAGAATACAGTCAGGTGCATTCATCATAGGAATTTGCTAGCCTTAGATGCATTTTTTTGGTTACTTTATTATTTGTAAAACTATTAAATCAAGAGCCAACATAACCTATGACCCCTTTCAACACATTTCATTACAACCTATGTTTTTAGGGTTCTTAGGACCTCTAGGGACATATTATAATCATTTATATGGGTCGAAAAGGGTCATAGGGAAACTTATAACCCCTTTCGCCACATTTCATGACAATATATGTCTCTAGGGGTCCTAGGACCCCTAGGGACATATTATAATCATCTATATGGGTTAAAAGGGTCATTAGAAAATCTATAACTGCTTTAGACACATTTAATTACAACATATGTCGTTTAGGGTCCCAAGACCCCTAGGGACATATAATAATCATTTATATGAGTCAAAAGGGGTCATAGGATAACCTATGACCCCTTTTGACACATTTCATGAAAACATTTGTCTCTAGGGGTCCTAAGACCCTAGGAACATATTATAATCTTTTATATGGGTTGAAAGGGGACATACGATAACCTATGACCCCTTTTGACACATTTCATTACAACATATGTCTCTAAGGGTCCTAGGATCCCTAAAGACATATTATAATCATTTATTTGGGTCAAAAGGGGTTATTGGACAACCTATGACTCCTTTCAACATATTTCATGACAACATCTATCTCTAGGGGTCCTAGTACCCCTAGGGAAATATTAGAATCATTTATATGGTTCAAAAGGGGTCACTGAAAAAGCTATGACCTTTTTTGACACATTTTATTACAACATATGTCTCTAGGGGTCCCAAGACTCTTAGGGACATGTTATAATCCTTTATATGGGTCAAAAGGCATCATAAGTTTTGATGCATCTCATGATAACATATGTCTCTAGGGGTCTAAAGACCTTAGGAGCATATTATAATCATTTATATGGGTTGAAAGGGGCCATAGGATGACCTATAACCCCTTTCAACACATTCCATTACAACATATGTCTCTAGGGGTCATAGAAAAACTAGGGACATATTATAATCATTTATATGGGTTGAAAGGGGTCATAGGACAACCTATGACCCCTTTCGACATATTCCATGACAACATATGTCTCTAAGGGTCCCAAGACCCCTAGGGAAATATTATCATCATTTTTACCAATCAAAAGGGGTCATTGGAAAAATCTATGACAATTGTCAACACATTTTGTTACAACATATGTCTCTTGGGGTCCCAGGACACCTAAGGACATATTACAATCAATTATATGTTTCAAAAGGGGTCATAGGATAACCTATGACCCCTTTTGACAAATTTTATGACAACATGTCTCTAGGGGTCCCAGGACCCTAAGAACATATTATAATCATTTATATGAGTCGAACAGGACCATAGGATGACCTATGACACCTTTTGACACATTTCATGACAATATATGTCTCTAAGCTTCATAGGACCCCTAGGGAAAAGAGATCATAGGATAACTTATGACCCCTTTCAACATATTTCATGACCACATATGTTTCTAGGGGTTGTAGGACCCCTGAGGACATATTATAATTATATTTATGGTACAAAAGGGGTCATAGGATAACTTATGATCCCTTATGACACATTTCATTATAACATATGTCTCTAGGGGTACAAATTATAATCATTTATATGGGTCGAAAGGGGTCATAGGATAGCTTATCACACTTTTTGATATATTTCATGACAACATATGGCTCTAGGGGTCTTATGACTCCTAGGGACATATTAGAATCATTTATATGGGTCGAAACGGGTCATAGGACAATCTATGATGCCATTCAACATTTTTTCATTACTACATATGTCTCTAGGGTGCATAGGACCCCTAGTGACATATTGTAATCATATCTATGGTTTTAAAGCAATCATAGTATAACCTATGATTGCTTTCGACACATCTCATGGTAACATATGTCTATAGGGGTCTTAAGACGCATAGGGACTTATTATAAATGTTTATCTAGGTTGAAATAAGTTATAGGATAACTTTATAACCCCATTCAACATGGTTCATGACAAAAAATGTCCCTAGGGGTCTTAGGACTACTAGGACCATATTATAATCATTCATATGGGTCAAAATGGGTCATAGGATAACTTATGACCCCTTTCAACATATTTCATGACAAAATATGTTGTGAGGGGTCCCAAGACCCCTACAAACATATTAGAATCATTTATATGGGTAGAAAGGGGTCATAGGATAACCGATGACTTATCTTATGACCAATTTTGACACATTTCATTACAATTTATGCCTCTAAGGTTCCCAAGACCCCTAGGGACATTATAACCATTTATATGAGTTGAAAGGGGTCATAGGATAACCTATGATCCCTTTTGACACATTTCATTAGAATGTATGCCTCCATCCGTTGTAGGACCCCTCAAGACATATTATATTCATTTATATGGGTTAAAATGGGCCATAGGATGTCCTATGACCCCTTTTGACACATTTCATTACAAGATATGTCACTAGGGGTCCTAAGACCCCTAGGGACATATCATAATTGTTTATACGGGTCCAAAGTGGTCATAGGTTAAATTATAACCCTTTTTAGCACATTTCATTACAATATATGTCTCTAGGGGTCCTAGGACCCCTAAGGAAATATTAAAATCATTTATATGAGTTGAAAAGGGGACAAAATTCATAATAATATATGTTTCTATGGGTCTCGGGACCCATAGGGACATATTAGAATCATTTATATTGGTTTGAAAGAGGTCATAGGATAACTGATGACCCCTTTCAACATATTTCATTACAATATATGTCTCTAGTGGACGTCGAATACCTAGTGACATATTATAATCATTTCTATGGTTTGAAAGGGGTCATAGGTTATAAAACATATTTCATTACAACATAGGTCTATAGGGGTTTGAAGACCCCTAGGGACATATTATAATCATTTACATGGGTTGAAAAGAGTCATAGGATAAACTTGTGACCCCATGAGACATGTTTCATGATAACATATGTCCCTAGGGGTCCTAGGACTCTTAGGAAAATATTATAATAATTTATATGTGTTGAAAGGGGTAATAGGATAACCTATGACCCCCTTCAAAACATTTCATTACAACATATGGTTCTGGGGATCCCAGAACCGCTAGGGACATATTATAATAATTTATATGGGTCAAAAGGGGTCATAAGAAAACCTATGATAGCTTTCAACACATTTCATTACAACATATGTCTGTAGGGTTCCTAGAACCCCTATGGATATATTATAATCATTTATATAGGCCAAAAGGGGTCATATGATAACCTATAACCCCTTTCAAACCATTTCATGACAACATATGTCTCTAGTGGTCCCAAGACCTTAGGAACATATTATAATAATTTAGATAAGTTGAAAGGGGTCATACGATAACCTATGACCCCTTTTTATGCATTTCATGAAAACATATGTCTCTAGGATTTCCAAGATCCTAGGAACATAAATTATAATCATTTATATGGGTCAAAATCCCTTTTGACATAAGTTATGATGGCATATGTCTCTAGGTGTCCCAAGATGCCTAGGGGCATATTAAAATTGTTTATATGAGTTGAAATTTCATAGATTTCATTACAACATATGTTTTTAGGGGTTACATGACCCCTAGGGACATATTATAATCATTTATATGGGTTGAAAGGGGTCATAGGATAACCAATGACCTCTTTTGAAACATTTCATTACAACATATGTCTCTAGGGGTCGTAGGACCCCTATGGACATATTATAATAATCTATATAAGTTGAAATGGACCATAGGATGTATTATGACCCCTTTTGACACATTTCATTACAACATATGTCTCTAGGGGTCCTAGGACCCTTGTGGACATATTATAATTATTTATATGGTTTGAAAGGGGTCATAGGATAACTTATTGCTCCTCTCAACACATTTCATTATAATATGTCTCTAGTGGTCCTAAGACACCTAGGGTCATATTATAATCATTTATATGGGTCGAAAGGAGTCATAGGATAACCTTATGACCCCTTTCAAGATGTTTCATTACAACATATGTCGCTAGGGATCCTATGACTCCTAGTAACATAAAATAATCATTGATATGTGTCAAAAGGGGTCATAGAAAAACCTATGACCCCTTTCAACACATTTCATTACAACATATGTCTCTAAGGGTTCCAAGACCCCTAGGGACATATTATAATAATTTATATGGGTCCAAAGTGGTCATTGAATAACTTATGATCCCTTTCGACACATTTCATGAGAACATATGTCTCTCAGGGTCCTAGGACCCTAGGAATATATTATGCTCATTTATATGGGTTGAATGGGGTCATAGGATAACCTATGACCCCCTTTGACACATCTCCTGACAACATATGTCTGTAGGGATCCTAGGACCCCTAGGGAGTTATTATAATCATTTATATGGGTTAGAAGGGGTCATAGGATAACCTATGACCCATTTCGACACATTTCATTATAGTATATGTTTCTAGTGATCTGAGGATCCCTAGGGACATATTATAATTATTTATATGGATTGAAAGGCGTCATAGAACAATCTATGAACTCTTTCGACACATTTCATTACAACATATGTCTCTAAGGGCCCCAAGACCCCAAGGGACATATTATAATTATCCATATGGGTCTAAAAGGGTCATGGGATAACCTATGACCACTTTCAATACATTTCATTACAACATATATCTCTAGGGGTCCTAGGACTCCTAGGGGCATATTCTAATCATTTATATGGGTCGAAAGGGTTCACAAGATAATCTATGATCCCTTTCGACATATTTCATTATAAAATATCTATCTAGGGTTGTAGGACCCCTTAGGAAATATTATAATCATATATATGGGTCAAAAGGGGCCATAGGATAACCTATGACCCCTTTCAGTGCATTTCATGACAACGTATGCCTCTAGGTGTCCTATGATTCCTAGAGATGTATTATAATTGTTTATTTAGGTCTAAAGGGGTAGAACCACATATGTTCGTAGGGGTCCTAGGGCCCCTAGGGACATACATTGTGTGTTTGAATGGGTCAAATTAGATTATAAATTTCCATATGACTCCTTTTGATTCATTAAATAAGAAAATACATTCCTAGGGGTCCTAGGAATATATATTATGTGTACGAATGAGTTGAAAGGGGTAATAGAGTATCTTATGACCCCTAAGCACACCTAATGTCATTGAATTGGTCAAAAAGGGTCATCGGATATTCTAAGGCTATTTTCAGGCATTAGATCACATCTTTTATGTGGTTAGACATCCTAGGAACCATAAGCACACATATTGTGATTGAATGGGTTGAAGAGTGTCAAAAGGTACTTATGACCCCTTTTGACCCTTTGGAACCATTATATGTATGGTTAAGGGCACTAAATCCTTAAAAAAACATATTACATATCCTAAAATGAGGTCATACTATTATTAAAAAAAATAAAAAAATGTATCTGATTTGAGAATAGGTATCCAGTTTGGGAATGGATACCTGATTTGGGAATGGATATCCGATTGGGCTTGGTTTTTCTTTGGATGCCAACCCTCCATGGTTAATGCCATAAATGTCCCAAAAATGTGTTTTTGGTGTGTTGTTGTGTGTTTGTGACTTCGACGATCTAGTTAATGAATTGTTTTCATCCAAATTTGATAAAATGGAAAGGGTTTCTTGAGAATGTTCTCAGCTTTCCATCGATATAATGTTTTTCAAATTATGATTCAATTAAGTAATATTACTTATTTTCTAATGGAGTTAGCTATAAAGTGTTGATTGACATACTGATGTGTCACATTCTATAAGATTTGTGAAATCCAAAAGATGTGTCACATTCTATGCTTCAACTAGTATAAAAAAGAAAAAGAGAAATTTAATTTTGATTTTTGAACTAGTTAAGGTGGTCAGACATGGGAGTATTTTAATTTTGAAAATAATATAGTAGAAAATTCATAATTAATTATTTATTTGGAATAAAAATTCTCAAAAATATGTGTCACATTTGAGCATGAGTCTACTTTTTATAACTGTAATTATATTGAAAAATATTATCATTTGATTTTGATTAAGGTGATCAGACATACACCTACTTTTTATTTTCACCCAAAATTTTTTGTAGTACTGCATTAAAATCTAGACTTATGACCAATCAAATAATTTTTTCTCCAGATAAGGCCTAGTAGTTTAGAAACTAGATTCAATTTCTTAAAACTTTATGATATAAAGTCTAGAAACACTTTAAATTATGTGTCAAGTTGACATAACCCTTATTTGTTGGTTTTTCACTACCACTTAAGGCCATAGTTTGGTTGACCATGATCCTGCACATACCCTCAAATCTATGTAGTTGTACCATATAAATTTCTTTATTTGAATATAAATGAAGAAAACTTGTTTTAACATCAAGCTTCTTCAAACAATACTTAAAACAATGCGAATAGAAGTCATTTTAACAAAAACAGATAACATCTCATCAAAATCAATACCTTTTTTCTATGTGAATCCTTTTACCACCAATTTGGCTTTAAACCTTTTCTTACCTCCATCCTCATCTTTCAACCTATAAATAGGTGTAGGAGAACCCCACCAAAACTAAGTGATCATAAGGTCTCTTAGGCCTTCACACCTTTTGATTCTAGCATATTTGGTAATTAGGCTCTTTCTTTGTATATTGATCCTATATGTGTGATCCTTGAACAATCTTTGGTGTTTGCATAAACTAGTTGTTTTATGAGGTCACAAGGATCTAATAGTCTTCTAAGATCATGTCTAAAGGTCTTAGGAAGTGTTAGAGTCTTTTGAAGTCATGTTAGAATCATAGGATCAAAATAACTTGCATAACTATGACAATAATGCAACATTTACATTATATTAGTAACATTTTGTTGGTAATAATTCCCTCCAATGGTCACAACCTTCAAATTTTAGTTGGATTAGTTGGAAGAAGGTCTTAATAAACCCTTATAGGTGGGTGGAAGACATATAGATGTAATTTTTTCTTTTGAATCAATAAAAACCTATTTTTTTCCTGCTTATTGTGTGGATATAGGTTACAAACCCTAACCACCTAGGGTTTTAGTTTGAAATGGAAATATCTCCTATTTCGACAAGTGGAAATATATTATTTTCAATTAAATGGAAGATATTTCTATGTACAATAATATTCTAGAGGTTTTAGAGTAGGAGCAGTTGGTGGCCATACACTACAAGTGAATTTGAGTTGGCATTACCATATGTGACAACTCTGCTGATTACTATGATTTTTGAGAATGCATGCCTTGGGGGTTGAGATAGCATATGAAACTTTGGAATCCCTCTTTTTATGTCCTAATATAACTATTCCATGTATTGGTTTGGTCTTATTCCTTAATTATTTGGCACTTCCTTTGTAAAATAGATCTAATTAGGGCAATTAGACCTGTCATGCATTGCTATTTTAGGAGGTTGAAATGTGATACCAAGATTTTTTTTTTGGGAGTACATTCAACTCAATAAAGGGTAATGAAAACTATGACTTGTTCTTAGGATCCTTTGCAAATTTTTCCGTTAAGGCACTATTTTGTGTTGAGAGGGCTACTAGACCTTGCTGCATTATTGGGACAAAATAATGAAAGTGGGCCTAACCTATTTCTTGGGTAGTGATTCCTTGGTTTTTGAGTATGATTTTAACCCCCTAGCATGTTAATAGACTCAAAGTTTTTGAATACACCATTTGAGGATGAAGAGTCAAGTTTTTTCAAAATTGAGTTGAATGGATTAGGAGTGGTCCTTTAGTCATATTCTTATTCAAAGGTGCAAAAGTTTGGGTCTATTACTAGTCAAGTTAGAGTGGTGATCAGTGCAATCTAGGCTTCTCCTAGGTTTTTTGTTGTTAACTCCTTACCTCTGCATCAAGTGGTATTAGAGCCTTAAGATCTCTAAGACATAAAATTTTTTCCATCATGTCTAAGGAAGAAGGAGATGGATTGTCATCAAGGATGAAAAATGCTGAGATTGTGATGTACTCAAGGTAGAAATAAAAAAGGAATTTGAGAAAAGAAGCAAGGATGATCTTAGAAATACTAAGATACGACAAATGAGGGATGAGATAATCAGACTTAAAGGAGAGCTTGTGAAGAGCATTGAGAACTCTGGTGAATGTGAACAAGGGAGTGATGATGGACCCCTTTTGGAGGAGGAAGAAGAAGAATGCCCTCTAGATTAGAGGTTTCTTGTGAAGACTCTAAAGTCCATGGAAAGGAGATCCTTGTATGTTAAGTTTGATTTTCCTACTTATGATGGGAAGATGGATCCTGATGCTACTGTAGATTGGTTGAATGCCCTAACTAGTTTCTTTGATTGTGAAACTATCCCTGAAAATGAGAAAGTTAAGATAGCCAAGTCAAGGCTAAGAGGATATGCATTGGTATGGTGGAGCTTTATCCAAGATGATAGGGTAAAGAAAGGAAATAATTAGGTCTCCACATGGAAGAAGATGGTGGCCTTTCTTTGAGAAGCCTATGTACTTGTAGATTATGAAGTTTGAAACTCCAAAAAAGGAGGATGGGATTGAGAAAAAAGGACATGGATGTCTCAACATACACCAAATAATTTCACAATCTTGTGATGAAGATTAGTATTGGAGAACTAGAGAACATGAAACTTGCAAGGTACTTGCAAGGACTTAAATCGTCAATTCAAGATGAATTGAGCCTAGCCACCATAACTATTGTCCAAAAATGTTTCATGTTGGCTTCCAAGGTAGAAAAGAAGTTCAAAAGGAGGAGTGAACAAGGTGGAAGAGGTAGAGGGAGGAATGACAGAGCAAGAACTAATTCTTGGAACAAAGGGAAATCAAATAAATCAAACAAGTCTTTTGATCAAGAGACCAAGGAACAAGGATAATCCAGTTCAAGTGGATATGTAAGAGGTAGAAGACCCTTTTGTAGGGGTGGAGGTAGACTAGACAGACCTCCAAAATGTTACAAAAAAAACCAAATAGGACATTACTTGAAAAGATGTCCTGAGAAAGCAAATAAAATGAAGGAGAAAGGAGAGCACAACTTGTTCATGAGGAGAGAGACCTTGAAGCAGAAGAGGGCATAGCACTGATGATGAGGCTAGCATTTTTGCATGTACCACATACTCAAGAACCTCCAAAAAGAAAGAACTTGTTCAAAACAAGGGTCAAATGTCAAGGGAAGATATGTAACTTGTTAATAGATTCTAGTTCAACATAAAATCTAGCTTCTAACGAAATGTTGCAAAAGTTAGAATTAACCAAGGCCCCCCATCCTTTCCCTTATCATGTCTCATGGCTTACTAAAGTCCAACAAACCATTTTGATTGAGCAAACAATGGTGGAATTCTCCTTGGGTGACTTCAAGGACACTGTTTTGTGTGACATAGTAGAGATGGATGCTTGCGATCTGCTACTTGCTAGACCTTGGAAGTATGACATGGACAAAACATATAGTTGTAGGAAGAACACTTACACCATAATTAGGGATGGAAAAACTTACACTTTGAAACCTTTTCATTATCAAAAAAAAGGAAAGGAACCTTTGGTTGTTGTTTTGAGTGAAAAGGAGATGCTAGAAACAATCAAGGAAACAAATGAGGGATATGTTTTGATGCATAAAGCTAGAGAGGAAGTAAAGTCTAAAAATGACAAGACAATTCCCAAAGAGGTGCAAAAACTTCTTGAGGATTATCATGGGATAGTAGCAACTGATTTAACCTCTTCCCTGGCACCCATTAGGGATATAAGTCATCAAAATAGACTTTATACCTGGTGCTTCTTTGCCCATTAAGGCCCCATACAAAATGACACCTGCACAAAATGCTAAAATTTCTAAACAAGTCAATGAACTATTAGGAAAGGTTTTGATCCAAAAAAGCCTTAGTCCCTGTATAATGGTTTCTATTTTGGCTCCGAAGAAAGATGGAAAATGGAAATTGTGTACTAACATCAGGGCAGTCAACAAGATAACCATTAAATACTGATTTCCAATTCCAAGAATAGAAGATTTGCTTGACCAATTAGGCGGTGCTTCCTATTTCTCAAAACTTGATTTAAAATTAGGTTATCATTAGAAAAGGAAAAACCAGGTGATGAATGGAAAACAACATTTAAAACAACAAAGGGTTTTTATGAATGGCTTGTTATGCCATTTGGATTGAGTAATGCACCTTCAACCTTCATGAGGTTAATGAATGAGATCTTTCAAGACTATAATGGAAAATTTTTGGTCATTTATCTTGATGATATACTGATATTTAGTTGCATTTTGGAAGAGCATATCAAGCACTTAAGCTTGGTATTCAAAAGGTTGCAGAAACATAAACTGATTATCAATCTTGAAAAGTGCACCTTCTTTCTAGAAAGAACTCACATTCTTGGGATTTGTGATCTCTCAAGGAACTTTGAAAATGGATCCTTTAAAAGTTGAGGCAATAGTTAACAAGCCTCCTCCTAAAACCCAAAGTGATGTAAAAAGCTTCCATGGGATAGCCACATTTTATAGGAAATTTGTAAAAAACTTTAGCCATGTGTGTACTCCAATAATATACACTATTAAAGGTGGAAGGAAAGTTAATTTTGTATGGAAAAAAGAGGCCAATGATGTCTTTGAATACATTAAATATAGAATTGCATAATATCCTTTACTAACCCTCCCTGATTTCAATAAAGTTTTTATAGTGGATGTTGGTGTTTTTGAAAGGGCTAAAACTACTAAGCAACAAAATGCTTAATACCAAAATGATAATACTCATACAATCTTAAGGTTAGCTAATTCTTGTTAAAAATTGCATGTGTAAAGCATTTGGACCCAAATTCAACAAAACCAAAGGTGGTTTTCTACTCTTTTAGCTCTGCAAAACTAGGGTGGGTAAACCTAGGGATGATTCAAGACTGGGAAAACTGTATGAGGATTATTTTTAGTTTCATTCTGATTCTCATCTCAAAATCCTCAAATGCATACATAATTCTTAATAACTTGATAAGCACATCCCATACAATAGATATGGCCAAAATTTCTTCTATAGATCTGCAAATGTTCTTAACAATAGTGGCTAATTGAAGCTAAAACATTCCATGCAAACAAGTACTGGCCAGCTTTGAAGATCTACAGGAAACAAAAGTAAAATTGATTTAATTCTACATTTTTGACAACCATTTGTGACATACTTCTCCTTCTGTTGAATCAATTAGATCATTGCCTAATCCATTGTGGTTTAGAGTCTATAGCAAATTCTTAGATCTAACTTGTTGCCTTACAACAAATTCTATCAGCAATTCTTATCAGAATTTATCATTCAAAACCCTTTCCATTACTAAAGAAACCTTATCACATTCATCAAAGCTTTTATTTAATCCATTGAATTAATAGCAGTGATAAACAGATATACAACCTAACTAGATTGATTTCAATTGCACCAGCCTTTACTTATACAATATTAAGATAACCAAGTAATTGGAAGGAGACAAGATTCAGAAATAACTGATATGAGGATAGTTTACAATTTGTATTCATTTTCTTTGAAAATTGTATATCATTTACAATAGACTCAGAATGACCTTCAGAAAGAAACACAGCTCATTCTATATTCATGTATTCTCAGAGAATTGATAGAGAAAATACATCATAAACTTGCTTTCAAAAATTTGGACCAAAGACAGACTAAGCATATCACTTAGAAATTTAGAATTTGGACCATTCTTTAGCCTTGGAATCTCACTTAAATAGTGTGAGATGCAACAAGCTTCAGGCTAAAAGAAAGTGACATGTGTCTTCTAAAAGATATTGACAAATATCTATCATAAAAGACAAAAGAAAATAACAAAAAGTCTATTACATCGAACATTCCTTGGTGGGTCCCTTTTTGTTATGCTTCTCAATTGTTGAGACAAGAAAATATGATCTGATTCTTCATTTATTGTTCATCCTTAGAGTAAGTGGCCATGAGGTTAAAAAGTGATGTATCATCTTCAACTACCTACAAACTTAATTTAATATGAGGATTTTCCATGTCTTCATTACTAACTATGAGGGTGACTTTTACTTTTGCATCTTCCTCCTCATCATCTTCTGACATTTGATCTATAAACTGATTTTTCCATTTATTATAAGTAGCATCATCTGGCCAATCAAAATTTAGAGCCTCTCTTTGTATAATCACTAAAGAATTGGAAAATTCCTCTAAATCATCAAACTCTTTTTCTCATGGCATTATAAAATAACTGTATCTTTAATAACTCTTCGTTTGCCCAAAACCAGTGGCCAGTTTCACTCATGATGTTCTTGATCCTTTCATAAAATATTTCATCGAACTCCTTTTTCCACTTTTCCTTTTCCTTTATTGTATCAACAGATTCTAAAGCACAAGGAAATAAAGTGAAATTTTTAGCAATATACTAGGAAAACAAAGTGTTAATCTTTTTTGCAAAGAATCCCTTTTATCATCAAAATATTCTAATTTATTTAACAAATCAAAATTTTTCTCTACTTGATGATAAGGCATTTGGACGGTAGATATACACATAATTGTGATATCATTATTCCTCTCCCTCCACTTTTGTGCAAGGGGAGTCAATTTATCCTTATCTCTATAAAACTCATCCATGAGGGTTGTAATTCTTGTTAACTGATCAAAGAAGGTTGACCATTGTATTTTATCACTTAAATATATCACAACCTGCTTTAATTTTCCTTCATATTGATTTTTTAATCCTACCTGCAACTCATGTAATTTGGTTTTTTTTTCTTCAAAGTCCTCTGTAATATAGAACTGGGGCCTTTCAGGGGTGTCTGGTATTTCAAAAATAGGGGTTGCTCTATCAAATGACTGTGGAGGGTATGCAATTCTAGGTACACTGGATTCTCCCACCTTTCTCTTCCCAAGTATCTTCTCCATTTGAGACACTTTGTTTTCTAGTGATTGTATTTGTATACCCCTTTCCTCATATGCTTTTAAAATTTCTTCAAACCTAGCATTGAGTTAGGTAAACCTATCTTCTTCCTAGCCAGATACAACACCATCCAATTTCAGCACTTCTAAGGCCATTCCCATTATTTTCTTACTAATTACTTCACCAGCCCTATATACTGTCAATGTACTAGTATGCTTTGCAATGGGAAACTCATGTAGCATGGTATTTTCCCTCTTTTCCATAGATGATATAACAAGGGCTTGGTGTTCATCACTAAATTTGATTCCTCTATGAGCCTTTAATATTTCTTTAGCAGTTGTTAGTTGAGCATCTTTCTGCTTCCTTATTGAATCAAAAACAATTTCATTTGCTATATCCCATTCTAGTAGAAGGAGGACTCCTGACTGTCTAACTATTTGCCTCCCAACTTCAGGAGTAAACTGGGCAAAATCATTCAAAAAATTTCACTTCGCCTCTCCCTTAATAATCGAGTAAGGTTTATCTAGTTTCTCAACTTTGATTTTCTCATAGGCTTTCTCAAAATTTCCCATATTTAATCTCCAAAAAAATTGAGCAAAAAGCCCTAGATCTTACAAAATTTTCATCATTAATAAATGTTTTAGAAGCTTGTGCAACTATTGGGTCAATTTCCTTACCTTGGTAATTAGCAATGGTTAGGTCCAAGGAAGGTGTAGGAGGTTCTTGTGGCTCTCCAACATCCAAGTCTATAGAAGTGACAATCACATCCCCTACTCCACCCATTTTTCTAAGTTGTTCCCTTAGAGGTGCTTCATCATCTATATGGATTGGGGATTGGCTTGGGGAGTATTGTTCCTTTTGAGAAGAAGAAGACCCCTTCCCTAATCTTTTCCTTATTGGAGAGCGGGCTGCAGATGGGCTTCTTGACCTTTGCTTTTGATGAGAGGGTGCTTGTTGTACATTTTGAATCATAACATAACCTGCCCTCTTCTGCAATGTATATTGGCCAGGAGCTACCACATTTCTACTACTTATTCTTCTTTGTACTTCTACAGCCTTGTCTAGATGTGTTTCAACATACATAGCTTTCTTTTCATTCATGGTTTGAATTATTATGGAAAAATTATTCATTAATGCTTGTATTTTAGCTCCCTAGTATTTCTTATCTTTCAATGGGTCATATTGGGGGTCAAAAGCATTAATAAATTCCAGGGTCTTGCTGAAAACTATCCATTTCTCTTTTCTCAATTCTTGTTCGTGCAATGTGAAGATATTTTTTATTATATCTTCTGGATAGTAAACCTGATGTACCATATGGGAAACTCTTTGTTTTAAAAGGTCATAGAATCCTTCAGGGTCAATGAATATGGCATGAGACTATGCCATGTTATATCTATCCAAAAACAAATTCAGGTGCTTCCACCCTTTTTTGACAAAGAAAAAATCATGTACTATAGTAACAATTGGAAAGAAAGTGCATTTCTTAATCAATTCCCTCTCATCTATAGTGCCTATCTGCCATAAGAGCTCAGCAATCCCAATCTTCAAAGGCACATGAAAAGGAAACACACGTGGCTTTCCCACAAAACCATATACCCTTATCATAGTTGAAACATTATAAGGGATTATATCCCCCCAATTATGACTAACCAACAGCCCTTGTGCATGATCTCTAGGTCTAACCAATTCCAACAATGCTTGTGGAATTTTGGGGCTGTCCCCTCTCAAAAGCAATCACAGCCTTGATGCGAAAAATCTATCAAACCTTACATAAATAGCATTTGTGGCTTCTAAAGTCATATCCTCACTCCATAACTACACTGGATTCCTTTCTCCATCCTTGGTTGTTTCCAACTTCATACCCTTAGAGAAGAAAGTGTATCCCTTGTATAAGCATACATGCATTAGCAATGAATACCAATAGAATGGTTTGTTTACTTTTCCCCTTGCTATTCCAACCAAACCATTGTGAATCTCTTTTGATAGAAAAGTGGCAAAATCCAGAATGGTACTCATTCCAAATTGAAGGGTTTGAGCCATTATAAGGACAATAGAACCTAGAATTTGATCACCTTCATCTATCCCAAAAATCTTGCAAAGAGAAAAATACAGTGCTTGAGCTCTCAAGTTGAAATGTCTTCTCAACAATGGCTTTGGAGTACTAGTTGTAATTACAGGCAAATAACCAACCTTGGCAGCATGCTCCTATAGTGGCCCTGTTCTTAGGTAAATTCATTGTGCATCATATCTGGCTTGTAGATCATCCATATCAATGATTTCATGCATAGCGTGGTTAGGGTTAAGCCTGAAAACCTCACTGAATGACTTAGGGAAAACCCTAAAAAGATTGATTCCATAATGATTTTTTACCCATCCCGTAATAGGATCATATTTCTTTGCCAAGTCTATCAGTAAATCAATATCAAAGAAAACAGTGGGGACTGTTAATTTATCAATATCAAACTCCCAAACATTGCTCATAGGAGTGTCTAATTTTCGCTCTAAAAACCATTTCTTAAATAACTCTAGACCTCCCATGGAAACCTGGGCATCTCTTACCCAATTATCTTTGTCATAAAAACCCTCTGCTACAACTATTCTGTGATGTTTAGGGATGAGTTCCCTCCCCTTAGTTATTTCATGCACTGATAAGGGGAATTGTTCAAGAAAGTCATCATGCATAGAACGTTTCAAATAATTTGTTTTCCTAGTAAACTCTTTTCGGGGAGGCATTTTTAATGAACCCTAGAAACTTCACAATAGAAGACACTTTAAATTTACTTAGAAAACCATAGAGTACTTACCCACCAAAATTTGCACTTCTGCACTATGTCATAACTTCTACAATTTTACTAGATTGTTAACCAAGAATTTTCGTACCCTAGCTCTGAAAATTTTGTATGCCCTGATATTCTCTCTGTGCTTTAGTGGTTCATTAATGGTGAAATGGTTGGCTCTTACCATGGAATAAAATCCCATGCATAAGGTCTAAATCATGTTTACTCTTGGTAACTGTTACCCACAATTTGCATCCAAGTTTGAACCGCATCCATAGATTTTCACCAGATTAGACGGTCTTGATTTAAAAGATAACAAGCATTACAACTTTTAAAATAATGCTACATGTCACAATTTAGCTTCCCCACATTATTTAAAATCCCTACATCTTAGAATTGTGGGGAAGCACCATTCATCGATCAAGACAAGATCGACGATCTGACTAATCCACTTTCTAATAAAAACTAATTAGCTGTACTAACCAATAAGAAACTGCCATATGAGCTCATGTCGTCTGACCACATTCCACACTAGTAGATCCCATATCATCTTCTAGGAGAGCAAGTACTTAGCATCATTTAGTACACGTGTTGTGCTGGCACATTCTCTCTTTCCTTATTTAACAAGAAATTTCAAATTCTGCTCTTGCGCTAGTATCGATCTTTGAAAGATCAACGGTGATACTAACCTTACCCTGCAGGGCATCTAAACAAAATTTTTGATGTCACCATGGACACATGTTTGCAGGGCACATTCCCGCTTTGTTTAAACATTTCTCAAATTCAAAATGCAGGGAAGCACCTTTCGTTGATCAGGATAAAGATCAACGATCAGAAACAACTCTTCATTTTATGCTCACATTATCCTGGGCCAATGACATGACTACTTTTAACCCACATGTTCTGACTATTGTGTTTATTTCTGACACCTTTCTGGCTTAGATCATAAATAGCTCCAGCTAAGCACATTTGGTGGAACCTATGGCGTGACTCCTGCATTATTCATGGTCTAGTCCCACTATGACACATGTCACAAAGGTGCATTCCTGCTTTTCTTATCTGACTTGCAGCTTCATAATGTAGGATTGCACTAACCATAGATCTTTGAAAGATCTATGATTGATAAGATTTCATTTCCATCCAGTAGTCAAAACTCCTCCATGTGGCACATCTAGCAGTACATGTCATCAATCGTTTATAGTGTGGCATATTGCTTTGCAAATACCTGACCCCACTTTGCTACATGTCAAACATCTGCTTGCCCATAGTACTTATTTCCTATGTAGTTTCAAATTGTGGGCATGCACTGGCCTTTGATCTCTAATAGATCAAAAATTATATAAACTTTGCCATTTGAGTAGCATATTGGCTAATAGTGACGAATGATGTTCCTCCACCTGTTCCAACTCATCTGACACACACCATGGAGGACACCTCACCATTATTCTTTTAACAACAGGCCCATCTCGTCAGACTATTCCACTTGTCCAACTTTCACTTCCTCGCATTATTTATCTTTCAAGCATATTCTTCTTGCGGGGAAGCGCTAGCCCTTGATTGAGATGAAATCAATGGTTGATGCTTTTTTGTGGTAAACTACATATCTCTACAGGAAAATCCACCAATGGCATTGCGAGAAAATTAGGACATGCACAAAAGTACTGACAAACCTACAAAAGTTCTTGACAATTTATGATTCACCAAAATTTAGGAATGTAAAGGCTACATGTCACCAAGTCGTATGCCAACATTACTTAAAGGCCTTGCATCTTGAAATTGCGAGTATGCAATACTCGTTGATCTGAACAAGATCAACGATTAAAAAGAATTTGCGTCATCAGAGGTAATTTCTAACAGAATGATTAATCAATTTGTATGCTAAGTGTAGTCATGTAAGATTAAACAAAAATATAATGACCTCATGCTTATGCAAGCCCTCCCTTGGGGAAAAATGTCATTGAAAACATTTTTCTGAAAGTAATTTTCTGAAAACAATTTTGAGGGTATTCTAAAGCTAGGGCAATCTGATGACCTTGAAAGAACACAAGGAATAAAACCCTAATTTTC
Source organism: Cupressus sempervirens (assembly GCA_028749045.1). Classification (NCBI taxonomy): domain Eukaryota; kingdom Viridiplantae; phylum Streptophyta; class Pinopsida; order Cupressales; family Cupressaceae; genus Cupressus; species Cupressus sempervirens. The sequence goes on from CM053785.1 coordinate 87,692,873, forward strand.
AAAATTTCAAGATTTTAAATGATTTTTCACAAGATTTTCCTTTAACCTCTACATAGTGAAAAATTAGGCCAACAGTGGCTCTGTCTCGGGATGATAGACTACCCGAGTCTATGCAAGAATTTAGAATCTATGGGAGAGTAGACCACATACTTGGTGCAAAATGACAACTTCTTTAGAGAGCACAGAGAAAAACACAGAAAGAAAAAACCAGACTGCATAGGGATATTTATAAAGATTTACAGAATATAGAGAATGTACAAAACACCAGGAAGCCCTAACACTACTGTTCATGGAGAAAATAAGTATGTTTCAAGAAAAATACCTCTTCAAGAAGTATCCATGAACTGGAAGTTCAAGAATATTGTCTAATAAATCTTTGAGTATATAGGAATCCTCACCCCAAGTAGTTTCAATCAAATAAGGGCCTAACCAAATAGGATCAAATTTTCCATGTTTCCCCTTTTCTTCAATTCTGGCATTCCACATTAAGACTAGATCTCCATCTTCAAACTTTCTGCTTACTGTTCTTTTATCATTGAGTGTCTTAACTTGCAGTTGCAACTTTTGGTTCTTAAGAGATGCTTCTCTTCTGGTTTTTATCAATCCTACCAATTCATCCATCCTTTCTTGTATTTCATCTATAGTATCTTCATCATACAACTGAATGTAATTGTAGAGTCCCATCAAGTTGTTCTAAGGCATTCTAGCTTGAATTCCATGTACCATATCAAATGGAGCTACACCAATGGCCTTTTTCATAGTTACCCTATCAGCCCATACTACTAATTGTAACTTGGAATCCCATACCTTTTTGTTATCATCCAAAGTTCTCTTAATAACCTTCAACAAGCTCTTATTTGTGGATTTAGCTTGTCCATTCCCTTGTGGATGATAAGGAGAAGATGATGACCTTGTTATTCCATATTTATCAAATTTTTTAATAAATTCCTCATACCTAAGGTACATAGCATTGTCTGTTACAATTTTTTGAGGACAACCAAATCCAGAGATAATATTATTCAGTAGGAAATTATTGACAACTCTACTTGTTGCATTTCTTGTGGGGATAGCCTCTACCCACTTTTTAAAGTAATTAGTAGCCACTAGAATCTAAGAGTAGCTAGTGCTAGACTTGGGGAAAATTTCTCCTATAAAATCCAGACCCCATTGTTGAAAGGGTGCTTGAACCTCTACTGGCTTCAATGGAGTATTACTTGAAAACTTCAATTTTCCAGCAAATCTTTGACAAGGGTCAAATTTTCTAATCATAATATGACTATCCTTGAAAAGGAAAGGCCACCAAAATCCAGCCCTCATTACTTTACATGTGTATTTTGGGCCATATAGTGTCCCCCGCACACTCCAGCATGCATTTCCTTCAAGACTTCTTTTGCCTTTTCTTGATCAATACATTTCAACAATATTCCCTCAAAATTTCTCCACCATAGGTTTCCATGGAAAATTATATCCCTAATGGCTTGCAATTTAGTACTCCTCTTTTAATTTTCAGGCAAATGAGGGGGAGCTTCCATGTGTTGTAGGTAATATATAACATTGGTGTACCAATCACACTGATCCATGTCACATAAGTCAGCTCTGAGATCATCACTTACCAAATTTATCTGATTAGCCTCTAGATTAGCTTCAGTCATGAGCTTGGCCAAACCTTGACCTCTTACCAACTTAGTTATCTATATGTCAATATTGAATTCTTGGATCTTGTTCATCCATCTACACCTTCTGCCTGATACTTCCTGCTAAGAAAATATATCTTTCACTGCAGCACTAGGTACAAAGGCAATGATAGTAGCACCTACTAGGTAGCATCTAAAAGCTTTTACAACCTTTACTAAAGAATATGCCTACTTTTCATTTATCTCATATTTTAATTCAGCCAGTTGCAGTGACTTACTAAAAAAGGCAATGGGCTGCTCATATCCTCCTTGATTTTTCTGCAATAAAACTGTAGCTACAGTGTGAAAAGGTGCAAAAGAAAAGATATGCATAGGCTTTCTGTAATCTGGATTTCTCAGTACTGGAGCATTTTTTATTGTAGTTTTAATATCCTAGAATGCTTGTGAAGGTTCACCATTCTAATCTATAATGGCTCCCTTCTTGAGCATCTTTGAGATAGGTCTACTAAACTCAGCAAAATTAGTAACAAATCTCCTAAGGAAATTGACTTGACCAAAGAAGGATTGAATTCCTTTTATATTTTTTGGCTTGGGGACTTTATCAATAGCTGCTACTCTTTCAGGGTCTATTTTCACCCCATCCTTAGACACTATATGTCCTAGTAATTTTCCTTCTGTCACCCCAAATGTACATTTCTTTGGGTTCAAGGATACTCCATATTATAGAGCTTTGATAAAGACTTTCGCCAAGTGTCTGTAGTGCTCCTCGGCCTTCTTAGAATATGTTGTAAGATCATCCTAGTATACTACCATAAATTTGTCAATATAATCATGAAATGCCACATCCATGGCTCTTTGGAAAGTAGCTTCTGCATTAATCAGGCAACTTGGCATCCTTACATATACATATGTTCCCCATGGGGTTGTGAAGGCTATCTTGAATTGTTCAATTTCCTTTACTAGAACTTGATTATATCTAGAGAAACCATCCATCATTGACATTAACTTAGAACTAGTCACTTGCTACAACATGACTTCCATATTAGGCAATCCATAATTGTCTTTTAAAGATGCAATGTTTAATTTCCTGAAATCGACACACAATCTTATATCTCCATTCTTCTTTCTAACAGGAACCAAATTTGAAACCTAGGTGGAATGCCTAATTGGTTTAATTATTCCCCCATCCCTTAGTTTCATCAACTCTTCTTGCATTTTGGGAGCTAGGGTAGGGTTTACTGGTCTTTGTTTTTGTCTAAAAGGTTTTACATTATCTTTTAAGGGTATGACATGCTGGAACAGATCTTCCCTATAAGCCTTAAGGTCATCATATGACCATATAAAAACATGTCTATACTTTCTAAGCAAGTCAATCAATGTTTTTCTTATTTTAAAAGGAAGATTTTGGCCAATATAAACCTTTTTGGGGGCTTCATCAGTGCCTAGGTTTATCTCTTCTAATTCCTGAGGTTTAAGATCCTTAACTCCTAGTTTTACTCTGTCTTGGTTATCAAAAATGTTTTCCAAGACCACTAGCCCCTTAGGCACTTTATTGGTTTTTAATTGCATGATCTCTTGGCCAAAATGGTTTCCTTACCATCTATGGTTTCAATCAGTTCACTACAATCTATCTCCTGACCATGGTACTTATCTTCATTTAATAGAAAATTTGTAATATCTTTGTCATCTTCAAAGACTTGCCAATTTTTAATGTTATCAGGTATGGAAGGTCTATTTTGTACCTCAATCTAAGATATTCCTGCAAATGATATTTCCTTAGGCTTGATTGCTACATTTTCTAACAAATCAGCCATCTTATTTTGAGTCCTATCTCTCCATGAGATACCAAATGCATCAAAGGATTCTATCTGATCCCAAACTTCATTTCTACACTGCTTTAGTCTCCTATTCTTGGATGCATAAGTTTCTTTTATCTGGGAGATGACTAACTCAGAATCCCCTATAACATGTAACTTTTTAATCCCACGATGTGTGGCAACTTTCAATCCTAGAAACAATGCCTCATATTCTACAATATTATTTATGCAGAAAAACTTTAATGTAAATGAATATCTGAAGGTATTATTCTCAGGGGAGACAAAAACTACACCTGCCCCTACACCCTCTTTATAACTAGCCACATCAAAGAACATTTTCCATAATTTTGGTGAGTTCATATAACATTCAACTTCATGTTCAATTATAGTAGGTAAATTCTCAACTTCTTGAATAATCAATTTGGCTTTGAAAGCATTGACCCTAGTATCTAAGAAACAAGTGGCATCTTTGTCAATTTCTTCCCCTAAAATGTGATTAACCCTTGGTTCTTTATTTACCCTAACAACTTTATCCCCAATGTGGAAAGTAGCATAGGTTAAGTCACACTGTAGGCTTCCCCCCATTGCAGCACTCGATTTTCTAGATAGTAACATTCCATAGTGTGGAGGTATATCCACCACCAAGACAGACATGGTTAACTCTACGTCAAGATATGCAACTAGTTTGAATGGTAAAGCATTTATGGTACCTATGACTGGGACTTCCCTAGCATCCATTCCTCTGCATCTACCCTGCTTGGTATCCACTTTCAATCCTAAGGCTTCCATTACTTTAAAAGGCATTATGGTGTTGGAAGCTCCTGAGTCTATCATACAATTTTTTAGGGTCTTCCCTTTTATGATTAGACTGAGGAAAAAAAGATCAATATCTTCTATAAATGCCACTGAGGAATCATCTAAAAACATTCGAGGAATCTAGGATATGATACCACTATCCTCTATTACTAATGGGGTTTTTTGGGAAATAGTTTGATCTACAATAGTATTATTGTTTCCTATTCCACCCAACCATGATAAAGCCTTGTTCTTATGCTCTTCAATTCTAAAAAGTTCAAACAAGGGCACTTTTATAGTAATTTGGGAAAACATAGATATCATATCAATAGGTTCAACAATAGTGGGTTTTACAAGAGTACCTGGAGTTGGAATCTTTTGAGCAGCAGGAACCACTATTTGCTTGATAGTATCAGGTTCTAATTTCTTTGGTTGCACAACTAATTTTGTTGTTTCATTTGTCTGAACCTAAACCTTCTTTTTTGGTTCCCATTTCTTACCCTTATTGTCCTTGATCTTGGGCACATCTTCATTGACTCTCCTATTTTGACCATTCATCTTATGCGTGATATCTTTGATGAATACATTGGATGGCTTTCCTACATCATTATTTACTATTCTACTTCTCAAGTTGTAGTTACTATGGACTTGTGAAATCATTTCTGCTATAATTCTGTCAATCTCCTCTTTGGAGGGCATTCTTAAGCTTGTGAGACCTACATCAGAATATGTAATGCATACCTTATCTATATCATACCCTTCATCATATGAAAGCACTTGCTGGTGATGTAAATGATAAGAAATTCTCTAATTGATAATGTCATTTTTAGGTTCTTCTGAATCAGAATCTATCAAATCATCACACATGCTTACCATATTGCAACTTATATCATCATGGCTTTTCTCTTCACTTTCTTCTTCAGGTTGCACACCTTGACCTTGGGCAAATGACTGAGCAACAACACAATAATCAGTAGAATGAGGTGACTAACATATAATGCACCATGGTACATGATCATTCATATTTACAGTGTTCCTTTATAGGGGATCTGGAGTACCCTTATCCTTCATATTTTGGGTCTGATTGGGAACTGGCTTACCATCTTTCCACTGAGTGGTGTAAGGGTAATTTTGCATTCTAAGATGCCTATTGAAATTTTTGTTATTCATAGGAGTTCGCTTAGCAATATTTACCTTATTAAAATTAGTAGGATTCATCTTCTTAAGCAATTAAAAAACCTGGCCTATAGTGGGTTCTTCTGGCTTCTTTCCTATAGGGGTTTTATCAGCCTCCCTTTTATTATTGTTCTTAGGATTGAAAAGCTTTGGATCATCCCTCCTACCTAGTTTGCTAGATGCCTTCCTATTATTCTCTATATTTACTAAAATTTTATAGGCATCCCTTAAAGTCTTGGGATCCTTATCCCTTAATTAATAAGCCATTTTGCTATCAAAAGCATTGAAATATGTTGTGAGATAGACATCTTCATTCAACCTCATAACTTGAAATAATCTGTACATACCATTCTAGAATCTTACATTGAAATCAAATGTGGACTCATTTGGATTCTTCTTGATGTTGTTGAATTCATTTAACATGAATCCTGCATTAGTGTTGTCTCCATATTGCTCCTTGAATAATTTCTCCAATTCATTCCACGAGGTAATATTGTCATCAAGAAACCTCCTAAACCAATCCCTTGCATCTTCAGTTAGTGAATGCACAAACAATTTCATTACCATATCTTCATGTTCAACTTCATAATAATTCAATATATCAATGAAAATTCTCAAATTTTCTTCACCAGTAACAACATTATTCCTAGAGAACTTAACCACTTTTTCTCTTAAATCAAACAATATGGGATGTGGAACACCAAGAATACCAGCAAATGATATTTTTCTATAATTTTCTAAGTATATAGGTTTCTTCTAGAAACCAAGAACATTTGAGGTAATAGGTATATTAGCTTGACTCAGACGAGCAGCATGGGATTGTTGAGGTGGGACAAATGGGACTTGGGTGTCAATAATGGAAGATGAGGCAGGAGCAGATTAGGGTATTCCCTAAGTTGAGATTATTGGACCACTAGCTGGTGCAGGAATTGTAGGTGGGATAGACAAATTGGTCCATGAAGCCAATGCAAAATTAGATTTTATGAATTGGATTTTTCTCCTAGTTTCTATAGCTTGAGATTCATTTTCAACCTTCTCAAGCTCTTTTGCAAGATCTTCCTTCTCTTTTCTAGCCTTCTTCAAATCTAAATCTAATTTTGACATGGAGGGTTGTATGGGTTTGCTTGGTAGAGCTTGAGGTTCATTTATTTGGATTCCTATAGCTTTTCCTTTCCCTTTATCTGGAGCTTTTGCGATGGGCTCTACAGGGTCCATTTGAATAGGTTTATAGGCTTGAACTTGAGCAATGACTGGTTCTTGCCTTTGATTCAGGCATTTTTCTTGTTCCTGAACTTTAGCTCTCAGATTGTTTACATCTCCAAATACATCAATATGGAGAGTTGTAGTATTTTCTTCTAACTTTTTATTTTGCTCCTTCAGAGTAGCCATCCTTCTTAGTAGAGCATCCCTTTCTATTATGGCATCCAAGGTGGCTTGCTCCTTTTCTTTTTCAAGATGAACACGTTAGGCTTCTTCCTCAGCAATTCATTTCTTCAAAACTCCTATCTTAGAATGCACTTCTTTAGGATCTATAGAAGTAGCTTCTAAATTAGCAGGAAGATCTATAAGATTTGGTTCCACATATGAGGCTACTCTACGATTAAGAGGATTATCAAATGAACTCCTAAATCCTAGCCTATAGTTCATATCTGCCACAGGGTCTGGCCTTGATGAATCAAAGAAGGTTGACCATTGTATTTTATCCCTTAAATACATCACACCCTGCTTTAATTTTCCTTCATATTGATTTTTTAATTCTACCTACAACTCATGTAATATGGTTTTTTCTTCTTCAAAGTCCTCTATAGTATAGAATTGGGGCCTTTCAGGGGTGTCTGGTATTTCAACAATAGGAGTTGCTCTATCAAATGACTATGGAGGGAATGCAATTCTAGGTACACTAGATTCTCCCACCTTTCTCTTCCCAAGTGTCTTCTCCATTTGAGACACTTTGTTTTCTAGTGACTGTATCTATATACCCCTTTCCTCATATGCTTTTAAAACTTCTTCAAACCTAGCATTGAGTTGGGTAAACTTATCTTCTTCCTAGCTAGATACAACACCACCCAATTTCAACACTTCTGAGGCCATTTCCATTATTTTCTTACTACTTACTTCACTAGCCTTGTATACTATCAATGTACCAGTATGCTCTACAGTGGGAAACTCATGCAGCCTGGTATTTTCCCTCTTTTCCATAGACCATATAACAAGGGCTTGGTGGTCATCACTAAATTTGACTCCTCTATGAGCCTGTAATATTTCTTCAGCAGTTGTTAGTTGAACATCTTTCTGCTTCCTTACTGAATAAAAAATAATTGCATTTGCTATATCCAATTCTGGCAAAAGAAGGACTCTTGACTATCTAACTATTTGCCTCCCAACTTTAGGAGTAAACTAGGCAAAATCATTCAAAATTTTTGACTTCACCTCTCCCTTAATAACTGAGTCAAGTTTATCTGGTTGCTCATCTTTGATTTTCTCACAGGCTTTCTCAAAATTTCCCATATTTAATCTTAGCAAAAACTAAGCAAAAGCCCTAGATCTTACAAAATTTTCATCATTAATAAATGTTTCAGAAGCCTGTGCAACTATTGGGTCAATTTCCTTACCTTGGTAATCAGCAATGGTTAGGTCCAAGGAAGGTGTAGGAGGTTCTTGTGGCTCTCCAAAATCCAATTCTGTAGAAGTGACAATCACATCCCCTTCTCCACCCATTCGTCTAAGCTATTCCCTTAGAGATTCTTCATCATCTATATGGATTAGGGATTATCTTGGGGAGTATTGTTCCTTCTAAGAAGAAGAAGACCCCTACTCTAATTTTTTCCTTTTTGGAGAGCGAGCTGCAGATGGGCTTCTTGACCTTTGCTTCTAATGAGAGGGTGCTTGTTGCACATTTCGAATCATAACATAACCTGCCCTCTTCTGCAATGTATATTGGCCAGGAGCTACCACATTTCTACTGCTTATTCTTCTTTGTACTTCTACAACCTTGTTTGGATGTGTTTCAACATACATAGCTTTCTTTTCATTCATGGTTTGAATTATTATGGAAAAATTATTCATTAATGCTTGTATTTTAGCTCCCTAGTATTTCTTATCTTTCAATGGGTCATATTGGGGGTCAAAAGCATTAATAAATTCCAGGGTCTTACTAAAAACTATCCATTTCTCTTTTCTCAATTCTTGTTCCTATAATGTGAAAATATTTTTGATTATATCTTCTAGATAGTAAACCTAATGTACCATATGGGAAGCTCTTACCCTTTTTTTTAAAAGGTCATAGAATCCTTCAGGGTCAATAAATCTAGTGTGAGACTCTGCCATGTTATATCTATCCAAAAACAAATTCAGGTGCTTCCACCCTTTTTTGACAAAGACAAAATCATGCACTACAGTAACAATTGGAAAGAAAGTGTGTTTCTTAATCAATTCCCTCTCATCTATAGTTCCTATATGCCATAAGAGCTCATCAATCCCAATCTTCAAAGACACATGAAAAGGAAACACATGTGGCTTTCCCACAAAACCATATACCCTTATCATAGTTGAAACATTATAAGGGATTATAGGCCCCCAATTATGACTAACCAACAGCCCTTGTGCATGATCTCTAGGTCTAACCAATTCCAACAATGTACTTGGAATTCTAGGGTTGTCCCCTCTCAAAAGCAATCTCAGCCTAGATGCGAAAAATCTGTCAAACCTTACATAACTTGCATCTGTGGCTTCTGAAGTCATATCCACAGTCCATAACTGCACTAGATTCCTTTCTCCATCCTTGGTTGTTTCCAACTCCATACCCTTGGAGAAGAAAGTGTATCCCTTGTATAAGCATACATGCATCAGCAATGAATACCAACAGAATGGTTTGTTTACTTTTCCCCTTGCTATTCCAACGAAACCATTGTGAATCTCTTTTGATAGAAAAGGGGCAAAATCCATAATGGTACTCATTCTGAATTGAAGGGTTTGAGCCATTATAAGGACAATAGAACCTAGAATTTGATCACCTTAATCTATCCCAAAAATCTTGCAAAGAGAAAAATAAAGTGCTTGAGCTCTCAAGTTGAAATGTCTTCTCAACAATGGCTTTGGGGTACTGTCTGTAATCACAGGCAAATTAACAACCTTGGTAGCATGCTCCTGTAGTGGCCCTGTTCTTAGGTAAATTCATTGTGGATCATATCTGGCTTGTAGATTATCCATATCAATGATTACATGCACAACGTAGGGGTAAAAGCACATACCTGTGTCACCTTTTATAAAGAAAAGTGATATCAGAATGTGACAGTTCAACATTAATAACAAAAAAAATGGTATTTGCGTTTAAAATATGAAGATGATGTAAACTGATGAAATGTGTAGAATTTTATGAATTTTATGCCTATAATTTTTATTATTTTTTTGACTAAGAATTTATTCATTTTATTTTATTTTGAAGTCCCTTTTTTAACTATAAAAAATATAGGATGTACTTCCCGTCAAACAAGTATGTGCAAATCATCTTTTTTTGTTATGATTTGAAAATATTTTATAGATGACATGTATAGCTAGTGCACAAAAAAAGAAATAATTATTTTTGATGTATATTTTCTTTGTTATAAGTACTCAAGTTTTACCTTGTCAGAATCCAACAATTTTTTCCTCCCGTCAAAACTTCCTTATCAAATCTATACCTTCTTGAAAAAAAATTACATATTCATGAAGAGGATTCTCTCCTCTAGTGATAAATATATTTTTTTTTTTTTTTTGATATGATTTACTATTTTTTTCATTTTTTGAGAGAGCATCTTCTGAAATGTTGAAATATCGACTTATAATGTTTTTAGATTATAGCATATTATAACTAATCAAAACACTCAAAAATTTATATAATGATGATATTGAATCTGAAATCTATAAAAGGGTACTTTTAGTTTTTTTTAAAAATTGAGTTTTGATAGAGAAATGAGATTTGACCAAAATAGGTTTTTGTATCACAAACGGTGACACAGATCTATGCTTTTTGTTAAGGTTGAAAACCTCACTGAATAGCTCAGGGAAAACCCTAAAAATATTGATTTCAGAATGATTTTTTACCCATCTCATAATAGGATCATATTTCTTTGCCAGGTCCATCAATAAATCACTATCAAAGAAAATAGTGGGGACTGTTAATTTACCAATATCAAACTCCCAAACATTTCTCATAGGAGTGTCCAGTTTTCGCTCTGAAAACCATTTCTTAAATAACTCTAGACCTCCCATGGAAACCTGGGCATCTCTTACCCAATTAGCTTTGTCGTAAGAACCCTTTGCTATAACTATTCTGGGATGTTTAGGGATGAGTTTCCTCCCCTTAGTTATTTCATGCACTAATAAGGGGATTTGTTCAAGAAAGTCATTATGCATTGAAAATTTCAAATAATCTGTTTGCGTAGTAAACTCTTTTTGAGGAGGCATTTTGAATGAACCCTAGAAACTTTATAATAGCAGATACTTTAAATTTACTTAGAAAACCATAGAGTACTTAACCACCAAAATTCACACTTCTGCACTATGTGATAACTTCTACAATTTTACTGGATTGTTAACCAAGAATTTTTGTACCCTAGCTCTAAAATTTTTGTATGCCCTGATATTCTCTCTGTGCTTTAGTGGTTCATTAATGGTGAAATCGTGGGCTCTTACCATGCAATAAAATTGCACGCATAAGGTCTGAATCATATTTACTCTCGGTAACCATTACCCACAATTTGCATCCAAGTTTGAATCCCATCCATAGATTTTCACTGGATCGGACGATCTTGATTTAGAAGGTAACAATATTTACGGCTTTTAAAACAATGCTACATGTCACAATTCTACTTCCCTGCATTATTTAAAATCCCTTCATCTTAGAATTGTGGGGAAGTACCATTCGTCAATCAAGACAAGATCGACGATCTGACTAATCCACTTTCTAATAAAAACTAGTCAGCTGTACTGACCAATAAGAAACTGCCATATGAGCTCATGCCATCTGACCACATTCCATGCCAACAGATCCCATATCTTCTTCTGGGTGAGCAAGTACTTGGCATCATTTAGTACACGTGTCATGCTGGCGCATTCTCGATTTCCTTATTTAACAAGCATTTTCAAATTGCAATCTTTTTACCAGTTGTCGATCTTTGAAAGATCAACGCTGATACTGATCTTACCTTGTAGGGCATCTAAATAGAATTTTTGATGTCACCATAGACATGTGTCTACAGGGTGCATTCTCACTTTGTTTAAACATCACTCAAATTCAAAATGCGAGGAAGCACCTTTCGTTGATCAGGATAAAGATCAATGATCAGAAACAACTCTTCATTTTATGCTTGTGTTATCCAGTTGGGCCAATGACATGACTACTTTTAACCCACATGTTCTGACTTTTGTTTTTATTTCTTACACCTTTCTGGCCTAGATCATAAATAGCTCTAGCTAAGCACATTTGGCGAAACTTATGGTGTGACTCCTCCATTCTTTATGGTTTGGTCCCACTGTGACACATGTCACAAAGGTGCATTCCTACTTTTCTTATTTGACTTGCAACTTCATAATGCGAGATTGTGCTAACCGTAGATCTTCAAAAGATCTACAATTGATAAGACTTCATTTCCATCTAGTAGTCAAAACTCCTCCATGTGGCACATCTAGCAGTACATGTCATCAATCATTTACAGTGTGGCATACTACTTTGCAAATACCTAACCCCACCTTGCCACATGTCAAAAATTTTCTTACCTACACTACTTATTTCCTGTGTAGTTTCAAATTGTGGGCATGTGTTGGCTTTTGATCTCTGACAGATCAACGGTTACATAAACTTTTCCATTTAAGTAGCATATTGGCTAATAGTGACAAATGATGTTCCTCCACCTATTCCAACTCATCTGACACACACCACAAAGGACATCTCAACATTATTCTTTTAACAACGGGCCCATCTTGTCAGACCGTGCCACTTGTCCAACTTTTGCTTCCTTGCATTATTTATTTGTTGAGCATATTCTTCTTGTAGGGAAGCGCTAGCTCTTGATTGAGATGAAATCAATGGCTGACGCTTCTTGGTGATAAATTGCATATCTTTGCAAGAAAATCCACCAATGACATCATGGGAAAATCAGGACGTGTGCAAAAGTACTAACAAATCTTTAAAAGTTCCTGACAATTTATGATTCACCAAAATTTAGGAATGTAAAGGATATGTGTCACCAAGTCACATGCCTGCATTACTTAAAGGCCTTGCATCTTGAAATTGTGGGTATGCGATACTCATTGATCTGAATAGGATCAACGATTAAAAAGACTTTGCATCATTAGAGGTAATTGCTAACAGAATGATTAATCAATTTGTATGCTAAGTGTAGTCACGTAAGATTAAACAAAAATATAATGACCTCATGCTTATGCAAGCCCTCCCTTGGGGAAAAATGTCATTGAAAACATTTTTCTAAAAACAATTTTCTGAAAACAATTTTGAGGGTATTCTAAAGCTAGGGCAATCTAATGACCTTGAAAAAACACAAGGAATAAAACCCTAATTTTCAAAATTTCAAGATTTTAAATGATTTTTCACAAGATTTTCCTTTAACCTTTGCATAGTGAAAAATCAAGCCAACAGTGGAAATAGATGCTAACAAGCTAGCTATTGGTGCAATCTTAAACCAAGATGGCAAGCAAGTTGCATTCTTTTTAGAGAAGCTAAATGATGCCAAGGGAATATACTCCACCTATGACCTAGAGCTTTATGCTATGGTCCAAGCTCTTAGAAAATGAAGACATTATCTCTTGCCTAAGGAATTTGTAGTTTTCACTGATAACTATGCCTTGAGCTATCTAAATTCACAAGACAAATTGAATGTTAGACATCTCAAATGGATGCAACAATTGTAGGTATATTCTTTCAGCATTAGACATAAGAAGGGTCAAGCCAACAAGGTGGCTGATGTATTGAGCAAGAGGATCACTTTGGTGCAGAAAATACAACTCCAAAGCATTGGGATAAATGCTGTCAAGGACCTCTATAGAGATGACACTAATTTTGGCAACATTTATCAGGTATGCACTACATTAATGGGTAGATACAACACTAATTTCTCTGAATATCTTATTTAAGATGGCCTACTTTTTAAAGGACATCAGTCATGTATCCATAGGTGTTGAATAAGGGATAACATTATCAAGGAATTTTTTTTGGGGGGAATGAGTGGCCATTTTGGTTTAGATAAGACATTAGAAGTAGATAGGAGGTATTACCACTGGCAAAAAATGTAAAATGATGTCAAATTGTTTGTTAAAACTTGTGTCATATGCCAACAAGCCAAAGGTACATCAATCAATCAAGGTCTTTATCGACCCCTTCCCATATCTTCTAGGCCATGGAAAGCTATTTCAATGGACTTTGTTATGGGACTTCCGAGGACAAAATAGTGCTATGATAACATTATTTTGGTAGTTGACCATTTTAGCAAAAATGGCACACTTTATACCTTGGAAAAGTACTCATTATTGATCACATATTGCACAACTTTTCTTTAAATAAATTGTTAAAATTCATGGTTTGCTTAAATCTATTATGTCATATGGGGATGCCAAGTTTCAAGGTCACTCGTGGAGAACCTTGCATAAAAAGTCGAGTACAAATTTGGAATTTAGTTTTTCCTACCATCCACAAATGAATGGGTAGACAGAAGTTATAAATAGATCATTTGGAAATCTCCTTAGATACTTGAAAAAAAAATACACACAAGGTTGGGACTTGTTGTTACCTCAGGCATAATTTTCTTTTAATGACTCCTTGAATAGATCCATAGGTAACACACCCTTCCAAATAGTCTATGGCATGCATCCCAAGGGACCTATGGAGCTTAGAGAACTTCCTACTAATTTTAAAGTCTATGAAGAAGGCAAAGAATTGGCAAAAATGATAAAGTAGGTACAAAAATAGTTTAAGGACAGTTTGGAACAGTCATTTCAAAAGTACAAAGCATTGGCAGATAAGAAGAGAAGGGAAGTTCACTTTAAGGTGGGTGACAAAGTGTGGGCTTATTTAAGAAAGGAGAGGCTTCCTAAGGACCAACAAACCAGGCTTCAAATGAAGAAAATAGGACCATGGACAATCTTGCATAAGTTTGGTGAAAATGCTTATGAAATCACTCTCCCACTATCCCTTTCCATTTCTCCTATTTTTAACATTTCTGATGTAACTCCTTTTAAAGGAAATGCAGATATGATAGGTACCATGGATGCTAAGGAGTCACATATTGATTAGCTACAGGAACTTCCTCCAAGCCAACACCTTTAGTTGGAGAAAATCCTTGACACAAAAATCTAAAAAAAAACTAGGCATAAAACTTATTTGTAGTACCTTGTCAAGTGGCAAGGTCTTCCTAACATTGATGCCACTTGGATGACTGAGTAGGACATCATCAAGCATGGCTATACTTTGGATAAATTAGCCTGAAGTAGGAACTTGAGTTTCAAAAAACCTAGGTAGCATGGTACAGGAGCACCCCCACCAAAACTAAGTGATCATAAGGTCTCTTAGGCCTTCACACCCCTTGATTCTAACATATTTTGTAATTAGGGTCTTTTTTGTATATTGGTCCTATTTTTCTGATCCTTGAAAAATCTTTGGTGTTTTCATAAACTAGTTGTTTCATGAAGTCACAAGGATTAGTAGTCTTATAGGATAATTTCTAAAGGTCTTAGGAAGTGTTAGAGTCTTTAGAAGTCATGTTAGAATCATAGGATCAAAACAAGTTGCATAACTATGACAATAATGCAACATTTACATTATATTAGTAACTTTTTGTTTGTAATAATTCCCTCCAATAATCACAACCTTCAAATTTCAGTTCAATCAGTTGGGAGAAGGTCTTCATAAGCCCTTATAGGTAGGTAGAAGACATATGGATATAATTTTTTCTTTTGACTCAATAAAAACTTATTGTTTTCCTACAAAAACTCTATTTTCCTGCTTATTGTATGGATTGTATAGATATAGGTGACTAGAGGACTAGATGCTAGTAAGGTTTGGTGAGTTGGCTTTCATTTGAGCCCACTCCAAGCCTTTGAAATGATAGGAGATTGGAGTTACAAGGATTTTTGTAAAAATTGGTTACAAACCCTAACTACCTAGGGTTTTAGTTTGAAATGGCAATATCTCCCATTTCCACTAGTGGAAAAAATTGATTTTCAAGGAAATGGAAGATATGTCTATGTACTATAAATTTTGAATGTTTTAGAGTAGGATCAGTTGGTGGTTGTACACTACAAGTGAATTTGATTTGGCATTACCATGTGACAACTCTGCTAATTACTATGATTTTTGAGGATACACACCTTGGAGGTTGAGTCAGTGTATGAAACTTTGGAATACCTCTTCTTATGTCCTAATCTAAGCATTCCATGCATTTTTTTGGTCTTATTCCTTAATTGTTTACAATGTTGTAAAATAGACCTAATTGGGGCAATTAGGCCTGTCATGCATTACTATTTTAGGAGGTTGAAATGTGATACTAGGATCTAATTTCTAGGGAGTATATTCAGCTCAATAAAGGGTACTAAAAATTGTGACTTTTTCTCAGGATCCTTTGCAAAGTTTTTCATTAACGCACAATTTTGTGTTGAGAGGGCTACTAGACCTTGCTGCATTATTGGGATAGAATAATGAAAGTGGCCCTAACCTATTTGTTGGGCAGTGATTCCTTGGTTTTTGAGTATGAGTTTAACCCCCTAACATGTTGATAACTCAAGTGTGTGAATACACCATTTGATGATGAAAAGTCAAATTTTTCCCAACCTAAGTTGAATTGATTAGGAGTGCTCCTTTAGTCATATTCTTATTCAAAGGTGTAGAAGTTTGGGTCTATTATTAGTCAAGTTAGATTGGCGATCATTACAACCTAGGCTTCTCCTAGGTTTGTTGTTGTTAACCCCTTACCTCTACATCATAAATCCATTTATTCTGTACAAAGCTCTTTTACTTGCATGAAACTTACATAAATCCCTAATCTAATTTTTTAACAAGGAATAAATTTCTTCTATCAATGTTGATTCCCACTAAGTCTTTGTATCCACCTATACAACTTCATAATAACATTTAGGTTCACCAATATTTGTTAATAAATAGAATACAAAGAGAGAGAAAATATGTTTGGAGTTCTACTTAAGTTTGTTGACCATGTAAGATTAAGTCAGATCTGTGGTATTTGTTGTTGCAATTTTTATAGAGAAAAAGGGATTGTTGGAACCTCATCTTTTTTCTAGTATCATTCAACATAGATAACCATTTTATTTTTATTATGTTGCTGCAATAGATCTATGTACAACACTTTCTCATTGAATATCACATCCCTTCTTTTAACAATTTTATTCTTTTTAAAATCTCAAAGCCTATAACCAAATTTATCAATGCCATATCCAAAAAATATACATTTTTCTAAATTAGCATCCAACTTGGTTCTTTTTTTAAGAATCTATATGTGGAAAATCTTTGGAATGAAAGGTTTTGATAAAACAATAACTCACCTTCTTACCAGTCCATACTTCCTATGGAATACCACAACCCAGAGGATTAGATAGGACACTATTAATCAAATATACAATAGTATTGATAGCCTCTAGCCACATGTTTAAGGGAAGCTAAGCATGCAACCTCATGCTCCTTGCACACTCCATTATTTTTTTGTTCATGCATTCAATCATTCCATTTCCCTATGGATTCATTGGAACATTTTTTTTCTATGAATACTATTAATGGAGAAGCAATTTTAAATTCATAACTACAATGCTCACCACCATCATCAAATTTGAGACATTTTAATCTTTACCAATCTCATTTTCAATCAAATATTTTTTATTTTTTTAAAGTTATAGGTACATCATATTTATGTCTAAGGAGATAAACCCAAACTTTCCTAGTTAAATAATCAATGAATGCAATATAAAATAGTCACCAAGGGAAGATACCTGAACTACTTCCCATACATCTCTATGCACAAGCTCTATTTTCTTATTTTTCTTTTCCTTCCCACTCTTCACAATACTCACTCTCTTTTTCATTTCCATACACATAACTTTCATCAAAATCCATATTAACACATTTTAGACCTAGTAAACCTTTCTTTGAATGAATTAGTTTCATACCTTTCTCACTCATATGCCCATGTTTATAGTGTCATAGCATTATTTCAAAATCTACAATGATTGTTTTTTCTCCCTGTGCAAGTGCAATAATTATTTTTGAACATTCATTTTTCTCTAAAATGATTAAATTGGAAGGAACAATATGGCTTGAACTCACATATAAGGTGCCTAATTTTACACATTTTTCTTAATACAAGGGAACCATTTGAAACCTTCCAATTTTTATCATGAAATATAACTATGCAACCCTCATCACCCAATTTCCCTTCTAACATAAAATTCCTACCAAACCTTTAAACATTTACCTCTTGTAGTAGCAAATGATTCCCATTCTACAACTTAATATAAATCTTTATCTTTCCTACAATCTGATAAGGTTTGTGATCCAACAAATAAAAAAGCCCAAAATCCCCTTGGACATAATCTAGGAAATAACCTCTATGGGGAGTAGCATGAAATGAAGCCCCTAGATTTGAAACCTATAAAGCATCAACACTATCTAAAGAATGAAGTAAAGAATCCTCTTCATATTTATTACTTGCCACATTTTCCTCCTTGTTCACTGCTTATTTGTCTCCTTCATTGTTCTTTTGAGTCTATCAATCTTTCTTATTGCCCCCTAGTTTTCTAGAGTACCAACAATATTTTGGTCCTCTTAATTGAAACCTCTTCCCCTTTGATTTTCCTCTTGATTTCCCATGATTTCTAGAATTGTTTCCTCTCTTAGTCATTTCCCTCTTCTTTGTGGACTCAAAACACTTTCTGATGTAGATCCACCTAATATTTTCCTATGAGTTTCCTCACTCAAAATAACACCAATCACATGATCCAAAAATAAAATTACTCATAGCCATGACCAATTCATTCTAGCTTTTAGGTAAAGAGCATAGAATCAAGAGAGCCCTAATTTCTTTATCAATATTAATATTCATAGAAGATAAGTTACTAGTAACTATATTAAACTCATCTAAATGATCTAAAACAAATCTACCCTCTTTCATCTTCATATTAAATGAATGTTTCATGAGAAATACCTTGTTTGAAGTGAAGGTCTTTTCATGCAATTTCACTAAGGTTTACATCAAATCTTCTACCATCTTATCTTTCATAATATTAAATTCCACTGATTGCACTAGGCATAAATGAATACTTCCAAGTACCTTTCAATCCAAAATCTCCTAGTCATCATCTATCATTGTAGTTGGGTTCTTTCCTTTTCCTTTCCATGGCCACCATAAATCCTTCTTATAAATAAAATCCCCCATTTGTGCCTTATCTTCACCTTACCCTCCTCTATCATCACTCCTACTCATCTATGAGACTCCTACTCAACAATGAGACTTTCCTACAAAGGATAGCTAAAAAGGTGATGACACCTCACTCTAATACCACTTGTTAGGATCAATCATGGATATATATATATAAATTAATTGCAAATATAAGAAATATCAAAAAATAATCAATCAAATAGAGGAGAACACAAGACACAAAGATTTAGTGTGGTTCACCCAATCTTTGGGATACATCCACCAATAGTAAGTATAATATTATTATATAGTGACTACAATATGCAATCCCTTACAACTCAATACAATTGCAAAAAGATACAATATCATCATACATTAAAAAATTCCCTAACCCTAAGCTATTTTATACAATCTTTTTTCATCACATACAATATTAGGAGAATAAGTCATCAATAGAAAAAATAGTTGTTGATGCCTTTTATAATCACAAGTCATTTTTGGCATTGCCTCCAAAAACCCCCACAAGAGCATTGCCCATTAACATAGTGCACCTAGGGTACTACCCTAAGACCCTACAAGGGGTGCTACCCATGACCTCATCTTGGGGGTGCTTCCCTCAAAATCCTATAGTAACAATCTTGGGAAAAAACTGAGAAAAATTAACCTGTAAGGCTTAATAGGCTCCACATCACACAACATTGTCTAGGTAGTATGATGTGGAATGTCCAATACTAGATAAGTGTTTTCTCATCACTCTTTTCCATGTTGGTAAGTTCCCCTTGTTTAACTTGGGTATCTCTCTTTTGTACATCTTGATATTTAATTATAAGTCCCTTCAAACTTTACTTACAAGCACCAAAGATTGGATACCAATTGTGAGAATGATTTAGAATAGCTGAGAGGGGGATGAATCAATTATACTTAGGTCTAGATGTACCAATTCAACTTTTAAAAATCTCAAAAAAGTCATAAAATAGCTTTTTTCATGTATCATATTGTCAACAAACCAACTATTTATGTAATTAATTGACTATGTTACCCATATGTACCTACTTCTAGTTAAGTAAACAACTATAAAAATAGAATGAAAAAAATAACTTTCACACATGCAAATAATACTCTGACACTAGGATTCAACATGGAAACCCAATTTGAGAATAACCACCAAATAACATGCTACCAATTTTTCACTCTTCTAAAGTGATCTCAATTAAGAGCCAACCTTGTTAAAGGTTATATAACATGCTATTAAATGTGATCCTATTAAAAGATTTAATCACCATTTTAGGAGTCACCTTAATAGATGACTTGGATCAATCCATTAAAATATCACCATGGTTAAATTATTTTGACTACCACAATGGTTAGAATGTAACAACAAGTTTGATCTATAAAATAAAACTCACTTTGAGAATCTATATCTCCATTTTCTCATCTATTTTTTCATTGACTGGCCTCCATTGTCATCTCCATCATTGATCTACTTGGTATCTCCTACAACATTAAGACTTTACTAATCTCTTCCCACTTATTCTCTACTCCTCACAACCTGTCCTTAAGATAACCAACCAAAAATGAACCAACCATGGAAAACATCTCTTAGGTCTCCTTAAATTAGTAATTTTGATATTTTCCCACCTAAACATTATCGTAGGCCATAAGGTTAGGTCAAATTCATCATATCCTTCCATCATTTTCTTCTCCTTCATCTTTTGTTGATACTTCTAGAAAATTTTGATCAAATCCTTTCCTTTGATCATATAACAAACTCTCTTCAGGCATTAAATACTTCCATCACATCCATACTTAGCATCCATGCACTTTGACTAATAAAAACAAATCAAATGTCATCGCCTAAAACTCAAATTCCTTACATACTTATAACTTTTCTTATCTCTTTTCAATCATTGTGTTCTTCTTCTCAGTCATCACTATGTAGCTTGACATTCACTAGTTCATTTGATCATTTCTATGCTCACTCACTACTAACATTTCTTCATCAACTCTATTTCCAATAAATATCACTCAACTTGAACTATTTTGTTTGACTTCTACTTAAGTTCCTTGATCTTATGTTCCAACTTCTTCATTGAATGACAAACACTGATACTCAATCATGCTTAGAGTTTTACTAAACTCTTGTCATTTCACGTAGACATCAATTTCATTTGTTTTATTTACTCCATGTATTGATTAAACAACATATTATCTTTTTAAGGACTAAATTATCAAGTGCCAATTGTAGTTCCATCATATTTACCTTCACATCACTAGCTCACCTTGTTATCTCCACTTTCCATATCACCTTCATCAATGAATAGACATGACACTCTAAACTATTAGTAAATATCTCTCTAGTGGTTAAACAATGTCTTACAAATATGTTTGACATCAATGAAAAAATAAAAATTGTTCCAATTATACTTTCCAATATAAGGTTAGTACTATATTCATAGCTAGAGTTTTACCAAAGATTGTGAAACCTACTAATAATATGTGTAAAGAATGTGTGATGGAAAAACAAAAAAAAGGTTCTTTTTAAAGAAAATAGATACCACTTTAGTAAAATCAAAGATTCTGCACACATATTTGAGTGATCCTATAGAAACTAGATCATTCTATGGTGAAATATATTTTATGATTCTTGTCAATGATTTTACTAGAATGACACGAGTCACATTTGTGAGAGAAAAATATAAATCTTTTGAAAAATTTAGAGTATTAAGACTAGAGTTGAGAATGAATTTGGTTTGAAGATTATATGTGATGAAGGACCATCCTAGATGTGAGGGCAATCTTGCATCACCCAAAAATATTTTTTATTTTTAGTCTTTTCTATTTTCATTAGGACTAATAGATAGGGGGTTACTATTTCTAGGATCTTACTATTTTTAATAAGTTTTTCATATGAGCTCAAAATGTTCTAATTTTCTACACAAACGTTCATTTTAGAATTATAAGTCTACCATAAAAATATTATTGCTCCAACTTAACTATTAGAGAAGTTGTTGTGGATTTTTGGTGGAAAATTTTTGAGAAAAATATTTGGACTCCATTTTGATGGCCTTAGAGGCTTGAGATGAGGTCTGAAAAATTGATGGAAGGGTGCTTATGTAGTTCTAAGTCTATATATCAAGAGTTGGCATTTCGAAAAGGTTGTTGTACTAGCTAATGAAAGCAACAGTTTGAGAATTATTGCCTTCCAAAGTTGGGCTACCTGAAATTTCTAAAATAAATGTCAAAGATGTATTTGGCTAACTTTATATGTATTGTTAGGGTCTATCGGCCCTAGGAATTAAGTTTGAATGTCCCTAACCTTACTAGGCAACATAAAGTTACCTATTTAAGAAATGCCTAAAAATTGTCTAGGACAACACTGGGTGATAGTTCATAGCATTTTCTTGCAAATTACTATAATGAAGGTGCCAATGTGGGTTAGCATATTGTACTTGTGAATTCTATAATTCCATGTTTGGAAAAATAATAATAAGCTCCTATTTTGTTCTCTTAATTGTTGTTGTTTCCTTGTTTATGTTATGTTTTTATGGTATTAAGAGGAGCATCCTTCATTAAGTGGTATCATAACTAGAGTTCTTGAGTGTGTGGATAAATCACTGACTATGAGGTAGTTCACACCATGACTGTAGTTTGGTTTGAGTGTGTAGATAGATCGCTGATTGTGAGGCAGTTTGCACTAGTATTTTAGTGAAAGTGCAAAAATTCCTCCTTGAAGAGAGTGTGGTGGAAGAGTAGTAGGTGTTACACCTAAGGGTTTGAGAGCCCTCCAAAGAAAAATGAAAGCATTGGAAGATCAAATGTGCAGAGGAATAAATCTTTCCATAAGAGATGAAAGTGAGGATGATCACAAAGAACAAAAAAATTTCAAACTAGAGAAAATTCTAAACCTAGAGGAAGAGAGGCTTTTCAAGGCCATCTCTAACATTCAAAAAAGATATAAGTTTTAGGTTCCCACATTTTCAAGAAATCTTAACCTAGAGGAGCTAATTGATTAGATCAATGAATTGGAGGAGTACTTTGAGTATGAAGATATTGAGGATTTGAAACTAAAGGGACATGCAAAGATCTGGTGGTAGGAGATTTAGTTGGAGCAAAATAGAAGGGGAAAGGACACAATCACTAGATGGGATTAGATGATAGCTAAATTGAAGTGACAATTTATTCTCATCGATTATGAGATTGATCTATTTAAGAAAATGCAACGGTTGAAGCAAGTGGAAAAATATGTTCAAGAGTATACTGAAGAGTTTTATATAGTTCTCATTAGAACCAACCAGGAAAAAGATGATAAGGAGAAAGTGGCCTATTGTCTTAATGGGTTAAGGCCAAGTATTCTAGATGAGCTAAGTCTAGTTTGAATGACTAGTATTAAGGAGGCATACTAGTTTTTATTAAGAGTTGAGGAGAAACTGAACAAGAAGTTTGACTACAAAATTAGTGGAAGAGGTCCTGGTGGAAGATCTAGTGGACGATCTTATGGAGGCCATAATGATGATGAGAAGAAGAAGGATAAGGCTAGAAGTAGCAACTAGAACCACAAAGGAAATAATTCCAATAATTTCCATTATCAAAATAATAGAGATCAGATAGGAAGAGGTAGAGTACAAGGATCTAGAAGAGGAGGCTTCCATGGGAAATGTTTTCACTGCAAAAAGAAGGGCATATAGCATTTTATGTTCCTAGCGCCAAGGAAGAATAGATCAAAGAAAAGAAGGAAAGGCCAGAGTTACATATCTTGATGAAGATTTCAAATCATCACCTTCTGAAGATGTTGAAAGATGAGGAGTCCTATTGAGTGGTGAGAATGAACTTGATGAAAGAAGGACCTTGTTTTGTACAAGCTATTGATGTAAAGATAAGTGTTTAATGTGATCATTTGGAAGCACTAACAACATGGTATCAGAAAATATGGTCACAAAGTTGAAGCTTAAGAGGAAAAAAAACCCACATTTGTATCATATTACCTAGGTCCAAAATGACCATAAGGTCATGGTCAATGAGAAATTCTCAATGAAGTTCAAGACTAGAATCTACCAGGATGAGGGATTTTGTGATGTCATACATATTAACATATTTTATATGCTACTAAGTAGGTCATGGTAGTTTGATAAGCATGTTGTACATGATAGGCTAGCAGATACCTACACACTAACCAAGGATGGACTGAAGCATAAATTGAATCCATTGAAGGAAAAAGAAGAAAAAGTATGTAGTGCTGCCAGAATATGTTTTGTTGATGGAAAAGAGTTTCTAAAAGATATGAAGCATGAGTATATGTGTTTTTCTATAATTCTAAAAGATAGTAAAGAAGAAGTAGATGAGGCACCTACAAAAGCTATAGATATGTTGGGAGATTTTTTTGATATTGTATCAAATAATGTACCTAATGAATTGCCCTTAATGAGGAAGATCAATCACCAGATGGATTTGATTCTAGGAGCCAGTTTACCAAACAAGATAGCACATAGAATGAAACTAGCTAAAAGTTAAGAGTTGAACATAAAAGTTCATGAGTTTTTGAAGAATGGATTGATTTGAGAGAGTCTTAGTCCATGTGTTGTACTAGCCATATTAGCACCAAACAAGAATGGAGAATGGAGAATGTTTACAGATTCTCATGCTATCAACAAGATCAAAATCATATACAAATTTCTATTACAAAGGATGGATGATATTATGGATTATTTGAGTGGGGCTAACTGTTTCACAAAAATAGATCTAAAGTGTGGTTGCCATCAAATTCGTATCATAGAAAGTGATGAGTTGAAGAATACTTTCAAGACAAGGGAAGAACTATATGAGTGTTTAGTCATGCCTTTTGGGCTAACCAATGCACCATGAACTTTGATGAGGCTCATGAATGAGGTACTAAAGGAGATTCTAGGTAAGTTTATCACTTTTTACCTCAATGATAGTTTGATCTTTAGTAAGACATTGGAGGAGCTTTTGATTCATATTTGCAAAGTGTTTGATAAGTTAAGGGAAGAAAAGTTGTTGATAAACTTGAAGAAGTGCATTTTTGTAAAGAAAGATATGGAGTACCTAGGATTTGTAGTCATAGAAAAATGTTTAAAATAAAACCAAAGAAAGTAAAGGCTATCCTTGAATGACCTACTCCAAAGAGTGTGATAGAGGTAAGATCTTTTCATGGACTAGCTATTTTTTACAAAAATTTCATAATTAGTAATATTTGTGGACCCCTAACTAAAGCAATGAGAGGGGATAGAATATAAATTATGTGAAATAAAGGACCAAATAAGAGTTTTAATCTATTGAAATATAAAGTTACTGAGAAACTTATTTCAAAACTTCCTAATTTTAACAAGGTTTTTCAAGTAGACTATAATGCTAGTGGTATTGCAATAGGAGCTATTTTGAGCCAAGAAGGTACACCTATTGCTTATTTTGATGAGAATTTGTATGATGAAAAAAGAAATTATTTTGTTTATGATCAGGAATTTTATGCTATAGTTCAAGCATTGAAGAAGTGGACAGACTATCTTCTTCCTAAGGAGTTTTTTTTGTATACTGGTCATTTAGCTTTGCAATATTTGAATAGTTAAGGAAAATTAAACCAAAGGCATTTGAAGTGGGTTTAGTTTTTGTAGAGTTATAAATTTGTTTGTAACACAAGAGTGGGAGGCAAAATAGAGTTGGAGATGATCTTAGTAGAAGACAAATTTTACTAACATCAATGTAGATAGAGGTGTTTGGGTTTAAGGAATTCAGTACTTTGTATCCAAATGTTCTTGATTTTAGTGAAATGTGGAAGGCTTGTCAATAACCTATTATACTTGATAGGGAAAAGTAGTTTGATTTCATGATCCAAGATAGTATGTTGTTCAAAGGAAGCCAGTTGTGCATTCACATAAGTTCAATAAGAGAGAATCTCATCAAGGAGAAGCATAGTGGATGATTGGCTAGACATAATGACAAAGATAAAACCATAGCTTTAGTTGCTAAGAATTATTACTAGCCATAGTTGTAGCGATATGTGAAGAAATTTTTACAAAGTTGCAGAGTATGTTAGATGGTGAAAGAGTGAAGCAGAATATAGGGTTGTATTAGCCATTACCTATACTAGAGAAGTCATGGGATGATATCAACATGAATTTTATTCTTGGATTACCAAAAACTCAGTGAGGGCATGATTCTATTTTTGTAGTAGTTGACAGGTTTTCAAAGATGTCTCATTTCATTCCTTGCATGAAGACTAGTAATGTTGTTCATGTGGCAGAGTTGTTTTTTAGAGAAGCTGTGAGATTACATGCTCTGCCAAAGAGTATAGTTTCAAATTGAGATACAATTTTTTTTGGGTATTTCTGGCATACATGGTGGAAGAAGTTAAAGATAGATTTGAATTTTAGTTCATCACATCATCCATAGACTAATGGATAAACAAAAGTGGTGAATATGAGTTTGAAAAATTTATTAAGATATTTGGTTGGAGACAAACCAAAGGGCTAGGATTTGATTTTACCACCTGAAAAAATTGCATATAATAATTCTACCAACAAGAGTATTGGTAAATCACCATTCCAAATTGTATATGGGATTAGTCCTAGAAATACTTTTGAATTGAGGCACTTGGATAAAGGATAGATAAGTAGTGCTGAAGTAGAAGAATTTGCTAAACATTTGAAACACATATATGAGGAGGTGAGGAAGCACATCATAAAGATGAGTACATAGTACAATGCTAAGGAAAATTTGAAAAGGAGGTATAAGGAATTTCATATTGGAGATGAAGTCATGGTTCATTTGAGAAATGAGTCTTATCTAGTGGGTATATATAATAAGGTGCAAATGAAGAAGTTTGAACCATGCAAGGTAGTGAAAAGGTATGATTCCAGAAATGCCTATGAAGTGGAGTTGCCTACTGAATTGAATATTTCACTAGTATTTAAAATTTCAACTTTGATAACATATTATGAAGGAGGAGATGAAGATGACATTGAAAAAGTGTAGGGGAATATTCAAGAAGCTAATTTAGATATAAAGGAGATTGAGGAGATACAAGATAACTTCATATTGGAAAAAGCATAAGGAACAAAACTTATGAAGAATTCCTGGTCAAATGGAAAAGGAGGCTAGTAGAAGATTCATCATGGCTAGCAAGAGAGGAGGTTAACCATCTTGTCTTTCCCCTAAACACCTAAGATTTGATGGAGTCACTTCTCAAATTACTCCAGGTCTCTGATGCAAGAGCATCCTAGGTGTGAGGGAAATCTTGCATCACCCAATTTATTTTTTAAATTTTTTTGTGTTCCCTATTTTCATTAAGACTAGTAGATAGGTGGGTTACTATTTTTGGGAGCTTACTATTTTTAGTAAGTTTTTCATATGAGCTCAAAATGTTTTGATTTTCTACATGAAGGTTCTTTTCAAAATTTTAATTCTACCATAAAAATCTCATTTTTCTAGCTTAGGTATTAGAGAAGTTATTGTAGATTTTTAGTGGAAATGCTTGGAGAAAAATTTTTGAACTCAGTTTTGAAAGCCATAGTGGGCCGAGATGAGGCTCAAAAACATGATGGAAAGGAACTTGCATGGTTTCAAGCTTGTAGATCAAGAGCTAACATTTCTGAAAAGTGGTTATAATAGCCAATTAAATAAATGGTTCGAGAGTTATGGCCTTCCAAAGTTGGGCTATCCAAAATTTCTAAAATAAATGTTAAAGATATATTGGCCAACTCTATATTTATTTTTAGTGTCTATCAGCCCTAGGTATTAAGTTTGAATGTCTAGAGTCTTCCTAGATGACATACAATTTCCTATTTAAGAAAGGCCTGAACATTGTCTAGGATAGCTTTGGGTGATAGTTCATAGTATTGACTTGAAAAGTATTGTAATGAATGTGCTCATGTGGGTTAGCATATTGCACTTGCAAATTTTTTAATTCCCCATTTTGGGTGATAATAAGTAGCCCCTATTTTGTTCTCACAATTCTTATTTGTTCTTTTTTTATGTTATGTGTTTATGGTATTAAGGGGAGAATCCTTCATTGAGATGTTTGAGATCTTATAGAGGAGGATAATTCATTTCAAATGAGTTTAACAATTTTTGTGAAGATAATGGTATAAAGAGACAAAATTTCAACCCCAAACACACTTGAGTAGAAAGGAAGAGAATAAAGGAGAAATACGTCAATGACTGAGGCAACAAGAGAAATGATGTTCAAAAATAATGTATCACATATCTTTTGAAAAAAAGTAGTAAATACAATAATATATACTATGAATAGAGTGCAGATCAAACAAGGCATTGGTAAGATCCCTATGAAGTTTGGTTTAGACATGCACCTAGTATGAACTACTTTAGAATCATGAAAAGAAAATGTTATATTAAGAGAGATGATGATATTACAAAGTTTGAATCTAGAAGTAATAAAAATATGTTTGTTGGATATTCATTGAAAAGTACAACATATAGATGTTTTAATTAGATATCAAAGGCTATTTTTGGGAGCACAAATGTGAGAGTTAATGAGAAGTTAAGAATTTAGGAAAGGATACTTGATTATAATTTGTTGAAGAGACTAATCAAAAAATTAATAGGCATAATGTTGAGTAGGAAATATTTTATGAAATTGAAATTGATTAGTAGACACAAATACAAAGGGAAATGCAAATAGAAGAACCTAGATCTAATCCTAGAACAAAAATCAAAGTTGAGAGAATGATACCTGATTGGAATGTGGAAACGAGTCACCCTCCTGAATAGATCATTGGAATAAAAGGCAAAGGAGTTGTAACAATGAACAAGTTACATGAAGAACTATGTTTAATTTCTTTATATGAACCAAAGAATGTAGATGAGGATTATAAATATTATTATTGGATAAAATCTATTAAAGAAAAATTAGATTAGATTAAAAAGAACAAGACTTGGGAATCAATTCCTACACCTAAAGAGAAGAATATTATTGGAACTAAATGGGTGTTTAGAAACAAAATGAATGAACAAGGTGAAATTGTAAGAAAAAATAAAGACAATATGTAAAGGTTATTAATGCAAGAAAGAATTAATGTTGAAGCAAAAAATTTACTAGTTTCTATGCTAGAAATAGTAAGGTTGTTTTTTTTGGAATAATCAAATGGGAATAATACTTCTTTTTTTCAGGGGGGGTGTGAATTAGAAGTAATACATTTTTTACTTTAAAAAATTTTAACTAAAAGTAAACTTCATGCATGTAAACATATCAAATAAGCATAAAGTAAATGCATGTATCAAAAATACATAACACCTAAATTTGGTAACCCAGAAACCCTCCAAAATGGGAAAGTAAAACTAGGGTGGGGATGATACCCAAAAAATTTCTATAGTAATAATATTTGACCACTTCTAATGGTTTTCCCTATTAAAGGTCTGCCTTATTAAAGGCTTTACACTATGTCAATAGTGACCTAGTTAAAGGACTTTCAAACACTTTACATGAAGTGTCACCTTGTTAAAAGATTTTATCACCTCTTCAAAGGATCTACAACCTAGTTGTAAGATAACCTATCTAATACAATGGCTAGAGAGTATTAGAGTAATAAACCTGATAGCTTACAATCCTTGATTGTTGAATTCAAGAACTTGATCTATTCTCTAATCTTGATCCTCTGAGATCTGATATCTGTTCATATCCCTTACTTTGTTCTGATCAATTGGATGTTACAATATTTCTCTATTCCTCTAAGTCTTTTCACTCTTCCCACTAAATTTCACTATAGTTTACCCATACACTACTCTCATCTACACCTACAATGGGGTTTTGTCCTCCTTTTAAAGCTTACGAAGACTTAGGGTTAGGTATGGATCTAAGATCTATATTGAATATTTAATTCCCACTCATTCCTTGCACTTTTCTTATTGGCTACATGTTGATTGCATAGGAAATGTAAAATATTTTTTCTTATCTTTATTATCCTTTGAGATTCTTCTATGTCAACCTAAAAAAAATGGTTTACATAGGTGTTTGTGCAATTAAAAACAACCATGTCCAATCTATGTTACTCGACACATATTGGATTACTGGTGCTCAACACATGTAGTATTCTTTTTTGCTTGGCACCTATAGTATTCTAACTTGCTTGGCATCAACTATGACTCAACACCTATATATCACTCATCTCATATTATTCACTTGGCTCTTGAAGTCACTCCACACCTGATCTTCACTCAGCACTTGAAGATTGCTCGGCACCTAAAGATCACTCGGCACTTGTTATAGTTCTATCTTGTTTGGCACATACTATGGCTTGACATATATAGTGTACTCGACTCTTATATGAAAATTGGTTAAGTGTGTTGACACTTAGTTGTCAAAACCAATAAGAGACCAACAATCTCCCCCTTTGACATGAGTGTCAAAAAAATTTAACTAAGCTTGATGCTTGATCTTGTGAGTACATTATCCAATCTATTTGGCATATATACAAAATTTCAAAAACTTGTTCAAAATTTTGTAAGAAACAATATACCTTAAAATTCTTCTAACTCCCCCTGAGTTGATTGTGCCATTTCATTCTTGTAACCAAAATTCTTGTGTTGATGTATCTGATACTCTTTGCCTTTGCCCTGTTTCCATACTCTGTACCTATATTACCTTCTATACAATTCTCAAAACACTGTGTCTCCCCTTTTTGGCTATCATCACTAAAATACTTAGTATTCTTCCCTTTTGTTATATCTCCCTAATTATATCTCCCCCTTTATCTTATTTCTCCCCCTTTCTTGACATTATGTCAAAGGGTGCTAAGGAGTAATACCATATTTCACCAAAAATGTACTATTGACCTCCATTATCATCTTAAGAGCTGCATCCCAATTCTCCAAAGAAATTTATAATGACTTATGCTGGATGGCAGTCTCTGCAACAAGGTGTACAAGTCTACCTAATGAAGAAAAATTAGGATATTTCTTTAAAATAGTTTCAGCATAGACTTTCTCTTTCTAGAGTACTTCCAATTGTGCAGTTATGGAAGATTGAATCTACATTAATTTGGCTTTTATATTGGCCTCTTCACTTGTAAGTGCAGCTAACTCCTTTTGGGTGTGAAGTGATTGGGTAAAATGATTCTCACTTTGAGCTAGATCTCTTGGTAGCTTCACACTAGAAATCTTTATATTTCTCTCCAAGCTCATCCTCCTTTGGCTTGTCTCTTGTGTGAAATTGGAAAAATAACACAACTTATTGTAAAATGATAAGATATTCTCAAGTCCAATTTTGACCTTTTCAATCTTCTTGGCCAATTCATTTTGTTGAAGTGCTATCTCACTGGATATTTTTGTATTTACCTTTCTTTGAAACTTCCTTTTAGAGCATTCCATGAGTTTCACATTTGTCTCCTAGTCTTCACTTGTCACTTGGTCAATAATATCTAACAATTGTTCCATTATAGCCTTTGTCTCATCTTGTGACTGCAAGATGAAGGCATCCATAAAGATTTCCTAAATCTCGTGCAATGCTTGCTTCTGTTTATACTTCTTCTTGAGTATTTCTTGACTCTTTCTCCTATTCAATGCATCCTACATCTTTGTGATTTTCTCAATGTTGATTTTCTTGGAGTCATAGGTAGGTATGAAAATCTCTTCATCTAACTCAGTGTCTCCATAGTGAAGTACCTTGGTAAAATTGGTTGAGCTTGAGCTTGGTGTAGAGATTTGCAAAGGTATTGAATCAGTGCTTGGCTTCTAAAGAGTTTTTGTAGGAGTTTCTATTTTTGGTAACTCTACCAATGTTTGTATTACAACCTACTCCTCTTCTTTTTATTTTTCCTCCTTTCTATTATTTTTTCTCCTTTGATCAATCACAATAATCTAAGGTATACCCGTTGACTATACTATAGGATTAGATGTAGCAATCTATCCTGTTTGCTCTATGTGTTTCTCTGCTTCTACACTTGGATTTTGCACTATGGTATCAACTATTACATATGTATCAACTATTACAAATTGTGGTGGAAGCATTAAAATTTGATTACTAGTAGTTGTAGAGATGGAAGGTGGTTCTTGTGGATTCACCTTATCTTTAACTAATTTTGCTACTACCTTTTTCAACTCATCCACACTCACCAATATAATATTTTTGCATAATTGTGCTTATAGAGTTGATTGGTGAAGGATCTTCTTGAGATCCTCTATAGTTAGTGTATTGATGTTCTCACATGATTTGTTAGTAACATCCTTTACAATTATAGTGTTTGTAGGTGTGATGGTTACATGAGGAGGGTTAGGAGGTGGCAATTGTGTGTCTTGCACACTCTAGTCTTGTTGCTACTCTTGCTCAGCTATTGCCATTTTATCTCCATTTTTTTTCTCCTCCTCCTCACATTTTTCTTTCTCCTCTTCATCTTTCTTCTCTTCTTCTTTCTTTTCTTCTTCTCTCTTCTCTTCTTCTCCTTTTCTTGTTTCCTCTTCTATTGTTTTTTTCTTCTTTCTCCTTCTCACTAGCCTTTTCCTTATTTTCTTTTGCATCCTCCTCTTCTCCTTTTTCATCCTTATCATCAATCAATTTATATATTCTCTTCCAAAATTTTGTGGATTTATTTATTACATCTTCAATTTTATTTTGTAGGTTGCTAAAGGCTCTATACTTTGGTTCAAATTTGCCACCATGTTTCTTGTTAGCCTTAGTTATTTGACCTCTAGTTAAATCAGGCATCACTTATGCCAGTGTTGATTCTCTTATTTCCTTCTCCATCTTTAAAAAATAATGTCATTTATTTTCAATAATCTCATATAACTCCCTAGGCATAGTATTGTCTAACTCAAGAGGTGTGTACTTGAATTCTACCATCATGGCATACAGTGATTCTTCTATCTTGTTTTGATCCTCTCTACTTAATTTCTTGAAATCAATATTTTTCAAATAAAAAAAATCCACATTCTTAATATTATCATAGATTTTATCTATGTGTGACTTAGGAGGATGGCTTACCACTTTATACTAGTTGATGTCCTCTAATTCAGTCTTCTCCTCATCATTAAAATCTGGTTGTGCTACATACTTTCTCCTTTTCTTCTGCACTTCACTAGTTTGCTCAGTGGCTTTCTTCTTCTCTTTGGTTTTCTCTTTGGCTTTTTGAGTAGATGCCCTTGTGCTAGCTCTTGTCACTAGTATAGTTGGCTTGGTTGAGTGGGCTTTGTATCCTTTGCTTTAGGTTGGGTTGGAGGCTGAGCTTTAGCTTTTCTTTTCTTAGGTTCTTATGCTAGTGCTTCCTTGGCTTCTTCTTCCTCAAAACATTCCTCCTTATCTTCACCTAAGCCTTGAGTTAATTCCATTGGGCCTTGCCATTGTTCTTGTTCTTCCTCATCTACATCCTCTACACTTGTTGTCCCTTCGATAGTTGCACCAAATTTCTTCTTTATCCTCTTCACCCATTTATCTTTCCTCTTAATTATAGAGGTTGTCTTCAACTCTATTTCAACATCATATGTGCCAAAAGGTTTGGCAGTCTTTTCAATTTCCTCTACAAGCAATGCAGTGATTACTGTTGATGCTTCATCCACATCTAGCTCATAACCTAATGGCCTTAGCCATCTCACCCTTGGAATTGTTTCTTGGATATAAGTAAAATCAATATCAACCAAGAAACAAATATCATTAATGTGTTGTTCCATGAAATGTCCCTTTTCTGATTTTGTATGATATTTCCAACCTCTAATCAGATCTTTAAGATCAAATAACTAATATCACAAAGATCCACCAAATTTCTCAAAAAACCCCAAATCGGGTATGCTGAAAATAGTGCCAAAAGCTTCACAGCTTCACAAATTATTAATAAATCTGAAAATGGAAATTTTTATAGAAATTACAGCAGCATAAAAGCCTAAAAAATGACATTTCCAGATTCGTATAGCCTTTACACAATAGTTCTCAAATGTAGGACAAAAACTATGCTCATCGGGCTCCCAAAATTAACACAAAAATGCCCAGAAACACCACAAAAACACTAATAATCTATCTCAAAAATTTAATCACATTACAATACATATATTCAGCTCTATTTTAACACCTTAAATTCTGAAATACAGCAGCAACCCAAACTGATATGAAATACTTAGCTGAAAACACCAAACTCATACAAAAAACACACCCGAAAACCCACAAATCTGCACTGTTCAGCACAAAGGCAAACTCTGTATGAGCATGCACATGGAATGGCTTCAAAATCCTATCCTTAGCCTTCCTAGAAACCTACAAACTCCCATTCTTGGGTCTCCCTGGAAACATACAAGATCCCATTCTTGGGTCTCCTTCTCCACAGGTTTGGCAGCCTCTGAAGAATAACAAAGAATGAGCAAAAATCAAGTTCTCGAATCAGCCCAAAATGCCTCCAAACCCCTTAAAAGAGGGCATAACCGTAACTCACATCCAAGAGAGGTTAATGAAACATATTTTAATAATAATTTTCATTTATTAGTCCAATGGTTTCCAAAGATTAACCCCCTTTTTCCGAAACTTCACTTTCTTGGGCCTGTCTGCCTTAGCAAAGATTATTGTTTTTTAATTATTTGAAAAGGGGACATGACAAGTCCTCCCCTCCCAAAAATTTCTTGTCCTCAAGCAATGGCTGAACAATAAACCAATCAATCCACCTGGATCCCAAATGTAGTCATGAACTATACTACTACCAATTAACACAGGCTCCTCCAATATCCTCTGCAATATGACCAAGAGGAATCCATAATTAAACAGACAATTATAGCTCCACCAAACTCCAAAATCACAACTTCCACAGTCAAAAACATGAGACACAAACTCTTAGAACATCAAAATCCAAGTAAAGTGGACTACCAACACAGTAAATACCATCAATGCATCCCACTAGCCTATACAGAATGTACAATCCAACTCTGCAACAATGGTGAATGCTCCCGAATGAAATTGTACCAAGTATGGAGAATCCACACACTATACAATGCCTGCATTCAACACAACTCTGTAGATCACCAACCACTATCTCATAACCATAACTACCATGCACCCCTAATGGTGAAAAGCCATCACAAGATAAATAGCAAGAATTGGAACCCAAACCAAATTTTCCTTCCATCAACTCCTCAACACAAGGATCAAATGCTAACTGATGTACATACCTTGCAATATAATGTTGATAAAAAAAACCAACCTTAGTCAACAACTCACCATGAACAAGTGATACAACCCACTGTGACTAATCACTAGCTAAGTCAGGAGATGTCATAGCCAAAGGAGTAGAATCAATAACAACACCCGCTGAAGCATCACTCTAAAACTCCTGCTCTAAGTCATGTATTGTCAAGTTGTCAACTGTAGAACCTATCACCATGTCATGCCCATCACAACCCTCATCCTAAGGTGTCAAACTATCCCATAACTGATGACAAGCACTAGGAACCAAAGTACATCTTTGTATCATCATCTCATCAACATGGTCATCAAAGGTAAATTGATGAGTGTAACTCATAGTGTAATGCCGATAGAATGTGCCAATCTCAGTCAGTGGCTCAGACTGTAATCCAGATGAAACTAATTGCAATTGATCATTAACCATGTTGGAACTAACTACTACCTCTGAAGATATCACCAAGGGAGTAGTATTACTAGCAGGAACCATGCCAACTGCCGACTCACCAACATCACACATGATCTTTGATACATCTCTAGTCTTCGTGCCTTCAATACTAGAGGCCACCACCCTATCAGGCATACAACAATCTGCTATAACACGGAACTCAACTAAACCTGAATCTAGTGGGAATGAACCTAATATGCCAATGTTAGTATCAAGGATGGATGCATCCCCATCTCTACTGTCTCTAACAATCTCGGCCATGGACATCCTCGAATCACCAAACACCATAGCTTGTGACTGTATAGAATCAGGTAAAGACTGTAGTCGCTCTAACTCCATGGTCACCTTAGCCAAATGAAATTGTGACTCCTTGAAAGCCAATTGTGTACTCTCAAGAATCTCAGAAGTCACCTCAAGCTGCTCAGTAAGCTCACTCACCTCATCTTCCTTGGCCAACAATGCATCATATGTTGTACTACCCCACTCCATAAGATAATCTCTGTCGGCTACCAACTGCATATAATTCTGTCTCAAAATCTGAATAGCCTCCCATAAAGAGTGGATCTCTGTCAAGGAAAGATAACTTCCTTCCTACTCATCACTAGTAGGAGAACCCCATCCATAAACTGCTAAAAACTGACGAGCAGCATCAAAATGTTGGCAAGTGATAGCAATGTCTCGGTCACTAACTCTCAACTGATTAGACACATGATGGCACTGGCTTGATTGTCTCCTACAAACCTCCTCTGATGCACTGTCTAAAGGAGTATAATCAAAGTCACTAGTCTCTAGAGTATTACAATCCATATCCTGTGAATCAAATCTAAAGCTCATATCAACATACCGAGTATCAAAAACATTAGCACTGCTGTCCAACTCCTCTACACCCAAGGAAACTAAGTTTTCAAAACTGCCCACTACATCCTCCTGGATGTCATCAATGCCAATATGATCCTGGGACTCATCTGTACACACTGCCAAATATGAAAGATCATCAACACATTCCAGAAAATATGGTCGACTAGATATATGAACAAAGCCCAACATTGGTGTATAAAAACTAATACCAACATCAGAAAAGATACCGGCACAAGAAAAGACAACACCATGTAATCTGCTAATCAAATCCATGATAGTACCCAAACAAACACTGCTACCAAAAAGTGTTAAAGATCTCTAGTCAACTGAATCCCAAATGCCAATATAACAATCTTGAGTCCATATCCATAAACTAGAATCAACTGGTAACTCAAGAAAACTCCTCACCTGAGTAATATGACCAATGCCAACTAACTCCACATACCTATCATGATGAGATAATGAAGTCACAATACTATCTTTTTTCACCTTCAGCTGGCTGGACAAATCATGTGAAGTACTACCAGCATCAACCTCATGTGGTGAAGCATCTAATTGTGCCTGGTACTCTTTCTTAGCAAAATCATGAATTCTCAATGTCTGCTCATCTCTACCAGGTATCTCACCATCCTGCACAACAACATCCTCATAATCATCATCTGAACCCACTACACTGTAGTCACTGCCTATTGTAACTATACCATCCTGAATACCTATGGCATCACCCTTTGACAACCTATAAACAATTGTCTCAATTTGAGTATCAAGTTGACCATTACTATCAATCTATGTAATATCGTTTCCCACCACCTCATGTGGCAGAGTAGAATCTGAGACCTCTACCTGGCTATCCGCTAGTTTCTCAAACTCTTCATGCAAGTTCTTGGTAATTGTGTCATCTACCCTGTGAGAAAATCTACCAAATAGAAATCTAGTCAACTTATCCACCTTAGCTGGGTCGGACAATATGTCATTCATTATACAGTGGTGCTCAATCAATTGTTCAGACATGTCATGGCTTATTTTCATAAGTTTATCATGAATGTCTAAATAACCATCCTTTCTACTATTTTGACTCTGGATATCAATTTTCCAAGATCGTGTCCTCTGAGACTCTATACTATACCTGTCCATTCTGGATAAAGTAGAGTGTAACCGCAATAGGATATAACTTCTTCAAACACTAAGAACTAACATGCAAATGATTAGAAGTAGCATGCAACCATAGATTTTGACATGCAACTGATTAGAAGCAACATGCAACCACCAAATTCACCAAGAACTAACATGCAAATGATTAGAAGTAGCATGCAACCATAAATTTTTTCATGTAGCTGATTAGAAGCAACATGCAATCATCAATTATGATATGCAAGATCTAGGTAGTTGTCAAAACTGACATGGAAGATCTGGGTAGTTGTCAAAACTGACATGCAAACTTCTACAACCACCAAATTCACCAAGAACTAACATGCAAATGATTAAAAGTAGCATGCAACCATAAATTTTTTTCATGCAACTGATTAGAAGCAACATGCAATCATCAATTATGACATGCAAGATCTGGGTAGTTGTCAAAACTGACATGCAAACTTCTACAACCACCAAATTCACCAAGAACTAACATGAAAATGATTAGAAGTAGCATGCAACCATAAATTTTGACATGCAGCTGATTAGAAGCAACATGCAACCATAAATTATGACATGCAAGATTTGGGTAGTTCTAAAAACTGAAATGCAAGATCTGGGTAGTTGTCAAAACTGACATGCAACTTCTACAAACCCTCAGGCTGGCAAGATCATGGCTCTGATACCACTGAAATGTTCCTTTTCTGATTTTGTATGATATTTCCAACCTCTAATCAGATCTTTAAGATCAAACAACT
Organism: Cupressus sempervirens; assembly: GCA_028749045.1. Taxonomy (NCBI): domain Eukaryota; kingdom Viridiplantae; phylum Streptophyta; class Pinopsida; order Cupressales; family Cupressaceae; genus Cupressus; species Cupressus sempervirens. The sequence continues at coordinate 87,731,019 of CM053785.1, forward strand.
AATATCACAAAGATCCACCAAATTTCTCAAAAAACCCCAAATCGGGTATGCTGAAAATAGTGCCAAAAGCTTCACAGCTTCACAAATTATTAATAAATCTGAAAATGGACATTTTTATAGAAATTTCAGCAGCATAGCAGCCTAAAAAATGACATTTCTAGATCCGTATAGCCTTTACACAACAGTTCTCAAATGTAGGACAAAAACTATGCTCATCGGGCTCCCAAAATTAACACAAAATGCCCGGAAACACCACAAAAACACTAATAATCTATCTCAAAAATTTAATCATGTCCCAATAAATATATTCAGCTCTATTTTAACACCTTAAATTCTGAAATACAGCAGCAACCCAAACTGATATGAAATACTTAGCTGAAAACACCAAACTCATACAAAAAACACACCCGAAAACCCACAAATCTGCACTGTTAAGCACAAAGGCAAACTCTGTATGAGCATGCACATGGAATGGCTTCAAAATCCTATCCTTAGCCTTCCTAGAAACCTAAAAACTCCCATTCTTGGGTCTCCCTAGAAACCTACAAGCTCCCATTCTTGGGTCTCCTTCTCCACAGGTTTGGCAGCCTCTGAAGAATAACAAAGAATGAGCAAAAATCAAGTTCTCGAATCAGCCCAAAATGCCTCCAAACCCATTAAAAGAGGGCATAACCGTAACTCACATCCAAGAGAGGTTAATGAAACATATTTTAATAATAATTTTCATTTATTAGTCCAATGGTTTCCAAAGATTAACCCCCTTTTTTCGAAACTTCACTTTCTTGGGCCTGCCTGCCTTACCAAAGATTATTGTTTTTTAATTATTTGAAAATAGGCTGTTCTGTCACCTTCTTCTTCAGCAATTCAAAACTTCTTGCAGCTGCTACAGTCCATTTGAACTCTTTTCTATCCCCTCTTATTGTATCAGTTAGGGGTACACATATGCCACTGAAATTCTTAATAAACTTCCTGTAAAAACTAACCAGACCATGAAATGATGTTACCTCAGTAGTAGACCTTGGAGTAGGCCATTCCAAGATGGCTTTTACCTTCTTTGGATCCATTTTGAGACCTTTAGGTGATATAACAAATCCCAAATAGACTAACTCCCTTTTTGCAAAGACACACTTCTGTAGATCAATTAACAGTTTCTCTTCCCTTAGCCTTTCAAGGACACTTCGAATATGCAGTAAATGTTCTTCCAAAGTCTTGCTGAAAATTAAAATATCATCCAAATAGACAATAAAAAATTTTCCCAAGAACTTCTTAAGTACCTCATTCATGAGTCGCATGAAGGTGCTTGGGGCATTTGTCAATCCAAAGGGCATGACTAACCACTCACAAAGACCCTCCTTGGTCTTGAAGGTTGTTTTCCACTCATCTCCTTCTCAAATCCATATCTGATGATAGCCACTCTTCAGATCTATCTTTGTGAAGCACTGAGCTCCACTCAAGCAGTCCATAAGATCATCCATCGTTGGTAAAGGAAATCGGTACTTGATGGTTATCCTATTTATAGCTCAAGAATCTGTACACATCCTCCACTCTCCATCCTTCTTTGGTGCAAGTACTGCAGGTACTGCACATGGACTTAGGCTCACTCGAATCAAGCCCTTCCTCAACAACTCCTGAACCTGTCTATTTAGCTCCTCTATTTCAGTAGGAGTCATCCTGTGAGCAGCCTTGTTAGGCAAACTAGCTCCTAGAATCAGATCTATCTGATGACTGATTTTCCTTACTGGTGGCAACCCATCTGGAACATTATCACAGATAATATCTCCAAATTCCCCTAATAAATCTGAAACTTCAAATGGTATTTCACTACTACCTTCTTTATCTTTCCTAGGAATCAAAGCATAGCACATACACTGATGTTTCATGCCATCTAAGAACTTCCTTCCATCAACAAGACAAATTCTAGCACTGCAACATACCTTTTCACCTTCCTTTTTCATGGGCTTCAATTTGTGGCGAACTCCATCCTTTGTCAAAGAGTATGTGTTTGCATGTCCATCATGTATTGCATGTCTATCACACTGCCATGGTCTACCCAACAATAGATGGCAAACATCCATCGAAATAACATCGCAGAGAACTTCATCATGGTAACTCCCAATTTTGAATTTTACTAAACATTGTTCACTTACCAGGACCTTATGATCATCTTTTATCCAAGAAATCCAATAGGGTTGGGGATGTTTCTCCCTCTTGAGCTTTAGCTTAGAGACCATCTCTTCTGATACCAGGTTATCAGTGCTACCACCATCAATGATCACGTCACAACATTTATCCTCACACTTGCATCTGGTACAAAACAAACTCCTTCGTTGTCCTAGTTCATTCTCACCACTTAGTAGGACTCTTTCATTTACCAAGGTCTCTCCTCTTTCTGCATCCTCTGAATGTGATGATTGTGCATCCTCATCCACATGAGCAACCCTAGCTTGGCCCTCAGCTCTCCTATCTGTCCTTCCTTGTCATTGAGGGCATTCAAAGGCATGATGAACTTCTTCATTGCAATGGAAACAGGTACCACGAAAGCCTCCTCTTCCTTGTCCACGTCCTCTACCTCTTCCTCTTTGATTTCCAAAGTCTTGATCATGGGAGCGGTTGAAACCCTCATTCCTCTAGTTTCTGCTAGTACCCACATCTTCATTTTTCTTTTGGGTTTCATTGCGGCCTCCAGATGATCTACCGCTTCCCCTTCCTCCTTGACCGTGCCCTCTTTGTCTTCCTTCAAACCTTTTATTCAGCTTCTCTTCAACTTGTAAGGAAAAATGGTATGCCTCTTCAACGCTGGTCATTCTTACCAAACTTAATTCCTCCTGGATGCTAGGTCGCAACCCACTGATATAACGAGCGACCTTCTCCTTATTTGCTTCTGCATGCCTCGCTCTAATCAAGAGTCAATAAAACTCCTCTATATATTCTTGGACTGATCTTCTTGCTTTCTTTAACCCATACATCTTCTTAAATGGATCAAGCTCTTAGTCCATAGGAATGAACTGCTTCTTCAATTTGTCCACCATGCGATCCCATCTTGTGATCTTCTCCTTTCCTCTTCTAAGTCTTTCCAGTTGAACCTCTTGCCACCAAATTTTGGCGTGGCCTTTCAGTTTGGCCTTTGCAAACTTAACCCTATCTGGGTCCCTTATATCCTCATACTCAAAGTATTCTTCCAGTTCATTGATCCAATCGATCAACTCATCTGGTTTCAGATTTACTGAAAATATACCCACTTCAATTGTAGGTCTTTTCCCAAACTTAGTAATGGCCCTAAAAAGCCTTTCCTCTATAGGATTCAGAACTTCCCCATCAACTTCCTCTTCTGGTCCCATTACTTCCTCTTCATTGTCATCCTCACTATTGTCACCTGCGGCAACATTTGCTCCTCTACGAAGCTCCTCTTGCAATGCTTGTACCTACCTCTGGAGGGCTCTAACCTCCTCAGGATCAATAGCTCTGGCCCTTCCACCATGCTCTCTTCGTGGAGCCATCTTCTAACTTGAACCCACAACCACACAGTCCTGGTGTAAACTGCCTCACAGTCGACGCTCTATCTACACACTCAGGAAAACTCGCTCTGATACCACTTGATGGAGACACAACCCAAGAACAAAATGGAACCAACAGAAAGGGAAAATTATATTAACTGAGAAAATAAGCTAGTACAAATAGTGCAAAGAAAATAAAATTCAAAACATGCCCTAAGGGCTTACAATAGCATAAATCTAGAGAATATATCTCCTTTTAGCATCCCCTCTCAAACTCCACTCCGAACTGCCTTTTACAATGCCAGAAATCTTCTTAAATAGACCCTGAAGGGTTAAGGACTAGGAGTACATTCTAGAAAGTGCTAGTAGGCATCCACCAACGAAATAGAAGGTTCTGGAAGCTACATTAGAAGTCAGTGCAAATCTAAAAGAATCCAGAAACGGTAACCGAACTTTCGGGAGGCATAACTTTTGAACCGTAGCTCCGATTGATGAACTGTTTACATTTTCGGAAAGCTCTCAAAGTGCTCTATAGCCCTATGGACTAGCTTTGCTTGTCCCCCATTTTTTGACCCTTTTCGAGGTCATTTAATGCCCCAAACCTAACTTTGAAGCATTTTTAGGAAGTCTCCAAAACCCAAAAAACTGCAATAACTTTCAAACTGTGGGGCCTATTGACCTGATTATTTTTTTGGAATGCTCTAAATCATGATTACATTCATCTGGCCAATTCACACCTAGTTTATCGAAATGATGGCCCAAATACATGCTCCTATTTTTTCGAGATTTTCAAATGCACTGATAGTTGAACTATGAGAGTTGGAACCTTTATTTGAGCCAAATGGGTATCCAAAAATGTAAAGACATGAAATAGAAACTAAGTCTAAGTACATTTTTTTGGGTGACACAGGATTTCCCTTATACCTCTGGATGCTCCTACATCAGATACCCAGGGTAGATTGAAAAGTGACCTTGTCACTTTATGGAGGGTAGAGGAAATCCCAAATGGGAAACCTCAGCTGCTGAAATCCAAGTTGAATCCTTGATCGGCCGTCCTTTCCATTTGACCATATACTCTTCATACTGCCTATTTCTGGTACTCCTACCCACACGATGATCTAGAATGTCTTCTATCTCCTCCTTCTTAGAAGCATGAATTAGACATGGCTCTAAAACTAGCTCCTCATCTGCACCATCATCATGATACTCTGTTAAATCTACAATGTTGAAAATGGGAGAAATGTGAATACCATCTGGCAGCTCCACCTCATATGCATTTCCTGAGTTATGTTTCTTCAAAACTTTGCAGGGGCCAAATTTCTTCATTTTCAACTTGTTGTAAGTACCAACTGGAAATCTTTCTTTTCGTAAGTGCACCATGACTAGATCCCCTACTTGGAATTCCTTATGTCTTCTCCTTTGATCAGGCCTAGCTTTATACTCTTGATTCATCTTGATAATGTGTGCTTGAACCTCCTCATGTAGATGCTTGATGTGTTCAGCAAATTCCTCAGCTTTAGCACTTGTCCTCTCCCCTTGTTCTATCTTCCTCAATTTTGGTGCAGTCCTTGGGCTATTCCCATATACAATTTTAAATGGTGATTTTCCAGTACTCCTATTTACAGAGTTATTATAAGCAAACTCTGCCTGTGGTAGAATCAAATCCCATCCCTTGCGCTTATCTCCAACTAAACATCTCAGAAAATTGCCCAGACTTCTATTTACCACTTCCGTTTGGCCATCAGTCTATGGGTGATGCGTGAAACTGAATTTCAAGTCTGTTCTCAACTTCTTCCACAATGTCCTCCATAAATACCCCACAAATTTAGTATCTCTATCAGAAACTATACTCCTTGGAAGACCATGTAGTCTTACCACCTCTTTGAAAAACAAGTCTGCAATATGGATAGCATCATGAGTTTTGTGGCATGGAATGAAATGTGCCTTTACACAACAGTTCTCAAATGTAGGACAAAAACTATGCTCATCGGGCTCCCAAAATTAACACAAAAATGTCTGAAAACACCACAAAAACACTAATAATCTATCTTAGAAGTTTAATGAAATACCAATACATATATTCAGCTCTATTTTAACACCTTAAAGTCAGAAATATATCAGCAACCCAAACTGATATGAAATACTCAACTGAAAACACCAAACTCATACAAAAAAACACACCAAAAAACCCACAAATCTGCACTGTTCAGGACAAAGGCAAACTCTGTATGAGCATGCACATGGAATGGCTTCAAACTCTTGTCCTTAGCCATCTTGGAAACCTACAAACTCCCATTCTTGGGTCTCCCTGGAAACCTATAAACTCCCATTCTTGGGTCTCCTTCTCCAGAAGTTTGGCAGCCTCTGAAGAATAACAAAGAAATGAGCAAAATCAAGTTCTCCAATCAGCCCAAAATGCCTCCAAACCCCTTAAAAGAGGGCATAACTGTAACTCACATCCAAGAGAGGTTAATGAAACATATTTTAATAATAATTTTCATTTATTAGTCCAATGGTTTCCAAAGATTAACCCCCTTTTTCCAAAACTTCACTTTCTTGGGCCTGCCTGCCTTAGCAAAGATTATTGTTTCTTAATTATTTGAAAAGGGGACATGACATTCCACTAGGGAAATTGGTATTCTCGATCTTTGTTTCATGGATTTTTTAAAATCCTCAAAGTAGCTTGTCATTTGTGCTTCAAATTTGTCACCCATTTGTTCAATATACTCATTGATTTGAGTAATTGTAGATTTTTTTGATTTTCAATTCACTTTACCAATTAAAGGAAAATCTTCCAAAACATAGAAGAATATGCAGACTAGAATTGAACCAAACTTACACTAAGAAAATTTGGATCTTCTAATTACTCCTAGATTCTCCATGATCTGTTGTAACATCAATTTTTCCAGATCATATGTATGATCTTTCTTGACAAGTTTATATACCACATCCATAGCAATGCATGATACACTATTCTATCTGCTAGATTGATAGAACTTGTGAGATATGATTCTCACTACAAAATCCAGAAGGGGATCTATGATTGTCTCAATGGTCATGCCCCTTTTATTCCATTTGGCCCTTTTGTTTCTTTCAATTACCTATTTTGTGTCACTTCTCAGGGTCTTATGCTAATCTAGGGTTGGAAAGCCAATAACCCTATGCACTATCCTCTTTTCTCTTTTCACCGGTCCTCTTTCTAACCACAAACAACCATTATGTATTCTATTGAGAAAAATTCTAATCCATTTAGTTTTAAAACTTGTGGGGTAAACTAGGGTATGGGTTAAACCCTTTTTCTCAACAATTTGGAATTCATCCTTCAATATTTTATTATCACACAATTTATCATATGCTTGAAAATTTTGAAGGTCTCCTATTGTACCTCTCTTGCAATTATAACATTTTCTCACATCTTGCACCATGACAACTCTAGGAGAAATAATGGACAATGCATCGAGAGGGTCATTTTTATAGGTGACTTCTAGGATTGGCCTAAATTCAAGTTGTTTGACCTCATTAATGACCAATTGGACCTCATAAATTTCCTTATCCTTTGGGTTCTTAGAACTAGAAGCCATTTCATTGATCTAGGGTTTAAAATGATTTAAACTTTAACACTGAGTAACTTGGCACTTGAAGACTACCTTAGGTTGATGAAATCTGTGCTTGATCACTATTGAAATCCATTCACATGGCTTCAATGGTGTTCTTTGATCTCTTATGCACTCTTCTCATCTTTTCTCTACATATGAATGGTGTGAAATGATCAAAAATCAACCTTATACCTTTCAAAACCTAGCATTAAATGCTTAGTGCATAGAACAGTACACTCGAGTCTTCAAGGTTTCAACATAACTTGACTTCCATTCATTTTTCTTTACTTAGATTCAACAAGATTTCCATCACTTGGCTTCCATTGACAACTTAGCATATACTGACATTTACTTAGCATCTAAGAATAGGTCAACAACACTTGCTGAAATTTTAACTTGCATCTTGATTCATGCTATTTTCTTCTTTGCATTGCTTGTTTGTCTTGGGACTGATGCATGATATAACTATGTATATTAGTCCCATACACCTATTCATGCTTAGTTGAATGAGTTGTGATTGCTTGACCTATTAGGTGAAGTGATCCCTTCATTTGATGAAGTGCATTCATCTTTCTTCTTCCAAGTCTTGTTTATTTGTCCTCTAACGTGTTCAATATCTACCTTCTCTTTTCCTTTGTTGACTTCTGACTTGGGTGCCTTTTACTTTGTTGGGAAATTCCTACTGATATGACTAGTCTTTAAGCAACTGAAACATGTGGTTTTTCTTAACTATCTATTGTAGTTCCCTCTAAAATGTGTCCTCATGCAATTTTTAGGAATGTGTCCATATTCTTGACAATAATGATAGCTATACCTATTATTATCATCTGAATTATAGTAATCACCATGGTTACCTTCTCTTGTTGATTGCTTTAATGTCCACATAGGGTATGACCTACACTCAAAACCTATATGCCCATACTTCTTGATATTTTAGCAGTGACCATCAAATCTTGGTGTTCTAATAGTCCTAGTCCTGCATTCATGTGCTGATGCCCTTTCTTTTTGCACTTATGAAAATAGCTTGCATTCTTAGACTTATCATGCTAATGGGAATTTCACTTCTACATACATTAGCAATGTGTCCCTTTTTACCATAGAAATGACAAATGGGTTTAGTGTTCTTACGTTTGTTACTCCTTTCTTCTATAGTCTTGGATGATTCTCCTTGTTTAGCAATGGTGTAACCAAGTCCTAAAGTATCATTACTAGTCCTTGGTGATTTCAATAGCTTCTCAAAGTACTTGATTACCTCATTAGGTTTTTTGAAGCTTTTTGCAACTTCCTTCTCTCTTTTCAAGTGATTTTGTAGTTGTTCATTCTGCATCTTTAGTGTAAAGATCTCAATGTCTTTCATATTTAGCTCATTATGTGCATTTATCATTTGGCTTAAGGTATTTAGTTTCATGTTTGAGATTCTCTCAAACTCAATTTTTTTCTCCTCCAATCTATTGGTAAGATTTCTCTTGTCATCTTCTAGCATAACCTTGTCTTCAATGGCTTTCTTCTTCTATTCAATTGTCCCAGAAAGTATTATAGCGTGTGATTCTTGTTCAAGCTTGAGTATTCTAATTCCTTCTACTTGAGTTCTATTCTTCACTATTAATTCTTCTATTTCTTCATCGAACTCTTTGGAATCTCCATTGGAAAATCCTTTTGTTGTATCAATCTCCTTGTACTGTGTGTCATTCTCAGCTATGCCAATTTCTTTTCTTCTCTTTAACAATTTTCTCAATTCTTCTCTGGCTTCCTCCAAGTTGTGTAGAGTGAGATGTACATCAATCACCTAATTGTCTATAATCTTCCCAAGTTTGAAGACTTTTATATTCAAATATTTTCTCTAGGTTGGTAGGCTTCTTCTTGTGAGAACTCATCTCTAATACAAATTGTTGGAATAATCAAATGGAAAGAATACTTCTGAAGCAAGGGGGTGAATCAGAAGTAATACATTTTTTATTTTAAAATTTTTTAGTTGAAAGTAAAACTCATGCATGTAAACATATCAAATAAGCATAAAGTAAACATTATTAGTCTAAAAATGGTTTTGACACTTGAGTGCCAACACACTTAACCACTTTCTACATTAAAGCTGAGTACACTATTCATGCTGAGCCACAGCTTGTGGTGAGTCAGGAAAGCTATCAAGTGTCGAGAAACCTTCAGATGCCAAGTGACTATAGGTGCCAAGCATGATCCAAGTGTCGAGCAATATTTAGGTGCCAAGTCATAAACAATGTTGGGAAAGATAGGAACGATACAGGAGCCGAGTTACAGAAAGTGTCGAGCATCAAGAATCAGTAAGTGTCAAATAAATTAGAATCAGCATATGAGATTGTAACTTCAAAAACCTAGATGTAAACCATTTTCATGACCGACATATGAGGAATCTCAAATTATTTGAGTGATAAGATCAAATCATTTATATTTCCTATGCAATCTACATGCAGCCAATAAGAAAAATGGAGAAGGCATGCAACCAATGATAAAATGTAAGGAATGAGCTAGAATTAGAGATTCAATATGAATCATAGATCCATGTCTAACCCTAAGTCTTCAAATGTCTTTATAAGGAAGATGAAATCTCATTTAATCATATAGATGGATGAAGGAGAAAAAGGTGTGGAAGACAAACTATTTTCAGAGTGAAGAGTAAAAAGATTTAAAGGAAGAGATTAGTAGTTAAATATCTAGTAAATCAATAACAAAGTAGGGGATACAAGTAAGTATCAGATCTCAAAAGATCAAGGTCAAAAGAAAGTAGATCAAGTTCCTATATTCAACAATCAAGGATTGTAAGCTATTAGGTTTATCATACCTAATACTCTTTAGCCATTGTATTAGAAAGGAAATCCTATGATGATAGGTTAGCTTAAAAGCTATATTGTAGATCCTTTAAATAGGTGATTAAATCCTTTGACAGGGTAACACTTCATGTAAAGTGTTTGCAAATCCTTTAACTAGGTCACTATTGATACAGTTTAAAGCCTTTAACAGGGTAGGCCTTTAATAGGGCAAGCCTTTAACGAGGCAAACCATTAGAAGTGGTTATACATTATTACTGGAGTGACTTTGTGGGTATCACCCCCACCCCAGTTTTACCTTCTTATTCCTAGAGCATTTCTGGGTTACCAAAATCTCAAGTGTTATGTGGTGATGCATATTTGTTTCTCATGATTGCTTAATGTTTATATGCATACATGTCCATTTCAAAGATATGTTATTAAGGATTTAAAAATAGGTCAAAGGCTAGTACTTCTGATTCACCCTCCTCCCCCCCTCTCAAAATCATTCTTTCCAATAAGATATTACAAAAATTGGTATCAAAGAATTCAAGTTCTCACAAGAAGAAGTCTAACAGCTTGGAGGAAAATATCTAAAGATGGGAGTTTTCAAACTTGGAAAGATCATTGAGAACTCGGTGATAGATGTGCATCTCACTCTACAAAAAGTAGAGGAAGCTAAAGTAGAATTAAGAAAATCTTCGAAAAGAAGAAAGGAGATAGCCATAGCTAAAAATGATATACACTATAAGGAGATTGATACCACACAAGTGTTTGCCAATGGAGACACTAAAGAGTTTGATGCAGCAATAGCAGAACTGATGGAGAAAAACAAAGCTCAAAAAAATGAGATAAGATCTCTCAAGATGGAACATGAATCATAGGCCATAATGTTATGTGAAATCACTGAACAAAAGAAAAGAGCAGTTGAGGACAAAGTCATGATGGAAGATGACAAAAGGAATCTTGCAAATAGACTAGAAGAAAAATATACTAAATTAACAAGGATCTCAAACATGTAGATGGATACACTAGCTCAAATGATGAACCTTCATCATGAACTTAATATGAAGGATATTGAGATCTCTACTTTGAGGATGTAGAATGATCAATTCTAGAATGAATTGAATAGAGAAAAAGAGACAGCAGAGAATCTCAACAAGTCAATTAAAGCCATAAAGTACTTTGAATGGTTGCTGAAATCCCCAAGATCATTCCATGATACATCGAGACTTGGATACAACAGCACTGAAGTTGGTGAATAATCAAAGATTGTTGAGAAAAGAAGTGACAAAGGTAAGGATTCTAAACCCATTTGTCATTACTATAATAAAAAGGGGCATACTTTTAATGTTTGTAGGAGTAGAAGAATCAATCAGCCTAACACACCCAAAAGCAAGACTTACTATCACAAGTGCAACATGTAAGGATATATGACACAAGATTGTAGGGCCAAAGTCACCAAGACACAAAGATTTAATGGACATTGTCATAATTGCAAGAAATATGGACATAGAGCATTTGAATGAAGGTCAAAGCCTATGTGGACATCAAATCAACCAACAAAAGAGAATGAAGGTCACTACCATTGGGATTATAACACCAGGTATAGTTTTCACTATTGTCAAGAGTATGGACATATACCCCAAAATTGCATAAGAACACATTTCAAGGGGAAGTATAAAAGAAGGTTGAACTATACTACTTGCTTTATTTACTTGAAAACTAGACATGTCAGCAAAAACTGTCCTACAAGGTCCAAGCCACCCAAGACTGAAGTAAATAAGGGCAAATAAAATATTGATGTGGAACACATAAGAACAAACATGAAGAAAACATGGTAGAAAAAGGATGGATCAAGTACATCCTATGAAAGGGTCACTTCACCCATGAGGTCAAGTGATCATTTCTCATCTAACTAATCACAAGATAAGCCTATAGGGTTGATACATAAGGAAGTATCACACATCATCCCTAAACCATGAAGAAGCACTACAAAGTATAAATTTGCATGAGATAAGATGCTAAGACTAAACTTGAATGATGATGCAGAGTTGTCTTTGGATGCCAAGTAAAACTGCTTTGGATGTCGAGTAAGTATAGCTATCAAGTGGATGCCGAGTTAAAAAACATTTGGAAGCCAAGTGACAGGTGCAAGTACTAAAATGCATTAAATGGAAAGTTTCTTTTTTTTCTTAAAAGAAAAAATCGATTCATTCTCGAGTCATTCAAACAAAGAGCAATTACCTTGAGCATGACTGAGTGATTTTAAAGCTTTCAACCAATGTTTTGTAGTGATTCAACATCTACCCAAGTGGTCTAAGCATTTATCCAGGTATTTCCTTCAGGTGCTGAGTTTTAAAGTTTGAGAAGTTTGCTTTAATCATTAAACCCTAGTTCAGATATAAATGGCGTCTAGTTCAAAAATGACCCAAGGGAAAGTGAGCCATGAAATTCAACTTGTCAGCAATGAGGTTAAATAACTTGAGTTTAGACCTATACCAAAAGTTGCATATAAAAATGATCTCACTGGTGCCCTATTTTCCATCCCTAAAAAAAGTCATTATGGTTCAAGATGTGCAAAAGTGCTATAATTGTAAAATAGGAGCCATAGGATATTTTGAAATCTTTAATGCCTATGACAAACTTTGTGAAAATGGAATCCTAAAAGATGAGTTTTCTGTTCTAGAAAGGAAGGGTTTGACCAAAGCCCTAGTTTTTCCAATCATATTAAAAAATGAATGGATATGCATAATACTCAGTAGAATCCATGATGGATCATTCTGGTTAGAACAAGGACCAGTCAAGATTACCAAGAAAATGGTTCATAGGGTTACAATTTTTCCAACCCTAGATCAGCCAAAGACATTGAGAAGTGAAAAGAAGGAAACAATTGAGAAGAACACAGGTGCAAAATGGAACAATAGGGGCATGACCATAGATACCATAACTGATCCCCTTCTAGACTTTTCTATAAGGATCATATCACATAAGTTTTATCAATCTAGCAGGTTAAATAGTGTACCCTACATAACAGTGAATGTGGCACATAAGCTTGTAAAGAAAAACCACACTTATGACCTTGCAGAGCTCTTGTTGCAACATATCAATGAAAATCTTAGAGCTATTAGAAAGTCCAAGGGAGCACAGTGTAAATTTGGTTCATTGTTGGTTTGTATGTTCTTCCATGTAATGAAGGAATTCCCTTCATTCGGAAAAATCAACTGGAGTCAGAATAGAACCATTTTTCATCAAATTAATGATTTCATTGCATAAATGGGAGATAGCTTTGATAATCAAATGTCTATCTATTTCGATGATTTCAAGAATGCAATAAATAAAAGAATGAGGATACCAATTTCATTGGTAGAAAATCATGAAAATGACATATGTTTTCTGATTGACATTGATTATATTTACATTCAAGCAAACCTTCCAAGAACAAGATGGCTTAGACCATTAGGATATGAGCTTGATGTTGACAAAGCTTCTGCAGCCATCACAACATTACTTGTTGAGGAAATGGACAAATCTATAAAGGCATTTGGAACATATGACACTATCAAATCAAGAGTTGTTACAGAACACAAGACAGCCACAACAGTAAAGAAAAAGGAAAAGTTGGTAAAGAAGATAAAGAAGAAATTTGGTGTTGGAGAATCAAGTGCAGTAGGTGAAGCAAAAGAGATTATTGAAGGAGAAGAAGAAGGTGAGCTAGAACAAGAGCCACTTGAATTGTCACAAAGTCAAGGTGAAGAGAAAGATGAGAGTGCCAAGGAAGTAGAAACCAAGGAAGCACCCATCAAAGGTAGAGTCATCAAAAGGAAGAAAAAGACACCTCCTGCTTCTCAGCCTTCACCATAGAAAGCTGCCATACAAATTCCCAAGAAGCCAACAACTAGAGCCACAACAAGGGCCTCTACCCAAAAGGCCAAAGAGGAAGCCACAAAGAAGAAAGACATAGTCAAAAATGCATAGGATGAGCCAAAGAAAAGGAAAAGATATGTGGCCCAACCTAATACTGATGAAGAAGATCAGACTAAAAGGGTAAGTCATCCTCCTAAATCTTCAATTGATATATTATGTGAGAATATTAGTAATAGAGACTTAAGTGAAATGAAAAAGATTGATTTCAATAAGTTTAGTAAAGAGGAACAAAATAGCATAGAAGAATCAATCTATGCATTAACGAAATAGTTTAAGTATACACCTCTTGAACTAGATGGAAAATTGCCAAAGGAATTGTCTAAAACTATAGAAGATAGATGGCATTTTTGTCTAATGATGGAGAAAGAGATGAGAGAATCAACCCTAGCAAACCTACCACCTAATTTAACAAAGGAACAAGTAACTCAAGAAATCAAATGGCATAGTAAAAGGTTTACACCTAAATATAGGGAATTATCTATCCTACAAAAAAAAATTGAAGAAGTTGTATAGAGAACTACAAGAGTTTGGAAAAACTTGTACAAGACAACTGAAGATGTCCTTGAAGAGGAATACAAAAAGGAAGCTCCTGCTAAACCTGAGGAAAGAAGGAAGAGGAGAGAAGAGAAGACAGAAGAAGAGAAAAAGGTTGAAGAAGAGGAAAAAAAGAAAGAAAGAGAGGAGGAAGGAAAAGATGAAGATAAAGGTACTAATGAACAACAAAGTGTGCAAGACACACAACTTTCACCTCCTAGCCCACCTCACTCTACAACCACACCTGCAGAAATCATAAAGATTAAGGATGTTTTAGATACCACATGTCAAAACATCAATCCATTAACTGTAGTGGATCTTACTAAGATCCTTGACCAAACAACTCTACAAGCACAATTATGTACGAATCCTATATTGGTTAGTGTGGATAATCTCCAAAAGTCAGTAGACAAATTCAAAGAAGCCAAGGTGTTACCACAAGAACCACCTCAAATCATTCAAACTACTGGGCTTACATTTCTACCACCTCCATCACCACCAAGGATAGCCATTCAAGCTCATCAGGAGCCAAGTGTAACAATAGAGGTAGTCACAGGGATAACAATTCAAATAGCAAGTACACCTCCAACAACAGTAACACAAGAAGAAGCCAAGCAAGAAACACAAGATAAAGAGGAGTTTTCAATACAAACTTTGGTTGAATTACCAAAAATAGGAACTCCCACCAAACCTAGTCATAAGTTGAGTATTGAAACGATGACCTTACATGTCAATACACCAAGTTCAAGTTCTACTAGGGTAGCTAGGACCATTCGTTATGGTATTCCTAAGATTGATGAAGAAATTAAAATACCCTATTATGATTGAAGCACTTTAAATTAGGAGAAGATGAATGAAATACAGAGTGCATTGGATAAGAGAAGGAGGCAAGAGGCAATGAGGGAAGTATACAAATACAACTAGACAATGAATGAGATAAAAGATATATTCATGGATGCTTTTATTCTTCAACCTCCAGATGCAAACATGCCAATACTTGAGCAACTATCTAATATAGTTGACCAAGTGAATAATGAAGACCATGATACTAATGTAAAACTAATAGAATGGTCAGAAAAGAAGTTTGTAGGAAAATTCAACCAAAAAATAGCTGATAACATAATTTTGGGATAGGTTGACCTAGCTACAAAATTGGAAAATGTAAAGAGTGTATTAGGGAAGATATTTTCCCTTTATAGAAAATTGTGTGATTTTTCTAAGTTCACACAAGAAATAAATCTAAAATTTTTGAACCTTGAGAGTAAATTAAAGCTCTCTAGCATGCAACTACCCTCAGATCCTACACAGAGTGAGAAACAATTTTCTCAAACACTTCACACTCAAAGGGAATTAGCTGCATTATCAGCAAACGAGGCCACTATGAAAGAAAAGCTTATGCAAATCCAAGCCTCCATCACTCCTCACTTAGAAGTATTACACAAGGAGAAAATAAATGCAAAAATAGTCTTGAAGAAGGATCCAAATATTTCTACACATGATGGACTTATTGATCTAGTAGCAGAGCTTGCAATCCAACAAAAGTCATTGGATATTGCCTTAAATAACTAGGATGCAACTCTCTAAATACTCCTTGAGGTAAATAAGACATTTTTGGCCAAGCATGGCATTACTATTTAGGACCCTTTGACATCAGTATCAAAAAGGGGGAGATAATATTCTAAGGGGGAGATAATATTGTGAAGATATATTAAAGAGAACATTAGCCATAACGGCACAAGACATCAGAATGATCAACTCAGGGTGAGTTATAACAAGACATCAGAATGATCAACTCAAGGGGAGTTATAATAATTTTAAGGTATATATTGTAAGTTACAATATTTTGATAAAGTCTTTAAACATTTTTATATATACCAAGAAGATCAGTGAATGTTCTCATAAGATTAGATAAATAATGCTTAGTTAAGTGTTTTTGAAACTCATGTCAAAGCAGGAGATTGTTAGTCTAAAAATGGTTTTGACACTTGAGTGCTAGCACACTTAACCACTTTCTACATTAAAGCCGAGTACACTATGCATGTGGAGCCATAGCTTGTGCCAAGTCAGGAAAGCTATCAGGTGCCAAGTAACCTTCAGATGTCGAGTGAATATAGGTGCCGAGCATTATCCAAGTGCTGAGCAATATTCAAGTGTCAAGTCATAAACAATGTCGAGCAAGATAGGAACGATACAGGAGATGAGTTATAGAAAGTGTCGAGCATCAATAATTAGTAAGTGTCAAATAACTCAGAATTAGCATATGAATTTTTAACTTCACAAACTTAGATGTAATTCATTTTCATGGCTGATGTATGATGATTCTTGAAGGATTTAATTGATAAGATTAAATCATTTATATTTCCTATGTAATCTACATGCAACCAATAAGAAAAATGGAGAAGGCATGCAACCAATGATAAAATGTAAGGAATGAGTTGGAATAAAAGATTCAATATGGATCGTAGATCCATGTCTAACCCTAAGTCTTTGAATGTCTTTATAAGGAAGATGACATCTCATTTAATCATATAGATGGATGAAGGAGAAAAAGGTGTGGAAGACAAACTATTTTCAAAGTGAAGAGTAAAAAGATTTAAAGGAAGAGATCAACAGTTAAATATCTAGTTAGTCAAGAAAAAAGTAGGGGATACAAGAAAGTATCAGATTTTAGAGGATCAAGGTCAGAAGAAATTAGATCAAGTGCCTATATTCAGCAATCAAGGATTGTAAGCTATCAGGTTTATCATACCTAATACTCTTTAGCCATTGTATTAGAAAGGAAATCCTATGATGATAGGTTAGCTTAACAACTATCTTGTAGATCCTTTAAATAGGTGATTAAATCCTTTTATAGGGTAACACTTCATGTAAAGTGTTTGCAAATCCTTTAACCAAGTCACTATTGATACAATGTAAAGCCTTTAACAGGGTAGACCATCAGAAGTGGTTAAACATTATTACTACAGTTATTTTGTGGGTATAATCCCCACCCCAGTTTTAGCTTCTTATTCCTGGAGGGTTTTTGAGTTACCAAAATCTCAAGTGTTATGTGGTGATGCATATTTGTTTCTCATGATTGCTTAATGTTTATATGCATGCATGTCCATTTCAAAGATATGTTATTAAGGATTTAAAAATAGGTCAAAGGCTAGTACTTCTGATTCACCCCCCCCCCCAAGAAGCATTCTTTACAATAAGATATTACAACAATAATATGAATCAACAAAACATAACACCTAAATTTGGTAACCTAGAAACCCTCCAAAATAGGAAGGTAAAACTAGGTTGGGGATGATACCCACAAAATTACTGCAGTAGTAATGTTTGACCATTTTTGATGGTCTTCCCTATTAAAGGCCTACCCTAATAAAGGCTTTACATTGTGTCAATAGTGACCTAGTTAAAGTATTTAATAACACTTTACATGAAGTGTCACCCTGTTAAAGGATTTTATCACTTCTTCAAAGGATCTACAACCTAGCTGTTAAGCTAACCTATCAACATAGGATTTTCCTTCTAATATAATGGCTAGAGAGTATTAGACTAATAAACTCGATAGCTTATGATCCTCAATTTTTGAATTCAGGCACTTGATCTACTCTTTGATCTTGATCCTCTGAGATTTGATATCTATTTGTATCTCTTGCTTTGTTCTGATCAACTGGATGTTGCAATACTACTCTGTTCCTCTATGTCTTTTGACTCTTCCCACTAAATTTCACTATAGTTTACCCATACACTACTCTTATCCATACATACAATGGGGTTACATCCTCCTTTTAAAGATTATGAAGACTTTGGGTTAGGTATGGATCTACAATCCATATTGAATCTTTAATTCCTACTCATTCCTTGCACTTTTTTTATTGGTTGCATGCCTTCTCCATTTTTCTTATTGGCTACATGTTGATTGCATAGGAAATGCAAAAGATTCATTCTTATCCTTATTATCCTTTCAGATTCTTCTATGTTGGCCCAAAAAATGGTCTACATAGGTGTTTTTGCAATTAAAAACAACCATGTCCAATCTGTGTTGCTCGACACGTATTGGATTACTGGTACTCAACACATGTAGTATTCTAGTTTTCTTGGCAACTATAGCATTCTAGCTTGCTTAGCATCAATTGTGACTTGGCACCTATATATCACTCGGATCATATGGCTCACTTGGCACCTGAAGTCACTCGACACTTGATATTTACTCAGCAGCTGAAGATTACTCAACACCTAAAGATCACTCGACAATTGTTGTAGTTCTATCTAGCTTGGCATATACTATGACTCATCTTATATAGTGTACTCTTATATGAAAATTGGTTAAGTGTGTTGACACTCAGTTTTCAAAACCAATATGAGACTAATAGTTTTGTCATACACAACAAAAAATAAATTTAAATTTTATTAGAGGGATGCCAAATTAGCCTTTCTAAATGGTGAATTGTAAGAAGAGGTATACATTGAACATCTTGATATGTTTCCTTTGAAATATAAGCATGATATGGTTTTCAAATTAAAAAATACATTGTATGGATTGAAACAAACACCTAGAACTCAATATGAAAGATTAGATAAATATTTGATGATTTTGGGATTTGTTAAAAGTAATGTTGATATGAATTTATATATGAGAAAGAATGAGAATAACTTCCTCATTTTTAAATTATTTATGGATAACATAATTATTTGAGGAAATGGTGAAGCAAGTGAGGAATTTTTAGAAGAAATCAGGAAATAATTTGAGATAAGCATGGCTATAGAGATGTAATTCTTCTTAGGATTGCAGATTGTGCATAACAATGATAACAGTTTTGTAACATAGATGAAGTATCTTAAAGATTTGATAAAAATATTTGGATTAAAATTTTGTAAACTAGTTGGAACACCAATGGTAATTGGATGTAAGTTATCGAGAAAAGATGAATCCCTACTACTAAAAAAGAAGAAGTAAAGATCTATGATTAGCAAGTTACACTGTTCGATACACACTAGGCCTAATGTAGCTAATGTAGTTATAATTGAGGCAAGATTTTAGGTAGATCCTAAAGAGATACATTATGTAGAAGTAAAAGTATTTTCAGATATTTGAAAGGAAAAGCTAACAAAGGATTATGGTATGATAGATCACATGATTTGACTTTATGTGCATACACTGATGTTGATTAGGTAGGAAGTGTAGATGACAAAAAGGGCACCAGTAGTGGAGCATTCTTCTTGGAAGGAATATTGGTTTCATGACTTAGCAAGAAATAGGATTTTATTTCAAAAAGTAATCTAGAAGCAAAGTATGTAGCAGTAACAAATAATTGTAATTCAATTATTTGGATTAAGAAAATTTTGAATACATTTTTATAGAGTTCACCAAAACTATTATTATTCATTGTGAAAACATAAGTACTATAAGTTTGTCAAATAATACAGTAAAAATAATTTGTAGATATTTGAAAGGAAAAATTGATTTTGGATTACGATCTGATAGATCACATGATTTGACTTTGTGTGCATACACTAATTTGGATTGGGCAAGAAGTATAGATGAAAGAAAGAGCATTAGTAGTGGAGCATTCTTCTTGAGAGGAAGATCGATTTCTTGGCTAAGAAAGAAATAGGATTACACTTTGAAAAGTACTCTATAAGAAGAGTATGTAGTAGTAAAAAATAATTGTAATTGAATTAATTGGATTAAGAAAATTTTTAAAGACATTTTTACAAAGTTCACCAAACCTATTATTGTTTATTGTGAAAATGCAATTACTATAATTATGTCCAATAATCCATTATTACATTCAAAGAAAAAGCATATATATAGTAAGTATCACTTTTTGGGGGCAAATATTGCAAAAATAGAGATCAAATTGGAATATGTTCGCACAAAGGAGAGAATAGTAGACACTTCACAACAACTTTAGTATTTAGAGGTATGCTTGGGGTTATCCCCCAACCTACTTTAGAATAGATGATGAAAATATTCCATCAGTCTAGATAGTAATAGAGCATTATTTATTTACTTTGACTGGATGCTTGATTCTTCCTCTATGGAGAGCTATGTTTGAGTTGAGTCATTGAGGACTCTTAATATTGGTATACTATAGTGTCAATTGATATCATAACTTGAAGATATTATTTTTAAAACAATTGAACTAAGAAAATTGGCATAATGATACCTTTTTCATTGATTTCAATGGGGGAGAGATCATATATACATTGATGTAGGAGCATCCTAGGGTAGTTAGAAATCCTATATTGTGAAGTGGTTGGACGTTGGAATTTAAGAACTTGTTCATAGAAGGATTGATGCTCAGTCATTATTGGGTAATTCTTGGGTGTAGTGTTGGCTTAGGTACTCATTTAGTAAAGGATCTTGACATATGCTATATTTCTAGGTACTCATTATATTGCTTGGTGTGTCTAGTTATTCAACACCTAAGTAACTTGGAAAAGCTTATGGTTCTCAATTATGCTTAGGGAGTTTGGCACGCATGTTTTCTCCATGCTTCCTAGATTGCTTGAATTTACTGACACTTAGTCATGTGGTTATTAAAAGTTAACATGAGGGTGAAAATTTTTTATTTAATTTTTTTTTTAGGCCTACTTGTGGCTTAAATATGTATTTAATATTTTTTGTAGGCCTTCTTGTGGCTTAAATATGTATTTAATGTAAGGAATTATTTTATTTATAACTTGCTAGGCCAACTTGTGGCTTAGTTGGGTATAAGAAGGGGTTTTTAGTGGAGTCTTGAACATTTAGTGTAGTTTAGAGTAGCTGGGAGGAGAAAAGTTTGTGAGTAGAGCTAGTAGCTACAATTTGGGAAATAAAGAGATTTCTTTATGGCTTATGAGCATAAGTTTAGATATCACTAGAGGTTTCTATCAGAGTGTTGTTATGTTACAAATTTGGTTATCTAGGGTTTGGGATTGGATCTTGAGATTATTTCAGATCTATTACTTTCATTATATTTGGCAATAATAGGGAAGGCCTTATAGCCCAACACATTGCATACAATAAATTGTTTTATGAATAAAGAGTTAAGTTTGGTATTATATCATGTATCTTGTATTGTGTTTCTACTATTTGGTTAATAATTAGGGGCTAGAATATCTCCTTTTTGGATTTTCCTTCCGCGTATTGCATCAAATGACATCAAAGTAAATTTTCCTAAGTGTGTAGATAAGTCTCCAAAGTCTAGGTAGTTTACATGAGGACGTGTGATAAGTAATATTAGAGCAAGGTTGGACTTGCTTAATCTTGTGGTTTTGTAGAGGGTTTGAAAAGATCTTAGAAGATTCCTCTAAGAATATTAGACCCTATTGTGATTGAAGATCTCTATGATGTTGTGGAAGAAAGGATCTCAGAGAAGGTTAAAATAAATTTTAGATCTAAGGTGGAGTTTATGCAAAACCAAATCATGAGTGCTATAGCCTATTTACCTTAGTATGTGGGTACTAAATTTGGTTATGAGGAAGCATCTAATGAGGTTGCAAATTATAAAATAAAAGGAATTTTTATGAAGGATTATACTGAGGAGTTCTACAAGTTGACTATTCATTCTAGTCATAGAGAACTTTCTAAGGAGAAAGTGGCTCACTACATTAATCACTTGAGATTTAAAATTTAGGATGAAATTAGTATGTTGAATATTTCTTCTATTGAATAGTCTTAGAAGTATTTTCTAAATTTGAAAAGAGAAATCAAGGTAGTTCCCATGAAAAGGATAAGCATAATCACTCAGGAAAGGATTATAAACTAAGTGGAGAAGATGAATTGAAACCTATTGAGCCAACAAAGAGGATGGGTAAGGTTTCCTTTAAAGATATTTTTTTTCATTACATGACGAAGAAGGAAATCAAGCTTATGAATATTCGTACAAGATCATTGATAGAAGAGTTGTTGGTCTGAATGAAGCTAAAGGATCGATCAATAAACTTGAGTAGGAAGAGAGCTTGTTTGCTTAACAAGTATTTTATGGTAAGAGGATACTAGAACCTTGTTAAAGGAGTAACTTTTTTAGGACTCATTGTTATTCTGAGAGGTAAAATCAATAATGTGATTGTGGTTGGTGTTAGTACTGATAACCTTATTGTTGAGGAGATGGTTCAAAATCCTAGTTTAAAGAGAATAAGAAATCCTTGAATTTATATTATTGGTTAGATCCAAGTTGAGCATACTTTGGAAGTGGGAGAGAAATGTCTTGTTGATTTTTAGTTTGGGTAGTATAATGGTCAATTTTATTGTCAATAAGTGCTCCAAGATGGTGTACAAAAAGGGGGGTATAAGTGGACATCTATTTTCTAAAATCAAGTAAACCTAAACTTGGATGAGACATTTGAGGGTCATCCACTAAAAATGACAAGATATTAAAAACATATAAATTGTAGTGCTCTAAATCTAGTTTCTAAAATACTAGATTTTTACAAAATGCATAAGATTAGGTGGATCAAACCCTGTGCACATGAAAAATAGTTCCTAATATTTTTATAAAACATAACATAACTATTTTTTTGTGCAACATAAAATAAATAATTATATTTAGTATTTTTCTATCCCATTACTAGGATGATAGCTAAGAGCCATATCTAGAAGTTTTGTACTTTTTTTAATAATTTTATGATCAATATTTTTTTTTTCTATGAAATATGGAATAGACTACATCCTGAAATTTTGGTACTTTTTCGTATGTTGAGTATAACTTGCATCAAAATAGTTCAAAATGATTTTTTCCTAAATGTGTATATAATTAAGTGTAGAACAATAATATGTAATTTATTTTGAATTTGGTTAAGTATATCAAAAATTATTTTAAAAAATGGTAGACATATGTCTGTGAGGAATCTCAAGGCATTGGTAAAAGTAATAAAAGTTTACTATGTTAATGTTGTCCAAAAAAAGAAAAAAATATGTTTAGAAAGCTAAGAAGATGTGTAAGATTATGGTTGAGATTTTGTTATGAAAATCTAGGCTATCACCATACCATAACCCAATTGGGTTATGAAAATAAAAAATGCATCTAGAACCTTATCGGTATTTATAAAAGTTGATCAACTTTTGAAGAAATCAATTGGGTTATGTATTACTACTACACAAGGGTAGATTGAGGGAGTGAGGAGAGAGGAGAGAGAGAGAGAGAGAGAGAGAGAGAGAGAGAGAGAGAGAGAGAGAGAGAGAGAGAGAGAGAGAGAGAGAGAGAGAGAGAGATTCTTTATTTTTATCCTATCCCCCAATCACTCTCTCTCATTTTCTCTCTTTATCATATCCACCTCTCTCTTTCTCCTATCCCCTAATCTCTCTCTCTTTCTCAAAAAATCTCTATCATTATCCTATCCCTCTCTCTTTCTATCATATCCCCTAATCTCTCTCTCTCTCTCTCTCTCTCTCTCTCTCTCTCTCTCTCTCTCACACACACACACACACACACACACACACACATTCTCTATGTTTTTCCTATCCCCATCTCTCTTTCTCCTATCCCCTTCTCTCTATCTCACTTTATATTATATCCCCTAACCTCTCTCTCTTTCTCACACATTCTCTATCATTATCCTATCCTTCTCTCTTTCTATCATATCCCCTAATCCTTCTCTCCATCCCATCATCTCCCTCTCTCCCCCATACAAACATGTTCTCTCTCTTTGTATCATATCCCCTAACCTTCTCTCCATCTCATTGTCTATCTCTCTCATCCCCTTCTCCCTCTGACTCTTTCTATCATATCCTCTAATCTTTCTCTCCATCCCATCCTCTCTCTCTCTCTCTCTCTCTCTCTCTCTCTCTCCTCTCTCTCTCTCTCTCTCTCTCTCTCTCTCTCTCTCTCTCTCTCCCTCTCTCTCTCTCTCTCTCTCTATCTCTCTCTCATATCACCTAATCTCTCTTACACACACACACCCACTCTCACCCCCCACTCTCTTACACACACACACCCTTTCTCCCCATCTCCTATTCCCTCTCCCTATTTGTATCCCCTTCTCTCTCTTTATCCTATGCCTACCCTGTCTCTCACATTCTCTCCATCACTCCATCCCTCCTACAATCTACCTTGTGTTGTAGTAAAACATAACCCAGATGGGTTATAGAAAACTTGATTCTCTTATTAGTTCATATCTATAATGTATTCAAAACTCAATAATCTGATCAAGTTATTAAAAATTATAAGTAAAAAAACATTTAAATATTTATTATTCTATTTGACATTTATTTCTATACCAAGTATGCAAGTATAAGGTATTTTATGCTTTGAAATGCTAAATTTGATATTTGCATTTGTTAACATCTTATTTATGTTAGTATCTTGTGATTGAGCATGAAATAATCATGATTTTTTTTAATTTTTAATTTTAATATGTATTTCATTCATGTTATTGTTTGTAGGCTAATTTGCATCTATAATGATGGGAAAGAACAAGAGAGAAACAACTAAAAAAATGAGAAGAAACAAAGGAAAAATCAAGTCATCATATGAGGAGATTATGGGAAGGTACATCATCAAATGCCTTCAATGTAAGTAATGAAAATCTACTGATTGATATTTATGTTGTAAATGCACCTAATTTTCTAAATGAAACTGTTCAACATACCCCAATTGAAATGATTATTGTAAATACACTTACATTATGTGATGCCCCTAATGGAACATCTCAAGTTGAAATGATGAGTTCACATAATGTAAGTAATGAAAATATAGAGCATTCTCATACATCAATATCTGCTAGAATAATTCATTGAAAACTGGAGTTTTGAATTGACATTGATGAATAATTTTCAAGCCAATGCATGATAAAATATCAAAAATAAATTGTAGGAGAGTTTTAAAAAAAATTGGAATAACTATTTTGAAAATTTAAATCAAAGTAGAAGATGCCAACTTTTTGAAATCATTAAATATCTAAAATTTAGAGAGGTAATGAGAATTTTGGAGTTAGGAACATTTTAAAATAGTAGTGAAAGAAGGCTTGTTAGAAATATATTTGATACATACCAATCCAGTGGTTCAAAAGCATGTACTAAAGATGCTAATACAAGTCAATGAGTCCTCACATTAACCATACTGGGAAAGGAAACGAAAAAAACTTGTATGGTAAGAAAAACAAGTAAACCATTAAGGATAAGTAGAACAACATTAGTCAAAGCCTTAGTAAGGTGAGAGAAAATTGAGAATTCTAAAGAGACTTCTTTTTGGTCATTCCAAGGTAGACTCCCATCTAAGAATAATATTATTATTGATGCACTAGGAACATTAATAGAAAACTTTTGGCATGAAAAAACAAGGGCTTCACCAAATGAAAAAGATGTTGTCAAAAGATGATTTGGAAAAATAAATAGTGAGCCACATGCAACTTTTTTTTGGAAATGAATCAGACACAATTTTATGAAATCTTTCTTCAAATATTTCCTCAAATTAAAATTAGGAAAAGGGCTTTTGAGGTGAAAAAACCATTCTATGTTTAGATAAATCATACATGCACTAGATGTTGTTGTAGGGTTCATGTTGAGTTTCCTATGCATTATGATATTTATCATTATATATATTGTACTTTGTATAATAATGAAATATTGTAGGAATGTGGTCTACAATTACCTCCTAAGTCTTTGAGATAATTTATTGCAAATATACTATGTAAATGAGATGATAAGTGCATTTATTATAAGATCATATGTTTGAAGGTTTTTTTTCCATCAATATAGTAGTTTGAAAAAGTTGCATATACATGCCTACATCTACATAGCACACATCGAATTGGTAAGTCACTAGTTTCTCTTGGAAAGTAGAAGTCAGTTATATATTGTTTTAAAGATGGAAAAGAATTAAAGAGGCATGAATTAGTGAAAAGTGATGTACGCACAGCTGATTTTATAAAATTGTTGCAAGCGAAAATAGTTTATGATTACATAGGTCATACACATAGAGCTAGATGGTTGAATGAGAAATTCAAATTGTGTAAGGACACTTTTCCCTTAGGTACAATTGTGTCAGTTGTTGACTTTGCTAAAAACTATACACTAAAACCTCAAAATGAAGTGCAACCAATGTATTAAAACTCTATACAAGTCTCAATTTTTGTACATAGCATTTATTCATGCACATGATAGCATAAAGGATGACAAGAAAGTATTAAGAGAGTATCACTTCTATATCAGTGATGATCAAAATCATTCATTAGATTTTTTGCAAGGATGTTTTAAATTTTTTTACAAAAATTTGAGGGAAAGAGATGAAAGATACAATCAACACATTATATGGTCAAACAATTCCACTACACAATTCAAGGATGTAAGGATGTTCTATTGGTTGAGTAGGATGCATGTGACAAGTGGAGTGCAATATTTTTTGAATTTCATTGAGGCAGGAAATGGAAAGGGAGATCATGATGGTGCTCGAGCATGTGTGAAAAGAGCCCTTAGTAGAGAGGAATTAAAGTACAAAGCTTGAACAATATTAGAAAATGATGAAACAATTATCCATTGGTACAATTCTATGATGGGATCAGGTAATACAAGTAACTCTATGGTTTCTAGATTTCTTTTTTGAAACATGAACCTAGTATTACAAATTTTCAATATTTTATTACACATACATGATCAAGTGAGATGCATTCATTTCAAAGTTCAAATGCAATGTCACTAGCTATTCATGCTAGAAATCTTGCATGCTTTTTCTCTTATTGTATGTATTATTATAGGATAAATCTAAATCAAAAGAGTGAGTTCACCAATGGTCTTGTACACATTTGCATCCAATTGATTCATATCAACTTCATACAACACTACAACTCAACTAGATTGAACCGTCTATTGAAAATAGATTGATACAAGTATGATAATGTGTTTCAATAATTTTTTTGTCACTGATGTCAATCCTACCACTTGTGTGGTAAGACAATTGCTTAGAAAAATTTAATACTATCATTTGTTTGATTGATGAAGAGGATTTAATCAAATGTGGTAAAAATAGTACCTAGAGGAAAGGTTGAGTTATGATATGGAAAAGAAGTACAAGGATTAATTCAAATAGTGATATTATAGTGAATTGGCAATCTACTTAAGGTTGGAAAGGATGGATACACTGATTAAGTTTAAAAGAATAAGTTAAATAAATTATTTCTACCAATCTTAACAATCTATATAGTAGGTCTTGAGAAAAGTTAATGTAAGCCAAGCAAAAAATCAATCAGAGCCAAGAAAAGTCAAATTTTAGTGTAATCCAAGTGATATAGTATAAGGTGAGTAAATTTTAGTTGATGCCAAGCAATAATAAACTTTAGTTCATGCCAAGTGTTTTGATAGTGGATGTTGAGAAATGTAGAATGTGTCAAGCATCAGAAGTAAGTAAATGCCGAGTGTCAACATTATGAGAAAGATCATGAATTTGATGAATCTAAGTAGACAAGTTTGATTTTTTAGATTGTGTGAACCATGTGGAAGGTAAGCTTGATGAGCTAGTGGCACATAATTTAAGATGAACCATTTTGAGGTGAATTCAAAGAGGATGGAAGGAGATGTCTCTAGAAGGTAATATAATGAAATGATGGGTAGATTGATTTAATCCTGCCTAATCCAACCTAACCCTAAAATGGACAATGGAGGTTGAATGGAAAATATCTTAATTTTCTATTTATAGAAATGGTTGGTCAGAAGAAGATTTTTTCATGTGTGAGAAGCTAAGGGAGATAAGGATTCTAGGGTATTGATTCATTCAGTGACCTAAGAGAATAGACTACATTGGCAAGAAAAGAGAAAAGGCTTAAGGGTATGGATGCTTGAAGGGTGAAGAAGCTATCATAGCTTAAGTGTGTGAAAGCCAAGCAGAATGGAGGACTAAAACAAAGAACTATAATCTGAAAGTGTGTTGAAAGTTGTTATCAAATCAAGGCTTACTATTACTTTCTAAACATTTGTACCAATCTAGGCTAATTCCTTTGGATTATGGTTGAACTAATAGTCATTTGTAAATCCTTTAACTAGTTGAAATTCCAAGTGAATGATCAAAAGTCCTCTAACAAGGCTCAATCCTAATAGGGTGGTTGAAATCCTTTACCTAGGTCATGTTTAATAGTGTGCATTGTAACCTTTAATAGGGTTGGACTTTAATAGGGCATCACTTTAGAAGAGTGAGAATGGGTAGTATGTTATTGGTGTTTTTTCCCAAATTTGGTTTCCACATTAAATCATTGTGTCAAATGTGTTATTGAATATGTTATGTTTCATGCTTACATTTTTGCAAAGTTGGTTTGATAGTAACCTATGCGTTTAACTGATTGTATGATCTAATGGATGCATGCATGATGACAATGTTTTACGGATATGGGTTCACTAAGTTGTGAAAAAATTTCTTTGTATACTGGACCTTGGATAACTAATTCATCCCTCCAGTTATTCTAAAGAATTTCAACAATTGGTATCCAAGTCATTTGGTTAAGAGGACTAGTTTGAAGATACTAGAAGAAGAAACATGAAGATGTCAATAAGAGAGGTACACAAGCTTAATAGAGATAAATTTCTTGCATTGAAAAGTTTGATGAAGCTACACCTAGGAGATCTTGAAGATCATGCACAATCTACCATTTCTAATGAGCATGTTGATCCTATTGTAGCCCTAATTGTTGAAGATCTAAAACAAAAGAAGAATACAAATAGGCAATAGTGGAGATTGTCTCTTCCCTAAGTTATGTAAATTTTGATGATATCAAGGGTTTTAATAGTGTAAATAAAAATTTGGGATGCTTTACACACCATCTATGGAGGTGATGAAAATGTTCTAAGAGCCAAAGCTAAACGTCCTAGAGGTAAGTTCAATGTTATGAGAATGCAAGAAGGTGAAATATTTCTCAATATTGTTCTATGATCTATAAACTAGGATTTACAAGTTTTATAACTTAATTCAAAATATAGATTTAATCCCCAATCTAGGCAGTAATTGTATGGTATGTATTTTAAACTATTTAAATTAAAAGAAAATTTATGCTTTAAACACAATTAATCAGCTATGTGTTTAATAACAATAAAAAATTAAAGAATTTAGAGAATAAGAAAAAAAAAATAGACACAAACATTTTGATATGGAGTTCATCTGAGTAGGACTACGTCTCCAAGTCCACTTCTCAATCAATGGACTATTTTATTAATTCTGCCAAGCAAAACACTTTGTTGCAGAATCTAAGCTTCGAACATTCATAATCTCTTCTATGTACTTGAAGGCACTAGACAATGCTTTTGTGCTTACAAATTCTCTCACAAGGAAAAATTATTCCTTCCTTTACAAAAACCCTCTCTAGAAAAATTATCCAAGACTATTTTTTTCTCAAGGACTAATTGTCCTTACATATGGAAATAACCCCCTTTTATACAAAATATTTTCCTTATTTGGTCTAAAACCAAATTAAAAACATAATAGCCATTTTCCCCAAATAATAATTAACAAATAACTACCTATTTTGGCCTTTATAATTACAATCCATACAAATGAAAAAACCCCTTTAATTAATCAAACAAATAACAATATTTGTTTGAAATCTATGGTAAAAAGGGTTTGAATATATTCTATTCCCATATTTTTAGTGACTATTTTTAATCCATATTTTATGTTGGGGTTTGGAAAAAGAATATAATCATCACAGTCAAAAGACCATTTTCATTTTATAAAATGGGACTGATTTTCCATGTCATCGAGCTGATTGGGATTATGACATCAATACTGATGTCATAATTTTTAACCTTTTTCCCTCTAACTTCAAACAAACATAACTTCTACCTACGGACTCTATTTTTGATGAAACAAGCGTCATTGGAAAGCTTTCGATAAGATCTTCCATTTAAGATCCATTGTTGACCACTTTTGAGATGGTCAAATTTCACCTTTTTTTTATGAAGTCAACCTCTGGTTTTCCAATTTGACCCAAGCTTTAACCAAGCATAAATTTTCACCATGATCTCCTTTCGATGCGATTCAAAATGTGTCGAGATTGTATCAAGAAGCTCTAATCACTGATGTTGGTTCTATGAGATTTTGAGACTATGGAGATTTTAAGCCTTCTAGATCCACCTAGATCATTCCTTCCCATTGAGAAACTTTTGGACCTCCAAAAGTCTATTTCTACATAGAATGAAAGTCAAGGCATGTTCGCCTTACTTGTCTACTATCACTTGTACATCCTATTGGAATTCTGAATATTTGACTCATCATAAACACACACAAAAATGGGATAGCATTGTTCACACAATCAACCATACATTCACTAATATTCATTGATGCATCCACCATCCACATAGTACCAACTAGTAGAAAAAGAAGCAACAACACTAAATAAATTGATGAAATGGAAAAAATATCAACTTTTTGGATCCCCTATAGAGGAACACCATTAGAAGATGAATTGTTCAAATCCTCTTTTACCATGACTGGTTGAACACTTGATTCTACTTGCACATGATCCTCACTAGCTATTGTAGACATGAGAGTCAATTTACTGCATGCATTTGCAATCATTTCCAAATGTCCTATGTTTACAATTGATCCTTCATTCTTCATGTGATGAGCTCTTATAATGTATTCAATTCCATTTTTAAACAAATGATACTTGTTATGATCTATGTAGAAGGTAACTTTCCTATCATATAAGTATGGGCTACCTAACACAATCCCATAGATATCAAGTGGAACCACATCAAATTCAACCTCATCTATGGATTTAGCTGTTATTGTAAATCTTAACTTACATTTCTTAGTGACTCACAATCTAATATCATTGCACACCCAACCTAGTCAATAAGGTCTCTTATGTGGCTTGGTTTCCAATCCCAATTGTTTAACAACTTCTTCTAAAATCAAATTAACTTGGGACCCACTATCTATCAATGTGTCAATTTTAGTGTTCTTTGAAATCACCCTTATATGAAAAAGTTCACATCTTTTACTATCCTCACAAACAACATGACTTTTGAAAGTGAAAGCATATGAAATATCAGTGGTAGAATAAAAAAAAGCTTTACCTTTCAAAACCACAACTAATATTGTTGTCTCATCACCAGAATTTGATCCAAGATTTTGAACAATAGCTGTAGACTTTTTTTTTTTTTCCTTTTGATCCTTCTTAAGCCACTTTGGTTTCAACTTTGGATACAATTTCCAACACTTTTCTTCTACACCTCCTTTCTTCTAACAATGGGAACAAGTAGGCTCATCACCTTCTTCTTTCTTCCCCATGGCTGCTTTCTTGCCCTTATTGTGTCCTTCAAGGGGAACAAATTTCTTCTTTGAACTAAGACTTGTGTTTCTTCCACCTGCTTCAATATGGGTTTCTTGAACACACACTTCATCAAAGGTAGGAGGATTAAACATCGATATTGTATGCTTTAAATAAGAATGCATTCCACCTATATACTTTAATAAAGTATCTTGCATGTAAACCAAGAGTTAATGTCTTCTTCCTAAACATCTATGTATACTCTCGCATAGACTGCCCTTTACCTTGCCTGAGATTTTACTAGTCCATAATGGCTTGTTGCATATAACCCAAAGGATAAAATTGTTTCTTCAAAGAAGAAGTAAATTCATACCAAGATGAAATGATTTTACTGTGTATAGCAAGATCATCCTAGATCTTCATCTCCCACCTGACTAATTTAGTGCCTTCCATCCTGAGAGTAGCTAGCTAGATTCTAGAAGAATCATCTAAAATCTTTTGAACCCTGCAATACACTTCAATCTGCTTAAGGAAATTATTCAAATTTTTTTGCATTCAACTCGCCACTATATATAGGCAAATCAAACTTCACATCAAGCTTTAACAAGGGTGTCTTCATAGAATGTTCCTTTTTAGAAGAAGTAGATAGAGAAGAAGATGATGATGAAGAAGATGAAGAAGATAGGAATGGAGGTTTAGGAGGGTCACTACCACCTCCTACTCCTTTTCCTTTGCCATCTTTTGCTGAGAATTTAGATTCTTCTTTCTTCCTAGCCTTATCTTCCTTTCTCAACTATCACTCATGCCTCTCTTAGAGAAGAATGTACACCAAAGCTTTCAACTCCACAAAAGCTCTCTCAAAGGCTTTTGCATCAAATTCAAAAATATTTTGTTTAGATGCCATGACTTTCGAAAAAGTTCTTCTTTTCCCAATCTCTAGATTAAACTCTATAAGTTTACCTTCTCCTTGTTTCAACTTCAACCTAGTTAACATTCACCACCTACAATTTCTCCACAAAAATAGGCTCTGATACCAAGCTTGATCTATAAACTAGGATTTACAAGTTTTATAACTTAATCCAAAATACAGATTTAATCCCTAAACTAGGTAGTAATTGCATGGTATGTATTTTAAACTATTGAAATTAAAAGAAAATTTATGCTTTAAAAAAAATTAATCAACTATGTATTTAATAACAATAAACCTTAAAGAATTGAGAGAATAATAAAAAGAATAAAGAGATACAAACCATTTGATATAGAGTTCATCTGAGTAGGACTACGTCTCCAGGTCCACTTCTCAATCGAGGGACCATTCTATTAATTCTAATAAGCAAAACACTTTGTTACAGAATCCATGCTTCGAACATTCACAGTCACTTCTATGCACTTAAAGGCACTAGACAATGCCTTCGTGCTTACAAATTCTCTCACAAGGAAAAACTGTTCATTCACTTACAAAAACTCTCTCTGCAAAAATTCTCCAAGACTATTTTTTTCTCAAGGACCAATTGTCCTTACAAGTGGAAATAACCCCCTTTTTACAAAATATTTTCCTTATTTGGTCTAAAACCAAATAACAAACATAATAATCAATTTTTCCAAATAATAATTAACAAATAACTCCCTATTTTGGCCTTTATAATTACAAGCCATACAAACAAAAATACCCCTTTAATTAATCAAACAATTAACAATATTTGTTTGAAATGTATGCTAAAAAGGGTTCAAATATATTCCATTCCCATATTTTAAGTTTGGGTTTGGAAAAAAAATATATTATCATCATGTTCAAAAGACCATTTTCATTTTACAAAATGGGGATGATTTTCCATTTCATTGGGCTGATTGGAATTATGACATCAATGCTAATGTCATCATTTTCAACTTTTTTCCCTCTAACTTGAAACATGCATAACTTCTACATAGGGATTCTATTTCTGATGAAATGAGTGCCATTGGAAAGATTTTGATAAGGTCTTCAATTTAAGACCCATTGTTGACCACTTTTGAGATGGTCAAATTTTTCCTCCTTTTATTAAGTTAACCTTTGGTTTGCCAATTTGACCCAAACTTTAACCAAGCATAACTTTTCACCGTGACCTCCTTTCGACATGATTCAAAATGTGTCAAGATTGTATCAAGAAGCTCTAGTCACCGATGTTGATTTTATGAGATTCTGAGACTATGGAAATTTTAAGCCTTTTATATCTGCCTGGATCACTCTAGGATAAAGTATGTTGTTAATGCAATAAGAGGATCTACTAGTATGATAGATGATGAGACCATTCTAAGAAATTTTTTGAGAATAATGTTGCCCATTTATTCTATTAGAGTTTCTATAATACAAGAACTGAGATGTGTACCAAGTTCTAATCTAACTCTTGAAGGTTTGTTAGGTAGGCTCACTACTTTTAAGCTATCTAATTTTTATAATTTCAAACCTTAAAATGTTGAATCTTCTTTCAAATCCAAGTTGTCATTGAAGGAACCTAATGAGAAGAAGAAGAAAAGGTAAAATATGTGTCCAGTCATAGTGATACAGATGAGGATGATGTAAAACAACTTGAAGCACTACTAGCAACAATATTTCAGAGAGGTAAAAGAAATTTCATAGGTAAGTTACCTATCATATGTTTCAATTACAATGAGGCTAGTCATATGGTTGCTAGATGTCCCGAGAAGAAGAATTATAGAGGTGGAGACAAGTACAAATGTAGAAGAGATGAAGACAAAGACAAGAAGTCTTGCTACAGTGGTGAAGAGAAAACAAAAGATCAATTTGATGATCATGATGATGAAGTGGTGTATGTTGCAATGAAGAATGGATCTAATGAGGCTGAGGTAGTTGCACTAGTGTCTTGTGTGAACAAGAATGTAAGAAGTATCATTGATAGTGGGTATTGACATCACATGATTTGAAATAAAAGTAAGTTCATTACCTTGAATTATTATGGTGGAAATAGTGTAAGGCTTGGTAATGATGCACCCTATCTGATAAAAGGAAAAGGTTCTATCAAATGTGACAATTCTTATTATGTTGAAGGACTTAACTATAATTTTTTGAGTATGTCAGAATTGAATAATTTAGGTTGTATGGTTAAGTTTGAGAACAAGATTGGTAAGATATATGATACTAGTGGAAAACTAATTGGAAAAAGTGATCAAACTAGAAATAATCTACAGTACCTTGATATAGAAGATGTTACTTGTTTAGTTGTAGAATTTGATGATGTGTGGCTATGACACAAGAGGTTATGTCATGGTAATTTTGATAACTTGGTTACTATTAGTAACATAAGAAGAGTCAAAGGTTTTCCTAACTTGAAGAAACCTCACAATATAATTTGCAAACAATCTTACTTAAGTAAAATGATAAGTTTTAAGAGTAAGACTCACACCTCTAAATAAATATTGGAGATTGTTAATAGTAACTTGTGTGGACTAGTTGATGTGCAAATCTACGAAGGAGGAAAGTACATTATGCTATTTGTTGATGATTATTCTAGAATGATGAAAGTTATGTTTTTGAAATAGAAATCTAATGCTTTCCAAATGTTTAAGTGGAACTTAGCAAGAGTTGAGAAGGAAATAGGTAAAAGTATGAAATACTTGAGATCTGACAAAGGAGAAGAATTTACATAAAATTAGTTTGAGATGTTTTGTAATGACAAAGGAATAAAAAGATAGACATCTACTCCTAAGACCCCTCCAAAAAATGGAATTGTTGAAAGGAGGAATAGATCTATAATGGATTGTGCTAAGACACTCATGATGGAGAAAAATGTTACTTTAAAATACCAGAGAGAAGTTGTAATTATAGTTTTCCATACCTTGAATCATGTTTAAATCAAGAAAAGTACTCATTGAACACCATTTGAACTATGGTATGGTTATTCACCCAATGTAAAATATTTTAATGTATTTGAAAGTAAGTGTTATATTCTCAAGGATTCTAAGAATGGTAAAATAGATGAAAAAAGTGAAGAAGGTATATTATTTGGCTCTTCCACAAGAAGTAAAGCTTATAAGTGTTTAAATACTAACACTAGCAAATTTATGGAAAGTGCAAATGTGAAATTTGATGAATATATAGAAGTACATGAGGCTGAACCTATGAAGGAACTAGAAGAATATGAATAATTTGTATACTTTTACAAAGATATGCCTACTGATGAAAATGCTACAAATCATGTTGCAAATCAACAAGTTTCAGTGACTATCAAGTCACATACTATGAATGTTGAGTTCCATTTAGAAATCGAGCTACATTTAGGCACTGATTTACAAAATGAAGTTGAGGCACATTCTAATTCTAAGATTAGTGTACATGAAAGTGATGTTAAACTACCTAATAGAGATGTATGTAGTGATTCAAAAGTTGAAAGAACAAATGAGAAAAATTGAGCAGAGCCAAGGCTATCTAAGTATGTCAAGTGACATCACCCTACTACACAAATCATGGGATATAAAGACACTAGACCAATGACGAGGAACAATTTGAGAAATGAGACATGTTTTCTTAGCATGCATGAACATAAAATAGTGAAAGATGCCTTAGAAGATGTGAACTTGAGTAAAGCCATGAAAGAAGAGATTGCAAAAATTGAGAAAACAAGACATGGACTCTAGTTCCTAGACCATAACATAAAAATGTGATTGGTATCAAGTGGGCATATAAGAAAAGTTAGATGAAAATGGTGAAGTCACAAAGATAAAGGAAAGATTAGTTTGTGAAGGATATGCACAAGAAGAATGGATACACTATGGAGAAACATTCACTCATGTTGCAAGTTTGGAAGGAGCAAGAACTCTGCTTGCTTACTCTACATACAAAGGTTTCAAAGTTTATCAAATGGATGTTAACCTTGCATTTATGAATGGTATATTGGAAGAAGAGATTTATATAGAATAGCTAGAAGGATTTGTTGATGCTAAACAACAAAAACATGGTATGTAGACAACACAAAGCATTATATGAATTAAAGCAAGCACCAAGAGCATGGTATGAAAGGCTTCATAATTATCTTGTGAAGATTGGATTTGAGAGGATTGATGACAACAATAATCTATAATTGAAGATAGAGAAAGGAAAATGTATTTACTATTTGAGATTTTGTTGATGATATCATATTTGGAGGTCAAGATACTTTATGTAAGGCTTTTGCAAATGAAATGAAGAAAGAATTTAAGATTTCTATGTTTGGAGAGATCAAGCTCTTTGTGGTTTTGCATGAACATCGGATGAAATATGGTATATACATCACTTAGTCAAAGTATATAAAGGAGATATTCAAAACTTTTGGATTGGAAGATTCCAAGTCAGTAACCACGCCTATGGTGACAAGACATAAATTTTCAAAGAATGATGATTTAGTTGAGGTGAATCGAACTATATACAGGTCTATGATTGGAAAATTACAATATGTAGTACACAAAAATCCTAATATTGCATTATTTGTTGAGATAGTTACAAGATTCTATGTCAATCCTAGGGAGAATCATTTGATGGCTATTAAGAGAATAATGAGATATCCAAAAAGAATACAAGACTATGGTCTATACTAAAAGAAAAATGAGAAATTTGAATTGAGAGCCTACATTGATGTTGATTAGGCTGGAAATGAACTAATGATAGAAAGAGCACCAGTGGGGGAGCATTTTTCTTAGGAAAAAGGTTAGTTACATGGACTAACAAGAAACAAAATTGCATCTCTCAATCAATTGCTAAAGCTAGATATGTTGTTGCTATAGTAGATTGTATAAATATTCTATGGATCAAATAGCTACTCAAAGGTATGAAGGAGGAAATCACTAAAATTGTGACACTTTATTGTGATAATACAAATGCTATAAATATGTCAAAGAATCCTATATTGCATACAAAGACTAAGCTCATTACAATAAAATATCATTACTTGAGAGATTTAGTTCAAGATAAAGAGATGAAGATGGAATATGTTAACCCAAAAGAGAAAATCACTAATAACTTTACAAAATCATTATCTAAGGATGCTCATGAGTATCTAAGAGGTAAACTAGGGGTGATATCCCAATCAAAGGCTATATAAGAAGCATGAGAAGTGCCCTACATCAAACAAGTTGATTGACATGTGTTACACATTGATGTAGTGGATCTTACTTTAGGAGCTACCTAAACTAATCAAAGAGCTATAGCTACATATCAGTCACAAGCTAGGTGATTAAGGGAGAAACTAAAAAATGTTCATAACTACATATTAAGATGAAAAGTCTTTGGAATTATTGCCAAAGAAGGAGAAATCTTATTGAGGGATAAATCCTCCAGAGTGAGAAATCCTATTGAAGGATATATTGTTGTCAAAGAGGGTGATGAAAGAAAACATGGAATACCTAGTAAGAGGGAGTTAATGTTAAAGGATATATAAGAAGTGATCCAGAGAGAGTCATAAGGATGAGTTAAATGTTTTCCTATTGATTAGAACAAAATTTTGTAACCTATTCAAAAGATGAAAGTTCCTTATAGAGGGAGATATTTCAATACAAAGATTATTTTCTTTTTGTATTTTGTTGGTTGTATTAATTTAGTTTGGTTTGCCATCAATTTAGAAGAGGGAGATTATTAAAAACATATTGATACAAGTATGATAATGTGTTTCATTCATTATTTTTTCACTAATGTCAATCCTTCCACTTGTGTGGTAAGAAAATTGCTTAGATAATTTGAGTACTATCATTTATTTGATTGATAAAGAAGATTTGATCAAATGAGGTAACAATTGCACCTAGAGGAAAGGTTGAGTTATTATATGGAAAAGAAGTACAAAGATTAGATTAGATGGTGATATTATAGTGTATTGATAATCTTTTGAAGGTTGCAAAGCATGGATACACTAATTAAGTTTAGAAGAATAAGTTAAACAAATTGTGTCTGCCAAGCTTAACAATTTGCATAGTAGCTGCCACACAAAGTTGGTGTAAGCCAAGAAAAAAATTAGTTAGAGCTAAGAAAAGTCAAATTTCAGTGTAAGTCAAGTGATACAATGTAAACCAAATAAATTTTAGTTGATGCCAAGTACCAGTAAACTTTAGTTCATGTCAAGTGTTTTAATAGTGGATATCAAGAAATGTAGTATGTGTTGAGCATTAGAAGCATATTAACGTTGAGTGTTAGCATTATGACGAAGATTGTGAATTTGATGAAATTGAGCTAACAAGTTTGATTTCTTGAATTTTTTTAACCATGTAGAAGTTAAGATTAATGAGCTAGTGGCACAGAATTCAAGATGAACCATTTTGAGGTGAATTCAAAGAGGATTGTAGGAGAAATTTCTAGAAGGGAATAAAATGAAATGATAGGTGGATTAATTGAATCCTACCTAATCTAACCTAAGCTTAAAATGGATGGCAGAGGTTGAATAGAGAAAGATATTAAATTTCTATTTATAGAAATATTTTGTTAGAACCAAAGGTTGTCATGTGTGAGAACCTAAGAGAGACAAGGAGTCTAGAGTATTGCTTCACTTAGTGACCTAAGAGAAAAGACTACATTGAAAAGAAAAGCATGAAGGATTAAGGGCATGGATGCTTGAAGGATGAAAAAATAGTGTGTGAAAGCTAAGAAATATGTAGAACTAATTTTTTTTTAAAAATCTGCAACTATGTTGTAAGTTGTTATCAGATCAAGCCTTACTATTACTTTCTAATCATTGTACTGGTCTAGGGTAAATCCTTTGGATTAATGTTGATGTAATGATAATTTTTAAATCCTTTAACTAGGTGACATTCTAAGTTAATGATCTAAAGTCCTCTTGCAAGGCTCACTCCTAATAAGGTGATTGAAATCCTTTAACCAAGGCACATTTAACAGTGTTTATTGTAAACTTTAATAGGGTTGACCATTTATAGGGAATCAATTCACAAGAGTGAGAATGAGTTGCATGTTATTGGTGGTTTTCCTAAATTTGGTTTCCATGTTAAATCATTATGTCAAATGTATTATTGAATCTATTATTTTTAATGCTTACATCTTTGTAAAGTTGATTTATAGTAATCTACAAGTTTAAGTGATTGTATGATCTAATGGATGCATGCATGATAAAAATATTTTATGGCTATGGGTTCACTAAGTTGTGAAAAGTTTTATTTGTATATATGTAGACTGGATAACTGATTCAATACCCCTCTCATCTATTCTAAAGAATTCCAACAACATCAATAGATTTTGAGAATGTATGTGACCTAGTTATGTCAAAAATAGATT
This sequence comes from Cupressus sempervirens, assembly GCA_028749045.1. Taxonomy (NCBI): domain Eukaryota; kingdom Viridiplantae; phylum Streptophyta; class Pinopsida; order Cupressales; family Cupressaceae; genus Cupressus; species Cupressus sempervirens. Next base: position 87,770,761 of record CM053785.1, read on the forward strand.
GATATAAGTATGATATTGTAATGTTTCAATCATTATTTTGTCACTAATGTCAAACATGCTACTTTCTAGTAAGACAACTCATTAGTTTACTTGAGTACTATCATATATTTGACTAATGAGGAGATTTTGATAAAAAAATATAACAAGAACACCTAGAGGAAAGGTTGAGTTATGGTATATAAAGGGAGTATAAAAATTAGTTAAGGTGTTGATGAAATAGTGTATTGATTATATATTTAAGCCTGCAAAGGATGGATACATTGATTAATTCAAAAAGACTAATTGAGAAGAATGGAGTCAACCAAGCTTGACTGGGAGGATAGCAGGTGTCAAGCAAAGTTAGTGCAAGCTGAGAAAAGTGAAGTTTCAATGTATACCAAGTTGTAAGAATTTGACTTAGGCCAGAATTCACCCAAGACCAAGGAACTCAAACACAAGCACACAGTAGACCAAAATAGAGAGAGTATGATTAGAATGATGATATTCATTCAATATGCCAGCTTGAGAGTACACTATGAGTGCCTATATATAAAGGCCTTAGGAGAGCTTCTAGAATGCATAGACGTCAGTAACATGATAAGTCATAAAACTAAGCACATGTCCACCAAATATGGGTTATCCTCCATTAAGCATAGAATTAAAGGCGATAATGTGAGGATAAGCCTACAATGGTGTAGCATGCAAATCAGTGGTGTAGACAACATGTGCTAAATTAGGAGTGCGGATAACTATGTTGTCAATATGATAACTCAGTGAATGATGCAAACTTGTATGTTATAGACACTGTGTGCATAATTAGAGTTGCATAACTCATGAGAGTACATAAAATCCTAAGTGTCTCACCTAAATAAATAATAAAATAATGCAAAATAATTAAATAATGAATTAACTTAAGTAAACTTAAGTAAGTATAAATAGTGAATACTTATTTATACCAACACCCCCCCTTAAGTGAAACTTAGGGGAATGCCCTTATGGTTACAAAATCTAGGATGATATGCAAGATGGGTCCCGAATACTAGGCCATATTAGGTACCCATGTACATAATGATATGAAATCTCTCATAAAGCAGAGAAAGAGGGAAAACCCCATGGGAAATTCCCTCTGCCAAAAAGAGAGATAAAGCACACATATGATGTATGGATGGAAGGAGTAATCAAGACCTCCCATTACAACATACATCCAGTATATACATAAGAGAATGTAGAGAAAAGGAAGATAGATAGGATAGGCTACTCCCCTCAAAAAGAAGAATGTTGAACAGTTATTACTTTGATGAAGAAGGTGATCCAACACTGCAGAATGGTGTTCCTCCCCTTAGGAAGAAACAATGTCAAGGGTACAAATGAGATGCTTCCACTGTGTGTGGAAAAAATCCCATGGATAAGTGATGTCTCTAAAACCTGCTCAACTAGCTGAAGAACCTATCTCAAAGAACTATCTGTCTCTGCAACTGATGAAGAACCCTGTTGCAACTAATAATCATAAGTATCAATGATCACTTCAACTTGTGATAATCGATCATGTAGAGAATGAACAAGAGAGTCAAATAGAGCCCTTGTGACAACTAAAGAAGGTACTTTTGCATCAAGAAGAAGAGGAAGAACATCAATACTATTCCCCAAATCTGTCACTGAACCTATATCTAGAAGACTGGATGTAGCCTATTGTGTTGGATATATCACTGTGGCTATGTATGTATATGGACTGAACTGATATAGTGACCTCTCACTACAATTGTCAATACAACCTCGCATGTTTGAATCTGTTGAAGCACTATTGCTAGTGTCACTATCAGTTTCCACACTATATGATGTGTGAAGAGGAGTAGAGGAAAAGCTTGGTGAACTTTTCTCAAAGTGAACATCCTTCTCCACAAAAATTTGATGTGTCTCATGATCTAGAAGTCTATATGCCTTTACACTGTCTTCATAACCAATGAAAATACAAGGCCAAGGTGATTGTGCCTTGCATCCCTTGGAAGATCTCTTTGCCCATGCAGGACAACTGAAGACTCTAGAGTGTTTCACAATAGGTTTTCTGCTGCACCATGCCTCAAAAGGAGTCTTTCCATCTAAGGCTGGATGAGGAGATCGATGAAGAATATGAGTGGCACTATTGATTGCTTTGAATTCTAATGATGGATCTATAGACTTGGCTTGTATCATGAAATTTTCCATAGACTTGAGAGTTCACATCCTCAAAGCTGCAACATCTATCTTATGGGGATTGAATGCTGGTGGAATCTAAAGATCAATGCCCTCGAGTTTGCAAAATTCCATAAGTCTTTTGTTCACATACATACTTCTATTATCCATTCAAAGAATTTTGATGGCCTTTCTAGATTTCCATTGCACATGAGTCTTGATGTCTAGAAAATTTTCCAACACTTCATTCTTATTATGAAGAAAGTAGACCCAAGTGAACCTTGAAAAATCATCAATGAAGGTGAGCATATAACGAACTTGTCTGAATGCAAAAGAACTTGCTAATACCATGTGAACCATCTGTAGAACACCTAGTGCTCTGGAAGACTTCCCTCTATATAACTTCCCTTTTGGATGCATATCCACTGAATTGATTAAACATTCACCCTTAGAAAAGTTGATTTGAGGTAGACCTTTGACCATTCTATTTATATAAAGTTGTTGAAGGTAGCAAAAATCAAGATGACCATACCACTGATGCCATAATTACATGCTTGAATTTGATTGAGATAACAAGGCCTTTGAAGGAGACTTCACAAAATGGGAGAAAGAGTACAACCTCTTGTTATGATTCACCTTCCCCACTATAGCCAAGGAATTTTCTTTAAGACTATGCACCTATATTGAGTCTAGAAGGAACTCAACTCTATGTCCATCTCCAAGATGAGTGATTTGGTAGATTGATAGGAGATTTGGACTTAGGTTTGGAACATAGAGAACATCTTGAAACTCTACATTTTTCATCTCCACATTTCTTTTTCCCTCAACTTCCATTTCTCTATCATTTTCCATTAATATGTGTGGTACCTTTGATTACTTCATTGTAAAAAAATCCTCCATTGAAGAACCCATATGATAAGAGGCACCTAAGTCAAATATATATTTCTTTGAAGAGTTTACATTTGCCATGAATGCTTGCCCTTTGCCTTTTGAATCTGAAGAAGACCCTTTATCCTTATAAGAATTAGGAAATGGAATATTATGTTTCTTCATGATTTTTGTCAATTCATCAATCTTTTAAAGATAACACTCATGCTCTTCATGACCTGATTTCTTACAATAAGCACACTTCTTCTTCTCCTTATTATTGTCCCCCTTCTTGTTTGAATTGGAGGAAGACTTTCCTTGTTGATTGGATTGTGGTGTTGTCTTGTTTGTATCCTCGAATTTGTTCTTCCATTTATTCTTCCCTTTTTCTTTATTTGAAGACTGTCCAACTAAATATTGAGAACCCTCGTTGTTGACCACCAATGCTTTAGATTGAGGTTATTTGAGAATCCCCATCGATTTCAACTTCTTTTTTTCATCATTTGACAATTTAGCATATTCATCAAAAGTGACTCTCTTATAGGTAGACCCTAAGGTAGTCTTAGAGGTGTTAAAAGAAGATACAAATGTGGAATATTCTGATGGTAGCTTGTTATGTATGAGATAGGTCAATTTTTCATCTTTGATAGAACTCCCACAATTAGTAAGCTTTTTCCTTAGTTCATTCACCTTGATGATGGAATCTTGTATAAAATCATATGACCTAGTATCTAAGGAGACAAGCTCATCTTAAATTTTGAAAACATCCTCTTCAAACACTTTACCATAAAGGTTTTCGAGGGTATCCCAAGCTTCCTTGGATGTAGAACACTTCTTAATTTGATACATGATCTTATCATCTACATGCAAACATATATCACCTAGAGCCTTTCTATCCATTGCTACCCAAGATAAAATATCACTTGCTGATACATTATCACTTGTTGGTTTAGGAAGAGTACAATCTACATATTGTGGAACTCCATTATGCATTAAGCGATACCACATTTTTATGGACCATGTAGCATAGTTATGTGGAGTTAATTTAGGAAAATTAAAGTTGCCCATAATCTAGAAAAGGAAAGAAAAGTGTAGAAAAGAGAGAACACAACACCAAAAGTACCCCCCCCAAAATAGATGCTTTGGGTACTTTATCAGTAGTGTGATTACAATGGGCCACTTTCCAATTTTGGCCTTCACAAACTTCTAATTTTTTCTTGTTACAACTTCTTAATGAATTACAAATTTGGAACTTTACAATGTGCTACAATTTTGAAGCAATACAAAGAAAAGAAAAGTCCTATTGCTAAAAGTGACACTTTTGTCCACACAAAACTACAATTTTACTATAGATTTGGATAGTAGACCAAAAATAATGTACTTTCAAAAAAAATGGAACCTATTTTTTACCCTAGATGTGCTTGTATAGAGTGTTTGAAGTTGCAAAATACAGGATTATGCAGGTATAGTCACCAAAAAATGCAAATTGTAACAAATTCTTGCACCAAAACAAGAAAAGAGCTAACCATTGAAAATTTTAGAATATTCTACCCAATTTAAAAAAAAATTGCACCTGATTTGGAGTCCAAATGTCTGAGTTATGGCTTCTTGAAGTTGGACTATAAAAACCAAAATCAATCTAGAGAGGGGTTGCACCAGCAAAAAAAGTGGTTAAATTTGATGGTCATACAGTCATTGCAATAGTTCAAAATGGCCCAAGAATGACTATCAGATGATTGCCAATTTTAAGCCTTTAGAATTGATAATGTTAGTGAAAATTAGACCCCCTACTAATGTGGCAGTACAATTTTTTGACATGGAACTTCCGCTATTGTACGGTCATAAAAAATAGTATGAAAAAATATAGAATGGTAGGGTGCTCAGATTCTAACTTGACTACTTATGTAGAGGCTAACGTGTGCACAACTAACTACTAATTGGGCAGTCCTATGATCACCATGTGTTGTGGTTTGGATTACCACATGGGCATATCAATCCAACTAGGCACTAACAATGTAGACAGATGTGGCTGATGACACAAGCACTAATTGGATGGTGAGTCAACACATAGTTACTAGAGCTAGGTGAATAAAAAATTTCTATGTGGCTTGTAGGTCTTTTGTCATATGTCTTCTGTGTTACATCGTCGTGTGGCACAACTTTTGAGCATCGTGTGGCTTGTAACTGTGCAGTATTGGGCAAGAAATAGCATTCATGTGGATGTAATATTGGGTAACCTAAAAATCATCCTAGAATTGGATGTTGTTGCATCAGAGAATAGACACAGGATGGAATCTTCAAATTGTTGTCGGGATTCTCTTTTTTGTGGTCGATATATTCTAGCTCAGGTGCCAGTATTTACTACTATCTCAAGATTTGTAATGTTAAATCCCATATTGGTAGGAAAAAATTTGATGGAAGCTTTTAAATACAAAAGCCTATGGCTTATATAACAAAGAAGCCTGCTAGATATGGATTGATGTTCGCGAGGGGGCTAGACTCTCCAGATTTGTGGCATTCTACACAGTATGGCCTGCACAATATGGTGGCCAATTTTGTAATTGTAGAGGTGTTTGGCTATGGCTGAAAATTTAATAGATATCCTACAATAATAAAAACAAATAATCCACCAAACTTATAGAGCCGAGCCAAAGTGTCACTACCTAGTTTGGCTAAAAAAAAACTCTACCTAAGTAATAAAAAAAATCCAAAAATACCAAATTCGAAAATAAATTATAGAGAAATAAAATAATTGCAGATCTAAAATGAAAATAATCAAATTGAATTAGATCATACCTGAACTACCAATCGGGGCCTCCGGGTTCTGATTTGCAAAAAAAAAATTCTTCACGATCAACTTTCACCCAACATGGGCAAATTTATAGTCAATCTTTATTGAATTGATACTCCAAATGCAATGGTGAGTTTGGATCTGACTCTAGACACTCCTAATTTTTGTGGATCCTCCTGATTTGGGTCAAGGTGCTGAAGCATGAATAGTCTCGAATGGCTATGTGTAGAGAATCTCCCTCAGCTCTGATACCATGTAAGAATTTGCCTTAGGCTTGAATTCACCCAAGACCAAGGAACTCAAACACAAGCACACAATAGACCAAAATAGAGAGAGTATGATCAAATAATGATATTCATTCAATATGTCAGCTTGAGAGTACACTAGGAGTGCCTATATATAAAGGCCTCAGGAGAGCTTCTAGAATGCATTGTCAGCAAAATGATAAGTCATACAACCAAACACATGTCCACTATATATGGGTTATCCTACATTAAGCATGGAATTAAGTGCAATGACGTGAGAGTAAGCCTACAATGGTGTAGCATGCAAGTTAGTGGTGTAGACAACATTTGCTAAATTAGGAGTGTAGATAAGTGTGTTGTCAATATGACAACTCAGTGAATGATGCAAACTCCTGTGTTGTAGACACCATGTGCATAATTAGAGTTGCATAACTCATGAGAGTACACAAACTCCTAAATGTCTCACCTAAATAAATAATTAAATAATGCAAAATAATTAAATAATGCATTAACCTAAGTAAACTTAAGTAAGTGTAAATAGTGAGTACTTATTTACACCAACACAAGTGAACTTAGTTTAATCTAAGTAAAGTTTAGTTGATGTTGAGCACCAATAAACTTTAGTGTTTATCGAGTTATCTAGTGGATGATGAGTGGAAGAATAGTATGGAAGCCAAGTGACAAAATATTAATGTCAAGTACTAGTATTCATGTTAAATTAGAGATTTGATGAATCTAAGCCGACTATTTTGTTTTCTTGAATTGTGTGAAGTGTGTGGAAGATAATTTTGATGAGATGGTGCCACAATGTTCAAGGTAAAACATTCTAAGGCAAATTCAAATAGGATTGTTGGAGAAGTTTTTAGAGGAATCAAATGGAAAAGTTAGTAGATTCATTGAATCCTACCTAATCCTACCTAACCCTAAAATAGACAAATGAGATTGAACTAAAAATGATCTTAAATCTCTATTTATAGAGAGATATAGTTAGAAGAAATGGTTTTCATGTATAAGAACCTAAGAAAGACAAGGAGTCTAGGGTATTGCTTCATTCAATAGCCAAATAGAAGAGACTACTATTGGTAAGCAAATAAAAAAGGCTTAGGAGTATGAATGCTTGAAGGGTGAACACGCTATGAGAGATGAAATGTGTGAAAGCCAAGAAAAATAGAGGATTGAAACAAAGATCTATAATCTACAAGTGAGTTGTAAATTATTATTAGATCAAGCCTTAATGTTACTTTCCAATCATTGTATTAGTATAGCATAAATTCTTTGGATTGAGGTTGACCTAATAGTCATTTCTAAATCCTTTAACTAGGTGACATTCCAAGTGAATGATCTAAAATCCTCTAAGAAGGCTCACTCCTAATAGGGTGATCAAAATCCTTTAACCAAGTCACATTTAAAAATGTGTATAGGGATTTTTTTAGTGGAAATTATTCACCAATAGGCAAATATGTCCTGATCGGGCTATAGAAATTGGCAAAAAAAACACCATATACTAGTTGGCTAGTTTGCCTAGATTTTATAAAATACTCATATAGTGGTCAAAATGTTCACCACTATTATTATGTAATTTCAATTTGGTAGTCAAGTTATTTGCCCACATTTCTCTTTAATTTTTACTCTTATTCACCATGGAATTAATTGAGTGTCTCTTTCGACGATCATCATTCACCAAATTCCCATTTTTCTATGTGAAATTTTTATTTTTCCTAGGACCTGATTCACCATGCATCACACACAATGGGGTCCCAAATTCCTTCCCTATTCACCCACTCGATTACTTGAAATTACGTGGGGTTCACCAAATATTAGTTCTTATCATATGTAATGGTCGGCCCATTTGACAAAATGAAAATGGTTTATTTGTAGTTGTCTATTTAAGATATATGAGCTTTGTTCATTTTGTATTGGTAATAATAATAAGATATCTTTTGGCTTATTATATATAGTTATAGATAAACTAAACTGCAATGGTATTGGTAACTAAAATTGTCAAAAATCAGCTGTAAAATTTGGAAAGTGGTGTGTGGTTAGTGGTAGCGTACTAGCGAGAGAATGTCGCTATCACTAACATGGAATTTAATTCTTTTTGGGTACACTGTAGTTTGTAGACAAGTTACCTTGATACATGTCAACATTCTGGTGACTATCTCAACAATTCATCTTCCTTCAAGAAATGTTGGCTGAAATTAAACCTCAGCCATTGATCTTGGATCATCAGAAGGTCTGAGTTCTCAAATAATACATTTAACATAATTACAGTGGTAGTGGCAAAGATTATGTTTCCATAATGTATGGTCAAACAACCACATCTTTAAACCATCACTTGCCAGTTGCCAGTTGCCAGTTGCCAATAATTTATTTAAGTTGGTATGGTAGGTTAGGCTACTTATTTCCCATCTTTTGGAAATAGTCATACCAACTATCACTTTTTGAAAACCATTCACCATAACAAATAAATTAATTCAATTATTTGAAAAATAATTTTGCCATTTATTTATAAAAAAGGTATCATTTATTAAAATATTCGCCAACCAATATCCATATTTCAAAACATTATTCGCCATCAATATTAATAATTTTATTAAAAACAAAAATTATAATCGCCATTATTTTATAAAAATTATCTAAACTATTAAAAAATTTGCCACCAAATATCCATCCATTGATGCATAATTTGTCAACACTATTAATTTATTTTCACCCAAATGACATGTGATTCACCACAACTTTATAAATTTTTTGAGGGGGGGTTCCTTACAGTTATCCTTGAATGTGTAATGTAACCTTTAACAGGGTTGGCCTTTCACAAGGCATCACTTTAGAAGAGTGGAAATTAAAAGTATATTATTGGTGGTTTTTCCCAAATTTGGTTTCCATGTAAAATCTATGTTTGTTGAATCTTTTATGTTTGATGTTTATATTTTTGCAAAGATATTTTGACCTAGGACAATAACCTACCAAGTTTAAGTGATGTATGACCTAATAGATGCATGCATACTAAGTTTTTATGGATATGAGCTCACTAAGCTATGAAATTTTTTATTTGTACATCAAGACCTTAGATAAGTAATTTTTCCCCCTCTCAATTATTCCAATAATTGGTATTAGAGTCATCTACTTAAGAGGAATAGTTTGAAGGTACTAGAAGAAAAAGATCAAGATGTGAAAAAGAGATGTACCCAAGCTTAATAAGGCCGACATCCATGTAGGGAAAAGTCTAATGAAGCTATAACTAGGAGGTCTTGGAGATCATGCACAATCTACCATTATCAGTGAGCATGTCAATCCTATTGGAGCCCTAAATATTGAAGATCTAAAAAAGAGGAAAGAAAATAATAAGGTAATGTTGGAGATTGCCTCTGCCCTAAGTTATTACAAGATTGATGATATCAAAGGCTATGATAATGCAAATAAGATGTGGTATGCTCTTCAAACAATTTATGGAGAAGAAAAAAATGTGCTAAGAGCCAAAATTGAAAGTCTTAGAAGTGAGAATGTTGCTCAATATTTCTCTATAATACAAGATGTTATTAATGCTATAAGAGGAGCTATTGGTAACATAGATGATGATATTATAGTGAGTCAAGTACTACTCAAACACTACTACCCATCTATGCTATTAGATTTTATACCATATAAGAATTGAGATGTATACTAGGTTCTAATCTAACTCTGGAAGGTCTGGTAAGTAGGCTTAGTGCCTTTGAAATCTCAAATTTGGAAAATTTCAAACTTGATAATGTTGAATCTACTTTCAAAGCTAAGCTATCATTAAAAGAACCTAAATAAAAGAAGAAAAATATTAAATATGTTTCTAGTGTCAATGATATAGATGAGGAGGATGTAGAACATCTTAAAGTAATACTGGTGAGGATATTTCATAGAGGAAAATGGAAATTTAAAGGTAAGTTATCTATCATGTGTTTTAATTGCAATAAGGTTGGTCATATTGTTGCTAGATGTCTAGAGAAGAAAAATAATAGAAGTGGTGACAAATACAAAAGTAGAAGAGATGAGGACAACAAAGATTATAAAGACAAAGAAAATAAGTCTTACTACATTTTAGAATAGAAAACTAAAGATGGATCTAACCATCATGATGATAAACTGGTGTATGTTGCAATGAAGGATAAATCTAATGAGGATGAGGCAACTACACTGGTGTCTTGTGTAAAAAAAACTGACAGATGGATCATTGATAGTGGGTATTCACATCATATGATTAGAGATAAAATTAAGTTCATTACCTTAAATTATTATGATGGAAATAGTGAAAGGTTTGGTAATGTTGCACCCTATTTGACAAAAGGAAAATAATGTATCAAACTCATAGAAAATATTTGATGTGATAATTCTTATTATGTTGAAAAACTTAACTATAATTTTTTGAGTGTGTAACAACTAAATAGTTTGGGTTGCAAGGTTAATTTTGAGATCAAGATAGCTAAGATATATGATAGTAATGGAAAGCTAATTGGGAAAGGTGATCAAACAAGAGGTAATCTATTTTATCTTGATATGGAAAATGCTACTTCTCTTGTTGTAGAATTTGATGATGTGTGGTTATGGTACAAGAGATTATGGCATGTTAATTTTGATAACTTAGTTAGTATTAGTAACACAAGAAGAGTCAAAGGGATGCCTAAATTAAAGAAACCTGGCAATATAATTTGCAAACAATGTCAATTAGGCAAGATGAAAAAATTTATCTTTAAGAGTAAGAATCACACCTCTAAAGGAATTTTGGAGATTTTTCATATTGACTTGTGTAGACCAATTGATGTAAAAATCTACAAAGGTGATAAGTACATTATGCTATTTGTTGATGATTATTCTAGGATGATGACAATTATATTTTTGAGATAGAAAATCTGATGATTTCCAAATTTTTAAGTGGTACTTAGAAAGATTTGAGAAGGAAAAAGGTAAAAGCTTGAAATGTTTGAGATCTAACAGAGGAGGAGGGTTTACATCAAATGAGTTTGAGATGTTCTGTGATTACAAAGGAATCAAAAGACAAACACATTTGTGCCTAGGAGGCCTCCGAAAAATGTAATTTTTGAAAGGAAGAAAAGATCTATAATGAACTATAGTATGGCACTTACTATGGAGAATAATGTTACTTTGAAATACTAGAGAGGGGATGTAAGTACAACTGTCTCTACCTTGAACCATGTACAAGTCAAGAAAGGTACTAATTCAACACCTTTTGAGTTATGGTATGCATACTCAACTAATGTAAAATATTTTAAGGTATTTGGAAGCAAGAGTTATATTCTTAAAGATTTTAGGAATGGTAAATTATATGCTCAAAGTGAAGAAGGTATATTCCTTTGCTATTCCAAAAGAAGTAAAGCTTATAAGTGTTTTACTACTAACACTAAAAAAGTTGTGGAATGTGTAAATCTGAAGTTTGATGAATATATAGAGGTACATGAGGCTGGACCTATGAAGGAAACAAAGCAATAAAAATATTTTGTATACTTTTATGAAGGTATTCTTGCTGATAAAGATATTTTAAGTAAAGTTAAAAATCAACATCAAGTTTTAGTGACTATCAACTCACAAACAATGAATGCTAAGTTGCATCCAAGAATTGAGCTATAATAAAGTGTCGAGTTGCAAAATGAAGATGAGACACATTATTATTCTGAGATTATTGTACATGAAAGAGATGTTGAATTACTTGATCAAGAAGTACATAGTGATTCAAAAGTTGGCAGACCTAATGAGGAAAATAGAGCAGAACCAAGATTATCAAAGTATGTCAAAAGACATCACTCTGCTGAACAAATTATTAGAGAGAGAAATTCTAGACCAATGAGAAGGGCCGAGCTAATAAATGATACATTTTTGCTAAGAATGCATGAACTTAAGTTATAGAAAGATGGCTTAGATAATATGGACTAGAGAAAGAAAAGATTGAATAGATTGAGAAAAACAAGACATAGACTCTAGTTCCTAGATTAGAAAATATAAATGTGATTCGAACTAAATGGGTTTATAGAAACAAGTTAGATGAGAATGGTGAAGTCACAAGAAATAAGGAAAGATTTTTTTGGAAAGTTTATGCACAAGAAGAAGGGATAGACTATGAAGAAACATTTTCCCCTATTACAAGATTGGAAGGAGTAAGAACTCTTCTTTCTTATCCTTCATACAAATGTTTCAAAGTTTATCAAATGAATGTGAAATCTCCATTTCTAAATGAAATATTAGAAGAAGAGGTTTATATTGAACAACTACAAGCATTTTTTGATGCTAACAACAAGAACATGGTATGTAGACTAGAAAAAACATTAGATGGTTTAAAGAAAGTACAAAGAGCATGGTATGAAAGGATTCACAATTATCTTGTAAAAATTGGATTTGAGAGGAATGATGATAACAAAAAACTATACTTAAAGACAAAAGGAGGTAAAGGTATTTTACTAGTTGAAATTTTTGTTGATGATATGATATTTAGAGGTCAAGATGGATTATGTAAAGCATTTGTAAATGAAATGAAGAAAGAATTAGAGATTTTTATGTTTGGAGACATCAAGTTCTGTGTTTTTTTGCAAGTATATTAGGTGAAATATGGTATATACATCACTCAATCTATATACATGAAGGAAATATTAAAAAAATTTGGATTGGAGGATTCAAAACCAGTTAGCACACCTATGGTGATAAGACATAAGTTGTCAAAGAATGATGATTTAGATGATGTGAATCAAAAATTATATAGGTTTATAATTGGAAAATTACAATATGTAGCACATATTAGACCTAACATTGTATTATCTATTGGGATAGTTGCAAGATTCTCTACTAATCCTAACGAGAATCATTTTATGGTTGTTAAGTGAATAATGAGATATTTGAAAGGAACATAACACTATGGTCTATACTACATAAAAAATGAGAAGTTTGAGTTCATATCCTACAGTAATGTTGATTAGGTAAAAAATATTTAATACAAAAAGAGCGCTAGTGGAGGAAAATTTTTCTTAGGAAAGAGGTTGGTTACTAGACTAGTAAGAAATAAAATTGCATATCCCAATCTACTATTGAGTTTGAATATGTTGTTGTTATAGTAAATTATACAAACATTGTCTAGATCAAACACTACTCAAAGGTATGAAAGAAGAAATCACTACACCTATGACACTTTATTGTGATAATAAAAGTGTTATAAATATATCAAAGAACTCTATGATGCACACAAAGAGTAAGAACATTGCAATCATGTATAATTACTTAAGAGAGCTAGTTCAAGACAAAGAGGTGAAGATGGAATATGTGAATACAAAAGAGCAGATAACTAATATCCTCACAAAAACATTACCTAAGGATGCTCATGAGTATCTAATAGTTAAAATAGGGGTGATACCCCTATACAAATCTAATTAAAAAGCTAAGTAGTGCCTTGCATCAACTGGATCAAAATGGTGTATCTTACATATTGATGTAGTGGATATTACTTTAGGAGTTGCATAAAGTAATGAAGGAACTAAAAAGAAGATCAGTCACAAGTAAGGTGACAAAGGGAGAAACTCAAATTGTTCATATCTGGATGTTGAGATGAAATTTTTTGGCATTGTTGTCAAAGAAGGAGAAATAAAGGATACCAAAAAGTGCGAGAAATATAACAAAGGGAGAAACACAGAATATCTAGCTAGAGGGAGATAGTGTACATGATGTTTAATATAGAGGGAGAAATGACTAAAAGATATATCTACCTAGTAAGAGGGAGATAGAGTGATCAAGAGGGTGTCATAAGGATGAGAATATTGTCTATTGATTAGAATAGAATTTTTTAGCCTATACAAAAGATGAAAGTTGCTGATAGAGGGAGAGATTTCAATACAAGGAATTTTTTTCTTTTGGTAATGTTGTTTGTATGGTTTTCCATCAGTGCCAAAGAGGGAAACTATTGAAAACTAATTGATATAAGTATGAGATTGTAATGTTTCAATCATTGTTTGTCACTAATGCCAAACCTGCTACTTCTTGGTAAGACAACTACTTAATTGATTTGAGTACGATCAAGTATTTGATTAATAAGGAGGTTTTGATCAAATATGATAACAAGAACACTTAGAGGAAATGTTGAGTTATAGTATATAAAAGGAGTACAAAGATCGATTATGACAACGATGACATAGTGTACTAATTATCTAGTTAAGGTTGCAAAGGATGAATAGACTAATTGAGTCTAGAAGAACAATTCAGAAGAATTGAGTCTACCAAGCTTGACCGAGTAGATAGTTGGTGCCAAGAAAAGTTAGTGCAAGCTAAGTAGAAAATTATTTGGAGCTAAGAAAAGTGAAGTTTCAGTGTATAGTAAGTGAACTTTGTATGAGCCAAGTAAATTTTAGTTGATGCTAACCACCAGTAAACTTTAGTATTTTCCAAGTTATCTAGTGGATGATGAGTGGAAGAATAGTATGGAATCCGAGTGATAGCATATTGATGTTGAGTTCCAATGTTCATGTTAAATCAAATATTTAATGAATTTGAGCTGACTATTTTGTTTTCTTGAATTTTTTGAAGCATGTGGAAGATAACTAGGATGGGATGGTGGTACAAAATTCAAGGTAAACCATTTTGAGGTGAATTGAAAGAGGACAAGTGGGATTAGTTTCTAGAGGAACGAAATGGAAAAGTGGGTAGATTCATTGAATCCTACCTAATCCTACCTAACACTAAATGGATGATGGAGGTTGAATGGAAAAAGATCTTAAATCTATATAAATAGATAGAGTTGGTCAGAAGCACGGTTTTCATGTACAAGAACCTAAGAAAGACAAGGAGTCTATGGTATTGATTCATTCAGTGGCTGAATAGAAGAGGCTTAGATATTGGCAAGAAAAGAAAAAAGGCTTAAGAGTATGAATGCTTGAATGATGAACAAGATATGAGAGATAAAGTGTGTGAAAGCCAAGCATAATGGAGGACTAAAATAGAGATCTATAATCTACAAGTGAGTTGTAAATTTTTATCAGATCAAGCCTTACTATTACTTCCTAATCATTATAATGATCTAGGGTTAATCCTTTGGATTAAGGTTGACCTCATAGTCATTTGTAAATCATTTATCTCGGTGATATTCCAAGTGAATGATCTAAAGTCCTCTAACAAGGCTCACTCCTAATAGGATGATTGAAATCCCTTAACCAGGTCACATTTAATAGTCTATATTATAACCTTTAATAGGTTTGCCCTTTTATAGAGCATTTTCAGAAGAGTGATAATTACTAGCATGTTATTGGTGTTTTTTTCCCAATTTTGGTTTCCAAATAAAAGGAATGTGTCAAATGTGGTATGTTTAATATTTATATTTCTACAAAGATATTTTGACCTAGGCTAGTAACCCACCAAATTTAAGCATTATATGATCTAATGGATGCATGCATATTAAGTTTTTATGGATATGGGTTCACTAAGCTATGAAAAGTTTTAGTAAATTACATTTGGGCCTTGGATAACTGATTCACCCCTCCTCTCATTTATTCTAAATAATTCCAACAACTTGAACTAGGTACTAAGTTATGAATTTAATACTTGGTTAAAATAGATTATACAACTTTGGCATTAACTTATCCTTCTATATAATGTAGGTCATGTATATGCAATTTTTGCATCTGAGAATAATGTTAAAGAAACTGATTATTTTCTATGTCAGTATATTGAACCCAAAAAGAAACCAATAACTATAGTCATTGATGGTGAGGATATTGAGTACCCAATAGGATTCATCTTTGTGACAAGCACATGGCTTAGAAAGTAGTATGTTTTTGTCCCTTGACATGAAGATCTCTTTAAGTTAATTTTTCATGTATAATGTATCAATTTTCACTTTCAATTATCTCTACAATTAAATGTAGCTAAGTTATCAAGAATTCTACCAAATGGTTATTTGATGATTTTGAGACACACATATATATTCTTCATTGCTCTAACCTTATTATTGCAACAAATATTCAATCGATAACATATCATGGTAGGCCTCTTAATAAGAAGTTGTGGAAAGTACATGAATATGATAACAAGGAAATACTTAATATAAGAAGGGTTACAACTGATCCATAATATTTTCTTGATTGATTGTGTGCTATATAGCTGAATCATTCTACATATGATACAATAATTTTTAAAATTTTGTATTTATGTTATGTGAAATGTTACAACTTCATATTTATGTGCATATGTAGATGCAAATTTTTTTTATAAAAAAGAGAAGACATGTAACATATGCATATTTATATGCCATACTTTGTATAAAAATTTGATAAGATATCTCACATGTGCATATTTAGATGCCAAATTTTGTATATAAAATTGATAAGAGATGTAAATATTGTACATTATTATTATAAATTTTTTATAAACATGTTTTTTGCACTCTTTTTTGTGGGTTTGATGATATCCTTAAAACAATATTCAATTATCTTCAACTTATATAGATTTATATAAATATCCTCTTGTATTTTTCTTCCAAATTTCCTAAAACATTAGGAAAATAAATTATAGATTTGGATACCCATTTGACATCTCTACAACATATGAAAAGTTTGGATATGGTTATTTTCAACTGTGTCCTTTCTCTCACACTATGGAACCCCTTTTTAGGCTTAAAATAGTCCTCCAATTGGCACAAGGCATGATGATGAAATCATCATGAGGTCAATATGGTCTAGGAAGAGTTAGGATGAGGTTTCTAACATAATTTTTGTTAAGTTTAAAAAGATAGGAAGGTCACTTGACCAAATTGGTAAAAAGTTACAAAGTTTTTTAGTTTAAATGAGAAAGGTTGTGTATATTTCAAACCATTAGTCCTAGGAACAAATGGTTTGCTCTATTAGCTCTAGTTTGTCTAGTTTAGGCTAGGACCAACCTCATTTTAGACATAACTATTAGTAACAATAGTCTACCAAGATAATCGAGAGGGGTGGGGGAGGAGGGGTGTGAATTAGTTATCCAATAATTAAAATATTTATCTACCTTAAATATTCTTAACCATAAAACCAAAGTAAAAAGAAACCATACAAGGATGCACATACACAATTACACAAATATGTTAACTAGGGAAACCCTTGATCAGAGGGAAAACCCTAGTAGAAATGATGCCCACAAGATGTTGTACTAATATAAATATTCCTCATTAGAGGATGGACCCTCTTACGAGTCTATTACAAAATTTAGTACACACGAGTCCTTGTTAGGAGTTGTGCCAACCTTATTAGGAGTTATAAAAGACAAAAGGACCTAGTGTCCAAATAACTTATAGGGCAAGATCACCAAACTCACTGTCCAACTGATCTCTCAACTATTCCTTGAAGAATAATTGTATGTACTATAATTTGACTTCTTTCCTCTATCCTGTTAGTTGGACCAATCACTATCTAATCTTCTAGACTAGCTCATGAACCTTGAATCCAAATATCAAAGTTTAGATCACACAATGAAACCTTGGCAATGAAGTTTCCTTCAAAATTTCTCTACTCTACTTATCCTCACATTCCAATATTTGTAATCATTCATACATCTCATCTTGTCTCATTTTAATATGTCATGATAAAGGAAAATATCCTTCCTTTATACTAAATCCATCAAACAATTACACCTTCTCAATTAATTATCATAGGACCTCATTAAGAACATGTTACACTTAGCAATAAAAAATTAATCTTCCACCTTGTCACTTGAATAACTTTCTGTACATGCAATATTATGATGAGAAAACTTAGCTACATCATCTCTAGAATGTCCTTTTCACAAGTTTACTAGAACATGCCTCTGTAAACTCTATCTCAAAATAGTCTTCACCTAAACTTGCATAACTTCTTCCAAACATAATATCTTGTACTTCTAAGGTGATCTATATACTAGATACTTATTAGTATCTCCCTTTAACCTCACATAGTGAAATTACTTAATGATCTATCCATACCAACTTGATCTTTTCATTTCTCTTTTGTCAAATACCATAAAAACTACTATGTTGACATCAATGAAAAATACATTCATGAATGTAACATAAAATCATGATAATGATATAATTATGTTTCTACACTACTCCCCCATAGGAACATTATCAATGTTCATGCTTCCAATAATCTCCCCCTTTGGAATTGATGGCAACATAGAATCTAGTTTCAAAAATACCAACTATAAAAGACTATTAACATTTTTTCAAATCCTCTTCATCAATCATTCTTCCCCATTGATATACCTTAATGTGCTCTATATGTGCATCTCCCAAACTACTTTTCTTCTCCCAAACTATTTTAACTATTTTTCCTTAAACTATTTTCAAACTATTTTCATGATGTACTACTCCAAACTATTTTTCATGCTATATTTCTCCCCCATTAACATCAATATGAAAGGTTTTAGAAACCATCAACAATTGTCTCTAACCTACTCATATGTCAGAAGAAATTACATCCAACAAGAGTCCTAAATGATTATGTTCATTATGCAGATACCCCCCCCCCCCCCCCCCCCCCCACCCATATAGGAAGCATCAACATTTAGTTGAGACAAACAATAATGGTCTATTACACTAGACTAATGCACTCTTGCATCATCTACTCTGATGTAAGAAGGGGCATAACACATAGCATACCTCAGAAATACTCAAAAGTCTCTTTGGAAAGAGGATTAGTGAAAATATTTGCAATCTTCTCTTTGGTTCTTACATAATCTAATATAATTTTCTTTTCTACAACTTACTCTCTCAACATGTTATGCTTGATATAAATGTGTTTGGTCTTAGAATGCAACACTAGATTGTTGAATATGTTCACTATTCTTGTGTTGTCACAATGTATGACAATAGGTTCACTGAGTTCTATCCTTATATCCTTTAGCATCTGCTTCATCCAAACAACTTGATTACAATTGTTTGTTGTTGCAAGATATTGTGCTTCAACTATAATTTGTGAGGTTCAATCATTCTCCTTCCTTAGCCAAGATACCAATCTTTCTCCAAGAAAGAAAGCTCCACCAATAGTGTTCTTTGTGTCATCCATACTACTTTCCCAATCAGCATCACTATAAGTACATAAAATGATATTAGTAGAAAAGTCATCAACTAAAATCATGAAATACCTTTTACCATAGAATCCTTTAATCTTCATAGGACCACTAAGATCTATATATATAATCTCCAATTTTTCTATAGTAGTAAACTTCTTCTTGGGAAAAGAAATTATTTTATGCTTTACCAATACACACTCCTTGAAAATTATGTTACTAAGCTTTACAATAATAGGAAAATCTCTAATTACAAACATACTACTAGTCTTCACAAAGATGTCAAAGTTTATATGACAAAATCTCTATGCCATAAGAAACTTTCATCTACCTCAGCAACCAAACATGCCATTTCAATAAGATTCAACTAAAATACATTACCTCTAAATCTTGTTCATGTTCCAATTACCTTTCCATCTTTGTCTCTAATTATGCATGTCTTCGCTATGAATTGTAACTGATAACCTTTATCCACTAATTGTCCAACACTTAGAAGATTGTGCTTCAAACCATCAACAAAATATACATCCTCAGTGTTAGTCTTACCATCAAGAGTTATAGATCCAATACCTTTAACATGACATACTACATGGTTTCCAACCTTGACAATGCCTCCATCATGACTTTTGAAGTCAATAAACTTGTTCATATATCACTACTCATATGATCTAAACAACAACTATCGATTATCCAATTATATTTATTTTCAACCTATGATACCAAATCCATTTTCTTTGGACTTTCTTCTTTAATAATTGCAAATCCAAATTTTCATCATAACTATCACTTACTTCTTTTTCATTAGAGTCATCTTCTTGATTTTCATACAAACACTCTCTATCTCATCTAGGCTTGAAATTTCCTCGATACTCTTTCTCTCTTTTGGGACACATAGATGCATAATGCCCAAATTCATCACAAGTCCAACATTTAAAGATTTTCTTACCATCCATTTCTCTTCTTACTAGAACAACTACTCCTTTTATCTTTCTATCCTCATCAAATCTGCTACTACTAGCAAAGTCTCCTCTAGCACTTATGCTCCTTGATAAACTAGGTCATATATTTAGTGCATTAAAAGCTATTTGAGTTTCGGTCAATCCTCTAAACTATCTAAGCTCATTCTCAACTACCTCAAGTCTTTGAAGTAATGTTTCCTTTGTGAAATATTTGGTAGAAGAGATGACCAACTGTATCATTTGAACTACTAGCTTAAATGATGTTGTTAAGCTCTTGAATATCTTCCATATCACCTCATCACCTTTCTTGCTTCCTCCTTGATATATAATACCTACAGTAATTTTTGTTATCCTCCCTACAATTGTTCTTATAGATTCATCTTCCATCATCTTAGTATCTTGAAATGCAAAAATCCAACATTGTAACCTAAATTTCTTATAATGTTCATCTCCTTCAAAACTAGTTTCTAAAGCTTTCCAAATCATAAGAGAAGTAATAAGTGACTTTACTTGGTTGTACTCAATTTTAGGAAGCATAGACAATAGTGCTTCTTTGAATCTAATGTTGCACATGAAAAGTTCCCTTTCTTCCTTGGTACATGTTTCCAAATCTTTTTTAGCAATGATTTTATTTTTTATTTTGACAAGATCTAATATCCTAGACCCATACAAAATAGATGTGTCTTCATCTTTTCTTTCCAACTTTCATAATTTTCTCCATTGAACTTTAGACTATCCTTTTTTAATATGTTTTTTATGGATCTCCCAAAGTTGTGAAACTTTATCATCAAGGACCTGATGTTCTAATACCCATTGTTAGTAATAATAATCCACTAAGGGTGAATCATTTATCCAATAATTAAAATATTTATCCACCTTAAATAATCTTAACCATTCAACCAAAGTGAACAAAAACCATAAAAAGATGCACATAGACAATAACACCATATATGTTAACTAGGGAAACCCTTGATCAAAGGGAAAATCTTAGTTAGAATGATCGTTGCAAGATGATAAACTATTATAAATATTACATTAGAGGATGGACCCTATTAGGAGTCTATTACAAAATTTAGTACATATAAGTCCCTATTAGGATATTTTGAATCCTCGTTAGAAGATTTGAACCCTGTTAGGAGTTATAGAAGAAAGAAGGACCCACTGTCCAAATAGCTTCAGGGGCCAAATACCAACTTGATCTTTTTGATGTTCTTCTATCAGATACCACAAAAAATTGTTATTTTGACATCAATGACACACAATCATGAATTTAGCATATCATCATGATAATGATCTAATCATTTTTCTATACTAATCCCCCATAGGAATATCATTAGCATTTGTGCTTCCAACAATATTGGCCACATTAAATGGAAGCATCCCTAGGGATCTCTAAGCACCTTCAGGCTGTGATATTTGATCGGGCATTTATCCAAGCTCATATGAGGTATTCAAATTTTTTAGGTGGAATAGGATAATGTTTTGTAGGCCTACAACAACCTCTCTTAGTTTTTATAGATTCAATTTTGTTTGAATTTGGCATCCATATCTTTCCTATTGCCAATAATTGTAATGTTACTCAGTTCAAATTAGAAAGGTTGTGTGTATTTCAAACCTTTGGTCCTAGGATCAAATCATCTAGTCTGTTACATCTAATAGGTTAGGTTTATACTAGTACCAACCTTGTTTCAGCCACAACATCCCAATGATGGTATCGACCACATTGAATGGAAGCATCCCTAAGGGTCTCTAAGCATCATGGGCTAAGATATTTGATCAATCGTTTCTCCAAGCTCATGTGAGGCACTGAAAGACTATCAAGTGCTAAAATATTTTATTTTCTAGGACTACAACAACCTATCTCATTTTTTAGAGATTTGACTTTGTTTGGATTCAACATCTATATCTCTCCTATTTCCAAAAGTTGGACTATTTCTCAATTTAAATGAGCAAGGTTGTATATATTTCAAAAAAAATTTCCTAGGATTGAATTGTGTACTTCATTAGCTCTACTCGGTTAGGTTTAGGCTAGGAAAAACCTTATTTCAGCCACAACATCACTCCATCAATATTGACCACATTGAATGGAAGCATCCCTAAGTGTCTCTAAGCACCATTTGCCTACAATCTTTGATCAAGAATTTCTCTAAGCTCATGCAAGGTATTGACAAACTACTAAGTGCTAGAACATCACATAATCTAGGCTCATGATAACCTATCTCAATTTTTAGAGATTCTTTTTTTTTTTGGATTTGGCATCTGTATCTTGGCTGTTGGCAAAAGTTGTAATGTTGCTAAGTTAAAATAAGCAAGGTTGTGTATATTTCAAAGCATTGGTCTCAAGGTTGAATAATATACTCTTAGCTCCATTTGGTTGGGTTTATGCTAGGATCAACCTTGTTTTAGCCACAATGTCCCTTCAAAATTATCAACCATACTGAACAGAAGCATCCCTAAGGGACTCTAAGCACCATCAGGCTGCAATCTTTGACAAAAATACAAAAATCATGATATATTTTTAATTTTCATTTTGTATTACATAAAACTAAGTGACATATGAATCTTATTGAATGTTATAATGAATTTCATAAACATGTTACTTTATATATAAAATAATTAATGTTCATGTGTTTGATTAATTGCAAGAAAGTAAGGTGAAATACAAGTTTGTATGCACACACTAAACAAGTTGGATGGAAATCCAAGTTTAATGTAAATCAAAATGAACAATATATTATGCCACATCAATAATATAGTTATTAAAATATGTTATGCCTCATCAGTAAAATACAACACAAAAGTCAAATACCCAACAAATGTCGGATGTGTATAATAGAAATGTTGAATGTGCACAATACAAATCATGAATATATACAATAAAAAAGTTGAATATATATCAATGTCATGTGATGACCACAACTACATACTTATATCACTATTAATATCTATGACTATGCAAGATAATTGAAATTGAGCCTCTTTGATGTAGTCTATGGCTTGCCTAGTGCCTACAAAAGAAAAATTAAAATACTATATCAAATATCTTTTCTATAAGTAATATGAAAATAACTATAAATTTCATTCTAAATTGTGGATAGTTGAGTTATCCATTATCTCATCCCTTTTTCCCATAGCTGGACTAAATCATAATGTTAAAGGGCTCCTTTGTCAATGGGTGGGACTCCTACCAAAATGATGAGGTAGAGTGATGATGGGAGACACAACTACTAATTGATCAATACTCATGGGAGGCACAACCATGGATGAATTAGTGCTGGTATGAGGAGCTTGTATGGTAAGTGATCAAATGTTAAAATTATAGAGTGGCATTAGGATTCCAAATAGAGTCAAAAAAACAAAAATTATACTATAGCTTGAGCTAGATCTTTAGTGCTAGCAGGAGGTACAACCACTAATGAATTAGTGTGTACGAGGCACAAACTATATGGTAAGTGATACCATGTTAGTATTATAGAGTGGCATCAAGTATTCCAAATAGAGTAAAAAAACTAAAAATGTACTACACCCTAAGCTAGATTTCTCACACTATTAGGAGGTACAACTACTAATGAATCAATGCTGGTATGAGACACAACCTGTATGGTAAGAAATACAATTGTAGAATTATAGAGTGACATTAGGGTTTATAATAAGAATTAAAAAAACAAAAAAACATACTGCAACCTAAGCTAGATCTCATGTGCTAGTAGGAGGCACAACCACTGATGAATCAGTGCGGTATGAGGCACCACCTATATGGTAAGTGATAAAATAACATAATTATAGAGTATGTATTAGGGATTTCTATGACACACACAAGCAATCCAAATTGAGATCACAAGACAGCTTCAACTGAGAATCTACATACATACCTTTGGCCTCTGTTGTGTTTGACCCTATCTTTGATGCTTGAAACTCCTAAAAAATGAAATGGGAAAGGAGTTACATTAAGTTTTGAAGAGTATTATAATAGGTAAAAGATAAATAACAAATGTTAATAAGACAAATTTCTGATAATTAGTATAAAAATGGAAAAAATGTACTCATTTATAAATGCACCTATTTAATATGTATATAGAAAAAATTATGCATACTATAGCCTAAAATTTATGAGAAGAAAAATATGAAATTTTACCTTCCATTGCCTTAACATTGATAGTCTCAGGTGCATTTATCAACTCTACAAAACTCAATTATTTCTACATATATTCAATAAACAAGTATGAATGCATTCATCAGTATTGAGTACATTTATACACATTCATTCATAATAAATTTCAAAATATTAAATTGACTTATATTTGACTTGTATTTAATACCTTTTTTATTTTTTGATCTTGTTGATTTCCTTCCCTTTCCTCCAAACCTTGAGCTATGTGAAGTACTCTAAAGAAGAAAAAGCTATAACATAAGAGGAATCAATAAGATACATCATGAGATCAACTCAAATTGTAAATTTGACAAGAGTACAAGATATGATACCACATAGCTATCAAGACCAAAGTTAATGGCAGAAAGCATGGCTTCATCAAGTTGAGAAGTTCCAACCTCCAATAAGCCCCATAAAATAGTAAAGAGTATTGCTATAAATATGAGATAATGTTGTAAATGGAAAGAAGGAACAATAAAAACAAGAAGATCATAGAAGGGAAAGAAGACACAAGAAAGACATGAAGGATGATATTGCAAGGTTAGTTGAAACATAGGAAAATTTGGGGCTAAAAAAGGTGGCAATGCCTAAATTGAAAACAAAGAGACCAAGAAGGAAAAGAGAGATATGAATGAACTTTTGGAACCTTGTCAAGAAATAAAAGTGG
This sequence comes from Cupressus sempervirens, assembly GCA_028749045.1. Classification (NCBI taxonomy): domain Eukaryota; kingdom Viridiplantae; phylum Streptophyta; class Pinopsida; order Cupressales; family Cupressaceae; genus Cupressus; species Cupressus sempervirens. The sequence continues at coordinate 87,795,626 of CM053785.1, forward strand.
ATATTCATGATCTCCACACTCCTACAAACACCCTATGTGGTATGGAGGTTGTTCGATGTAGATGTATATATGGAGGATGAACTAATGAGCATAAATAGATAGAGTTTAGGTATGCGAGGAGAAAGATATGTGGATGAAAATTTGATGGAATTGATGAATTTGGGAAGGTTTCAATGATGGTAGGAGATGAAAAAAAATCTACAAGTTGGTTGGATGAAAGAGGGATGATAGTTATGGGACATGGGAGAGCAATGATGAGTGTGGGAGACAGAAAGATTCTAGCATGCTAACAACTTCACATGATGTAATTTGATGAGATGTCCTCATCAACTTAACTTGGACATGGATATTTTATCAGCTTCCTTGTAAGACTTTTTAGAGACTAGGCATTCATTGTAAAACAATTAAGAAACAACATTTATAGAACTTTGTGTTGTTAATGTCATACCAATTAGGAAACAATATTTGAAAGCCAATGTATTATTGTACTTTTAAAAATACTTAAAAAATTTTATCTCAGGTGTTCTTGCTCCTAGCCCTACACATTTAGCAAAACAAGTACTATGTGGTGTACTTGTACTGCTTTCAACACCCTGCATTACATATTGTTCACATATCAATCTAAAGTTCTCTATAAACTAAAAATATATTTACTTGTATGATATTTAGGTGATTAAATAATAGCATGTTAAAACTCATGAGGATCATTAGATGGGGTTTTGGTAATGCTTAGAGAAAGAGATGTGGATGGTAATTGGATGGATTTGATGAATGGGAGGATTTCAATGATTGTAGGAGATGGAAGAGGATTTATAAGAGGGGTTTAAATAATGGTAGGAAATGGAGGAGGATCTATAAGTGGGTTGGATGAAAGAGAGATGATAGTTATAAGACATGGAAGAGGAATGAGGAGTATGAGAAATGGAAGGTTTCAGCATGCTAGAAACTTCACATGATGTAATTAGATGGGATATCCTTGTCAACTTAACTTGGACATGGATATTCTGTTGGCTTCCTCATAAGACTTCTTAGACACTAGGTGTTCATTGTAAAACAATTAAGAAGCATCATTTACAAAACTTTGTGTTATTAGTGGCATATCAATTAAGAACAATATTTTTAAGCCAATATATTATTATAATTTTAAGAATTTTTTAAAAATTACCTCAGGTGTTCTTGCTCCTAGCCTTGCACCTCTAGTAGAATAAGTACTCTATGCTTTTTTCATATTGCTTGTTGTGCCACATGTTGTTCACATATCAATCTAAAGTGATCTATAATTTTTATTATTATTTAATTTTATGATATTTAGCTGATTAAATAATATCATGTCAAAACTCAAACAAATAAACTTGTGTCTTTTGTCCACCAAAGACCATCTCCATCAAATCATCTATGAGTTTGAAATTCCCACCTTTGTACGAATAAAAATTATGCCCATAAAGTACACATGGGGGTATGTGCAGGATCATGGTGTGCCAAAAAGTGGCGATCTGAAAAATATGTAGTTCTGAAATGCCTCAAAGAATTTCAAAATCTATTCCCACTTTTTTCCCACCCACCCTGATACTAAATGAAAACAATTAATACCTTTATAATTCCTACTATATCTTTCAATACCAACCTTATATGGTCATCTTTAAAACATCCGAAAAATGTGTTTTAGGCATGTTCTTATGTGTGTTTTTTACTTCAAGCATGTAGCTGACAACTTTTTTTTAACCAAAATTTGATGTAATGAAAAGGGTTTCTTAAGAATGTTCTTAGCTTTTCATAAATGTAAGTTTTGTCAAATTATGAGTTTAGTAAGTAATTATTACTTATTTTCTAATGGAGTTAGCTACAAAGTGCTAATTGACATACTGGTTGAAAAATAGCTATAACTTTCAAACCGTATAAGATTTGTGAAATCCAAAAGATGTGTCACATTCTATGCTTTGATTAGTATAAGAAAAAAAAAAAAACTTAATTTTGATTTTTTTTGAACTAGTTAAGGTGGTCAGACATGAGAGTTTTTTAATTCTAAAAATAGTATAGTAGAAAATTCATAATTAATTATTTATTTGGAATTAAAATTGCCATAAATATGCGTCACATCCAGGAATGAGTCTAATTTTTATATCTAAAAGTATATTTAAAAATATTATCATTTGATTATGATTAAGGTGGTCAGACATACACCTACTTTTTATTTTTGCCCTAAAATGTTTGTAGTACTGCATTAAAATTCAAACTTTTGACCAATCAAATATTTTTTTCTCTAGATAAGGCCTTGTAGTTGAGAAACTAGATTTAATTTCCTATAGATTATTTTCTTACAACTTTTTGATATAAAGTCCAAAACCACTTTAAAATTATGTGTCAAGTTGACATAACCCTGATTTGCTAGTTTTTCACTACCACTTAAGGCCATAGTTTGGTACACCATGATCCTGCACATACCCATGGATGTGTTGACACTCTATCCTGAGATGCCTCAATATCTATCCCAACATGCATGCACTAGAAACTAAAAAAAAAATGTTGATTAGGCCACCCTAAAGACAATAATGATGCATGTGACGATAGTGCAGGTGGCACAAGTGAGGGTGATACTGGTGGTGCAGGTCACACAAGTAGAGATGATACTAATGGTAGAGGTAATAATGATTGAGATATCATAGGATGTGATGACTGAGGTACCATAGGTAATGATGATGGAGCTATCACATGTTGTGATGGCTCTAGAGGTGCATTTGATGATGGTCAAGGTGTTGCAGATGAAAGAAAACTAGCTAACTATGAGTCATGCTCAATGATAACATCTATCAATGATGCAACCACATGAAGAGTTTGTAATTAAATAGAGTCCTTTACAATTGATGGGAGCACAACATGAGGCAATATTTTTCATGTTGTACATCTCCTCTCATGTTGTGGTACCACCATATGAGCCCCAGGTCTATTCTATGCAAAGCCTCTCCCTCTACCTAGAACTCATGAATGTCAAAGTAATTTGGCTTCTTGCCAAGGATGAAATCACAACATAGCTTTCTCAAAAAATATAAAGGTACCTCATAATTATTACCCAGTGGTAAGTCAAATACCATATACCACCTATCCCAAAAACATAACCTCATCCTAGTATGAGTGCACCAATGACTAGGAAAAGTTTTTTTTGTGTGTAATAGGGAGTTGCCAGATATTAGATTGGTCAAAAGAGAACATATAGTACCATTCTTGATGTCCTTATCTTTCACTTGCAGATACAATAACCCATTAGCATAAAATTCACAACACCTATCTATCCATGTACCCCATTTTGTAACCTCCCTAGTCACCTCATTCATATTTTGGGTCATTTTTTAAAGTTTGTTCACTAGACTGATGAGAAAGTGTAGATGACTACAACCTATTGACCATTTGGGTAATGTTAGTACTATTTTGTGTAAGGCAATTTATGATGTCCTCTTATGTAGTAGTTAAATGATGTAATGATATGCATGAAGGGTTTATAGGTGGCAGTGGTTATTGAACAAGAACGTTGAGGTGAGCATTTTGTGGTTGTGTCATTATGGGTGGAGGGTTTTGTGTTTGTGTCACAATGGATGGAGTGTTTTATGGTTGTTTCATGATGGGTAGAGTGTATGATTGTGTAGGAGGTGGTCTTTTGCCTCTCACTCCTTTTCTTGGATTCATTGATCCATCTATATTAAATAATTTAAAAAACATTTTAAAAATTATGAATAAAAATTACAAAGCTACATTAAAAAATTTAATTAAAAAATACATAAATAATGAAAAGAATGAAGACCTACCTCATTCACAGGGTGCCATGGATGAAAATGGAATTAAAAAACTCTTTACCTCCCAAACTTGATCAAGCTTTATTTGTCTCCTTTTCACTCCATGTTGTTGCTATTGTTTGAGGGTATAAAATGCCCTCAAACACTAGCAACATAAAAATATTTGTGTTTCTTAAAACCTGATTGGGTGTTAAGAAGAATACTTTTAAATTTCCTAATCAGGTTTTGTAAACCCTAATCTAGTTATTAAATAAGATAAATTTAATAACCTAATTAGTTTTTTCAAATTATAAATGCTAGGCTTGGATACCAAGCTAGACTTTCATTTCACTTTTGAATAAACTGATTAAGTTATTGGAAACTTGATCGAATTATTGAGATTTTCATTTTTTTGTTCGATGTCCACTTTTTTATACGCCAACTTAGCACACTCACTCTTGTGATATTATGAACATGAGTATTTATTACATATTACTTGGTAGACCTTGGTAGTATGACTACAAGGCTATGCTTGAGTGTGTCAAAAATGTGATTACTATTGAGAAGGGTTGTTAAAAGAATTCCCTTATTTCTCTGCAAGATAAAGAACTTGGTAGAAGGAACCTGAGTATTGGAAGGTGAGTTTATTTGAAGGATTCTAACAGGGTTATAGATCAACATGAAAAGAAAACTTATAGAACAGAGATATGGATGTGAAGAAGCACATGAACTAGTTGTTTGCTGCTAGAAAGGATTGGTAGAAATGGAACAAGGGAAAGAATGTGCAAGTTGAAGACTTGGAGGATATGTATGTGAAGAACCAGTTTGAAATTTATATGTGTTGGATCCTAGAAGACATTCTTCTAGGAACTATGAACATCATTTTGCACCTAGGGTGTCTAATGTAGGAGGATGCTAGGGTAGTTAGTAATCCTTCACATGGTGAAGTGGTTTTACCTTAGAATTTGTGAAATTGGTCATAAAAGGAAAGATGCTTAGTCATTATTGGGCAATTCTTGGGTGTAGTTTTGGCCAAGGTTCTCACTCACTAATGGAGCTTGGCATATACTATGTTGCTCGGTACTCAGTATATTTCTCAGTGTGTGTATTTTTTGGCACCTAAGAAACTTGACCAATATTATGCTGCTCGACAATGCTTGGAGAGTTTGGCATGCATGTTTTCTCAATATTTCCTAGATTTCTCAAATTTACTGACACTTGGTTGTGTGGTTATCATAGGTTAAAATGAGGGTTAGCATTTTGTATTTAATGGTTCTTGTAGATTTCCTTGTCACTTAAATATGTACTTAATGAAAGGTTTTATTTCATTTGTAACTTTATAGACCAACTTGTGCCTTAGTCAGATATAAGTAGGGGGTTTAGGGGAGTCTTGAGTCATTATTCAATTCAACATATAGTATCTTAAAGGAGAAACATTTTTGAGTAGAGCTAGTAGTTGTGGCTTGGGAAATAAGGAGATTGCTTGGTGGCTTGCGAGTACAAGTTTAGATCTTGCTAGATGATTCTATAAAAGTGTTTTTGTGTTATAGATTTGGCTAGCTAGAGTTTATGATTGGATCTTGATATTCTTACAAAACTATACCTTTCTTTATATTTGGTTGTAATCAAGAAGGCCTCAAAGTCTGATACATTGCATCTAATTAGTTTTTTTTAATGAATAAAGAGTTAAGTTTCATACCAGATCATGTATCTTATGTTGGATTTATGTTGTATAGTTAATTAAGAGGTGCTAGGACATCTCCTTTGGGGATTTTCTAGCCTTGCACTGCGTCATACATGAAAAAATGCTTTGATATATATGTTTCGCAAGAGAATGGTATCATTTTCCTTTGGGGGAGAGATGTGTATTTTTCTAGGATATATCTAATTGAAGAAGAATATTTATAGAATGATGCTAATGTATGGAGGAGATTAACACCTTCATTATGTATGTTGGTTACTTGATAACATATGAAATTTACGAGCAACATGAACCAAGAAGAAAATGTATATGAGGATGAAGTATATTTGGTATTCTTAGAACTTAGATGTTTTTCATCTATATGGAATTAATGCCAAAGGGGGAGACCATTAGCAAATTTTATATGGTATTCCTATGGGGGAGTGTACTAGCATTGTTGGAGACATATTTCAGAGCTTATGTGTTGCATTCATGGCATATGAGCACCCAAAATAAATGATGAATCATCAAAGTCCTAAGAAAATATAAAATAGGTCAAAACTATCATTTAAGCATCTAGACCAAATTGTAAGACCTAGTTCCATGATTTACACATTATAAGCCCTTGGTCAAATATGCTCAAAGGTGGTCAAAGATCCTACAAACTTAGGATTTTGTATAGTTTCATTTTTTTACATATTTTGGTCCTATTTGGATTAGTTAGATTAGTTCTCACAACATTTTTAATAAAGTTTACAACAATTGCCAAAAATGCAAAATTGTTCAAAAGTTATCGAGCAACTTTTAAGAAACTTTTTGCAAACTAATGCAAACTAGTCCTGAATGACCAAAAATAGGTTATTATTATTTTTTAAATCATTGGAAGGCCTATAAGAAGCCTTTTCAGGAAGGTGATAGGAAAGAATATGTATTACAAATTTTGAATCAATAAAAGTTACCCTATTTTCCTAAAATATGACTATTGTAACATAGTGTACGGGCTTGTACAAATACTCTAGCATTAAGAACCAAATTTTGGGATAGATTAATGAGCTATATTTCTAATTCATTTTATTTTAAGTCTCCACTTATAACCAATCTTGAGATATTCACATTTTTGCATTGTTTAGTTTGAATTTCTTACTAACCTAGGGTTTTGAAGGATTATGAGGCATAGCCAAGGTTTCACCATGGGAATTTAATGGTCTTTGGGTAAATCCTATTATTTTCAATGTAAAATAAGATTTATTTGATTTTAGACTTGTACTTGCAGGGAATAATTAATGAATTGATGCCCTAGGCATGCAAGACCCATGTGTATGCTAGTAAATCATTATTGCAACTCCCATAACTAAGTAGTGGATTTATAGTTAGATATACCCTTTAGATAAATATAATTTATTGATTAGTTGACCAAAGGATTGATTTTAAAAATCCTCAAGATAGACCTTATGAATGGTAGGAACTACACAAGGACATAAGGCTCTATAGAAGTCACAAGGGAAACAATCACACATAGGATCTTTGTAAGAAATCACGGAATAAATTTATTCTAAATAAAAATCCTTGATAGTAACAAATGATGACAAAAAAAAAAAAAATTTGATAATCAAAGAGCCAAGAAAGAACAATGATAATGAAATCCTTTAGGAATTAACCTTTGGTAGCACAATTTCCTTGTATACTAAACATATTATCATTATTCTATAAAGGATTCAAGAATATCTAGTAGGTTGGAGAGCACCATCTAGCCTTGCTTGATATGTTTAATAGTAGGAGAGGAATGAAAAGCTCTAAGACGAAAAAATGGTTCATTAAAATATCAATCACTCACTTTGACCTAGTGAAGTATGGCCCAAGCTCATATTCTTTAATAGAGTGGTTGTCTCAAACCTAATCTTAGTAGAAGAGTTGAGAAGCCTAAATCTACAAGGAAAGATACAAGGCATTCAAAGTGAAATTAAATGAGGTAACATATAGATCCCTTATGTTTGTGTCATAAGATTTCCTATGGTATACGACTAATAATCTTTCATAAATTCACAAAAACTATGTTATGTACAAGAGATAAAACTATTCCACCAAATAATGTAGCTAGCTGGCTAATTGGACTTGGGCTTAAGATTTCCAACCTATTGAATGTAGGCCATTATATATTGATGTAGAAAAGGTATGTTATAAATGAATCAAACTTTAAAAGGATACATATCTATATCTCAAATAATGATGAAATTAATCAGATAGTGGTCTAAAAAATTAACCTCAAAAAGAGTTAGAACAAGTAAACCTTGATTTTTTACCAAGGAGAAATGTTGTGCCAAGATCATGACATGATCAATTCTTTTTAAAATTAGTTAATGTTATCTTAGAATTTGTACCAAGGGTTTTAAGAACTACAAGAGTGACCATAATTGGCAATGGAGTCAAAAAGGCCTAATTTATTGTGCATGTAAAACTAAGGCTTAATTTTTCCACATGTCCATCAAAAAGGATAAATAAATTATTCATTTCATGTTATTTTAACCATATATAGATGCCAACTCAAAACCCAAGTTGTAGGTGGAAAAAATTAAGTAACTTAATGCCACATCAAGGATCTTTGTATGGAATCATTATGCCCAAATGCTTAAGACTAACGGCTATTAATGGAGATACAAGAAGAGGCATCTCCAAAGAGCATTTGGATTTATTGCAAAAAGTAGGGCCAAACCCAAGAGCCTGAAGCATGGCCAAAATGAGAGGCCACTCAATCCTATTATAAGCTTTGGTAAAATCAATTTTGAGAAAGATGGCCTGTTGCTTGGAATGATGAGCCCATTCCATCCCTTCCCACATGGTAATTATATTATCCAAGTTATAATGGTACTTGATAAAACCTTTTTGTTCAAGGTGAATGATTTGAGCAAGAAGATGACAAATTTTAAGTGAGAGAGCCTTGGCAATGATCTTATAGGAGACTTTCAACAATGTGATAAGCCTCCAATTGTAGATGTCTTAAGGGTTGCCTTCCTTAGGTATGAACTTAATATTCCCTTTAGTAAGATTTCCTAGAGAATGAGAATTGTATGCCTCAATATAAATCTTATGCAGGTGTGGACCAATCTCATCCCAAAAAGCTTTGTAAAATTCACAAGGGAGGCCATCACAACTAGGGTCCTTATCATATACCATGGAGAAGACAACTTCCTTGAGGTCCTCTGGAGTGAGCTTTTGCTCATAGAATGCATATTGTTTTGGAGTGAGTCTTTTAGGTGTGACAACTAAACAAGCCTGCAAGACTTGGTTGCTAGCCACCAAGGGATCCCTACACTGTGAAAACTTTTTCATAGTGGCAAACAAAGGCTTAAAGAATATTAAGAGGGACATAGAGGGTATTCTAACCCTCTTGAATGCATTTGATCTCCACCATAGAGTGGTGTTCCCTCAATACATTACAGAATTCCTTGGAATCTTGATCACCAACCTCTAGCCAATGAAGGTAGGCTTTGAGTTGAGCTCCCCAAGTAGTATAATTTTCCGCAACTTGTTTCTGATGGCCAAGGTTGGTAAGCTAAATTTGGAGATCTGTATCAAATGGATTCATGGCAAGAGCTTCAGTGGTCGTACAAAGATCTTTGATAGTGGCCTCATAGGATCTCTTGTAGTATATGGTAAATTGCCTCCCATAAATGCAAAGAAACCTTACAGTATGGTTGATGGCATTGTTCTACCACTAAATCCACTTTGAGGATGAGTGGGGTCTAGGCTCAAGGTTCTAAGTTTGTAAAATATGAGCGGCGGTGAGCAGATGAGACAACATAGAAGTATTAAGGTAAAACTAAGTTTTACAATTATGAGGAGGGGTAGAATGCTAGGTAATGGAGAAATGAATGGAAAAATGATTTGAAAGAGTCACCTCAGGGAGAAAAGTGTTAGGTAGCAGACTCATGTGAGAAAAAGGAAAAAGGGACTAAGCGAAAATCATAGCACGGTCCAACCTTTTAAGGACCCAACTTATTTCACATGTAGAACTAGGCTTCTTACCAACTAGCTAACCATCAGAAAGGCAGAAGGCCCACTTTATAAATAACCATCTCAACCATATTAAAATCCCTATAGAATAACTAGGTGGTACATGGGAAAGAATCAGCTAGCCACCTCCACAAGTGTGAGAGCTCAATTGCATCATTAGGGGCAATATTGACAATGCCAAAAGAATGATTTTGAAAAGATAGCAAAATCCAAACTACTCTCTACATGGGGTCAGAACCATGGGAAATAACCAAAGGGAAAATCCAAGGGGAGAGGAGAGTGACTACACCACCTTGACCAGCTTCATGATGAGGACAAAAACTAACACCATCTGGCCATATCACATAGCAAGCTGCGTTGAGAAGGAACCAAGAGACTTTGACTTCTTGCAAACACAGAACATCAATATTGCTAAGCTTATGCTTGGTATCATGATGAAAATACTTTATAGGGAGGTCTGTTAGCCCCCACAGGTTCCATGAGAGAAAATTTATCATAAACTAGCTTACATATTATCCTCATCCTAAAGCAAGGAAAAACTGTTATGTAAGAAAGTGGAGGATTCAAATGAAGAGTCACCCAAAGTGATGGCTCTTCACTTATCCCAAGAAATAGTGACTACATTTCAGCCTTTACGGCTATGAGAGTGATAGAGAGATGGAGAAGAAATCATAGAAGCTGCTTGAGGTGCCTGAACCCAGGTAGCTCTTGCCTCCAACTTAGTTATCCCCTATGATGTAGGGTGTGAAATAGGCAATGACATAACCATAGGAGCCTCTGGTGCCGAGGTCACAAGAGGTGCTACACTAGAGCTAGGGAAGCTAGGTTCTTGAGAAATAAGGTTTGTCTTAGTAGCACTGTTTCCTTTCTTGACAACTGTTGTCCACTCATCTTTTTTAGTAGCCAAAGGTGCACTTAAGAGTGATTGTTCTCAAGAAGAGGACAATCCTTGATCTTGTGACTAGCAGATTAATAGTGAAAATAAGTATTTTAGAGATTCAAGTAAAGAACCTTTTGAAAAAGGGTGGTAGCACCAATATGAATTTCCATGGTCTCTTTAAGGTCCCTAGAAAGGACGACCTCAACACAGACCCTCCACTAAGGATGGACATTAAAAAATTTGTCTGATTCCATGCAAATGAATTTGCCTACAATTTTGGGAAATTGAAATGACAAAAAGACCAACAAGGGATGGGAAACCTAGGGAACTCTACCCAAACTAGAACCCTAAGTTTGTGGTTAGCTGAGATGCAAAATTCTTGAGACAATCTCTGGAAAACAAGAAAAGATGAGCAAACTGTCCATGACTCATGGCTAAAAATACTCTCAGCCTGGGAGGGGTTACCAAAATGAAACAAGAGAAAACCCTTGGTGAGGTTTTGAATCCCTTCAAGGAAAATTCCCTAGGGGGACTAGGCTTTGGATACCCATTCATGCAGTGTGCTTCTAGATGGAGTGTTATCCACAAATACCTAGTAAGGGTTTGGGTTTCTAGCCATTCGCAAGCAGATTCAAAATCAAAAAATTTCAAAACCAAGTTGGGAGAGGAATTACCTCATGGAATACCTTGAGCACAAATTTACATGGGTTTTTTCCTTGAGAGGCCATTTTTGCATGTAGTAGCAACTCCAGCACTAGTAGTAACTGTTGGGACATAGAGGGTTGAGGCCATTATATTCTAAAATAAATTCCTGCACTAAATGCAGAATGATAGACAATAATGCAGAAAGGGCTCAGACGCAAACCATCATGGCTACTATTTTTCATAAAAGCCCATAAGGGATTATAGTGAAAGGGAAGCTAAAGCTCTCAAAAAAACATAAGGAAGTGAAATGTAAAAGAAAATTAACAACAAAAATAGAAATAATAAAAAAAAGGCAACTGATAGGAAACATAGATGTTAAAATTGAGCAAAGAATATCTAACCATATTTGATTCATAAAAGGTTAAAATCTGTCAGATTTTTAGTACCCTTAATGGGGCCCTCTGACATGTAATATTTAATAGATTATTATTTTCATTCAACTACTATGAGTATCATAGAAGAAGAAGAGACGAATGGCTATATTAATACTACGAAAACCCTTGATTATGTTGACAACAAGTGGCCCTCACATGAGACACACCATATTTATTCTCCTTTATGGGAAGAAATACATAAAATATTTGAGGAGGATAGTCTTAACCTAGAATACCAATAGGCACATTCTAATGACATGGAATCTATATCATCCCCCCTTCAGAAAAAAATTGTTCTAGAACAAAACACACCTATAGATCTCCCTTTAGCTTATGAGAATTTTTATTTTTCAGTTATCTTATTAGTTTCATAAATCCCCCTAGCCTCAAGAGAGGATCAAAAAGGGGATAAGAGTAGAGGAGGCCAAAAATCCAAAAGAAGTAAAGCCAAAGATGAGTTAAAGCTACATTTAAGAGTCTAATTTTAAAGTTACTACATTCATGGAGATATACTAGGGTCCTGCAAAACAGTAACAAAATGTCACAAGTTTATAGGAGTTGGGATTAATTTAGAGCATATAACTCACTATAGATAGAAGAGTGAAAATATTATCATAACATATGTAATAGATGAGTAGTTATTCAAATCATATAGGTCAAGGATAAGGTAAAGAAGCAAAAGCATTATTATGGAGTTAACAAATTATAGTTAATTAAACCTTTAAGACAATCCAAATGTTTACAAGTAAATATCATGAATGATGCATAAGAGACTGATTGACATCAAAAGTATATTAATATTATTCATGTTTTATTGTGATTTAGAAACCACATAGAAAATCAAAGAGAAAGGAGAGAAATAAGGTAGCACTATTTCAGTCAGCGGGAACAAAAGGTATAGTCACACTCAACCTGGTGGTATGATAAAACTATATTTATCAAACAATCCTTAATGGTGGTCAATCTCCTAATATATGGATCGATAAAAAGAAACATATTGATTTCTCAAGTACCTATCACAAGGAATTGTTGGTAAAACAACATCAAAGAAATAGAAACTTTCAAAGAAACTTTTAGATATTTCTTCACAGGCACTTGCAACCATGCTAGCACCATATCTAGGTGCATATCAAATCAACAATGTATATACTTCTAGTAAGCCCATCAAATTCTCAACTAATTAGGACAAAGGTAGGAAATACAACACCAACAACTACTATCAATCAAACAAGACAAGGTATTGCATAGTCAACATTTCAAGATTAGGCACCTGTTATTTTAGTTTATAATGTTGCCTCTGATTGAGATCTTATGAGTGATTTAATAAATCCTAGCTTGCAAATGAAAGTGACATATGATGAAGTGAAAATATCCCATACAAGTGCAATTGAATACTATGTAGAAATCAAGTACTAAAATAGCAACATGCAATCTTCATGTTGAGGCTGACAATCACACTATTTTCTTCAACAATAATAACCAAGTGGAAGCATAATCTCCTAAAGCCCATGTAAGAAGAGAACCAAAAATGTTATATTGTATACAAGTTTAAATTATACCAGTTGATTATCATGTGAGACTTCTACCTAGAAAACCTTTCTCAAAGATCGCCAAACTTCTATTCATGGTTTGAAGGATGCTGAAAAACTATGTGCAGAGATGTGTTGAATTTGCAAATTCAATTGAATAGATAAGTGAATAGCTCTTGGAATTGGACGATGAATTATTTGAATGTTTGGTAAATGATGATTCCCTATTCCTTAAATTTATTTGAGTACATTCTCTAAAGAAATTTCATTATCCTTAAGCACAACATTTCTATGACACTTGTAGGTATTTCATTTATAGTTTACGTTGTTTTTAGTAGATAGACTTGTGTATTAAACCCCCTACAATTTTGGCAGATTGGTGTAAATTCGTGGATGATGAAACTTTTGGTGTCTCTACTAGTTTTATAATTTATATTGAAACTAAAAGAAATTAAATTTAATGGTGCCATGTTGACTTATCACAAATGAAATCAACTGTGGGTGAGAAATTAGGACCTATTCTTGGAGGAGTTGAAAATAAAAAAGCATGTATTCTATGTCCTCCACCTATTTGTGAAAATATGTAAGCATCTAACTGTAATAAGAAATTTATGGAATAAACATTTAGTATATAATTTTGCACTAAACATAAATTTCTTTAAAGAAAGTATATCACTAGAGTATACCTCTAAATAAAAATTATGCATATTTTTTAGCATATTAGTTCTTACAGAATCCCCTCTTATCCATCAAACTTTCTATTGGATTATCATAAAATCACTCTTTGATAATACATTCCTACCTTGGAGCATCAACAACTGACTAGATGAGTCTTCCCACAACTTCATTTTCTAAAAAGGTATTGGAAAAGAATGTAAAAGTTCATTAAAACCATTAGTTGAATTGAAGTTGTTCTTTGGTACAAATTATCTAAGTACTAGATACCTAAAACCAAAATATGAGAAATAATTTTAAATTATTTGTGATGTCTTAAGTACAACTGAATGTGTTTTGAGTCATTATGTGAAATTGTATCATTGAGTTGTAACAACTTACCAAATTGTGTAACAAGGTCTTGACTACCTAGGTCTAGAGGGTCAAATCAAGGAAGCCCATGAAAAGGTAACAATCATGTTGAAAGGTCAAAAATAGTCTATTTTGATATGTTGAAGATGTCTATACAAAATGTTAGGTCAAAGATGCAAAATTACAAAAGCAGCCTAAAGTGTAATGCCATAAAATTGCACATTTTACAATGTTGTTCTAACAACTTGTAAAATATGAGAGTTGTTTAGTCTACAGTTGAATATTTGGGATTGTTTGATACTATTTAATAAATATAAAATGCCATGAATGTTAGAGGATAAATTCAAATGAGAAGTTAGAGGAATATTTGTGATGTGAGGAATAAACAATCCTCTTATTGTCACCATGTAGGAACATGGCAGTCAAGATTTCATCCATGTTTGAATGGAAGTAAGACATATGGTGGATGATTTGAAGGTTTTACTAGAAGATAAATTATTATTTTTAAAAATAACATATTTAATTATATAATAAAAACCTTTGATAAGTTTCTAAATGATTGTGTTAATAATCATCTTAATAACAATCATGTTTCTATCTATTTCTAAGTAACCTATCATGTAAGAATGAATTATTTCATACCTTAAATATAGTAGTAGTACATGAAAAAAGTAAAATAGGTTTAGTATGGCATAAATCTTGTGCTTAACCATGATTTATAATAGGAGATTGAATTCATTTTTGCACAAACTATCATAAAATCCTCATAGACTAAACTATTATAGGAAGTGAAAACTTAGATAAAAATAATTTTGGCAATGAGCAAGGGTATATTCATATGAAAAATGGCTCCTATGAGTTTTTTTCTAATACCAATAACTATAATAGTGAAATGGACACTTTTTTGCATGCTTCATGTTTTTGAAATGGAGACAAGATAGGTGGTATATTTATGATGTCAAAGTCCAGATCTAGGCTGCTAAGAAAAAGGAAGGTGCTTGCAACCCAAACACAAAAGTTTTGAAACTACTCCATACAATAATTCACAAACTAAGAGATACTACCTAGCTATATATATAAAATAAATAATGCAACCACTAAAAGATAATAGGGATAAGGAAGATCATAACTTTAACACCAACCAAGAGGTATTAGCATAAATAATACATACATAGGAAGGGAATAGAATGCACTATTATAACTTAGTTTAATTACATATCTAGAAAACTAAAATTTTTGACTAAAATAATCAATGTGAAGATAAAATTCTCAAAGAGAAAATAAAAGATATTAATAGTGTTGCCATTATTATGTATTGATGATGAACAATTATAATAATGGGATATGGGATATGTTATGCAGCTGGTACTGGTCTACAGTTAGTGGGTTATATAGACTTAGACTATGTAGGAGATCTTGATTCTCACAAGTCTACTTCAGGATACATGTTTCATCTTGGTTCTGACCCCATTTGTTGGCAAAGTAAAAAGTAGAACACTATTTCTCTTTCATCGACTAAGGCTAAGTATCAAGGAGCTGTCACTACGGCTATAGAAGATATTTGGTTAAAACAAATCCTAAAGGAGTTTGGTTTTGACATACCTAGACCCATAGTCATATATTTTGATAATCAAAGTGCAATTGAAATCTCAAAACATCTAGTCCAACATCAGCGGAGAAAGCAAATTAAGGTTCATATGCACTAAATCAAAGAGTTGATTCATGAGTAGGTCATTGCATTGTAGTATTATGCCACAAAACAACAAATTTGTGACATCTTCACCAAGCCCTTCACTGAGGTCAAGTATCTTAATTTGCAAGATCTCTTTAGGGTGTGGGATTTTTCACTTATGGGGGTCACATGACTCTTCTCTTCTTTATTGTACTTATCTCTCTTTTTGGAGGAGGGTTTTTCCCATTAGGTTTTCCCTCTATCTCCATTTTTAGAGAGATTTCATTGCATTGCATCACATTATATGTAGATCATTACATTTGTACGTGGTTACCTAACATGGCCTAGTAACTGGGACCCATCATGCATTTTCATCATAGCTTTTCTAAGCTTAAGTGCATTCCCGTAAGTTACACTTAAGGGGTGGTGTTAGTGTAAATAATTAATTATTATTACACTTTACTTAAAGTTTACTTAGGTCAAATGCATTATTTTATTATTTATTAGTTAGACACCTAGGAGTATATGTACTCATATGAGTTGTCTTGTTGACAACACAAGAGTTAGCAACTCATTTTAGCACATGGTGCCTACAACATCTTTTTACATTACACACCTATGCAAGATTATCCCATCATCATCACACAAACTTCTATGCTCAATGGAGGATAATCCACTCTTGGTCAACATGTGCTTAGTTGTGAGGCTTATTATTTTGCTAATTCGTAGTTATTCTAGAGGCCTTTATATATAGGCACTTCTAATGTACTCATAGATTAACTCATTTTCATATTCTTATTATGATAATACATCATTTGGTCCATATTGTGCTTTGTTCTTGAGCTTCTTGATCTTGGTGTCATTTTACCCTAAGCCAAATTCTTACATATATTGGTATTCTTAGAACTTATATTTTTTTCATCTATATGGAATTAAATCCAAAGGGGGAGACTATTAGCATGATTTTTTATGGTATTCCTATGGGGGAGTGTATTGGCATTGTTGGAGACATATTTCAGAGCTTATGTATTGCATTCATGGTGTAGGAGCACCCACAATAAATAATGGATCATCAAACTCCTAAGAACATATAGAATAGGTTAGAACTATCATTTAGGCATCTATACCAAATTGTAAGACCTAGTTCCAAGATTGGCACATTGTAAGTCCTTGGCCAACCATGGTCAAAGGTGGTCAAAGAGCCTACAAACTTAGGATTTTGCATATTTTCATTTTTGACATTTTTTGGTCCTGTTCGGATTAGTTATATTAGTTCTCATAGCATTTTTCATATAGTTTGCAACAATTGCAAAAAATGCAAAACTACTCAAAAGTTGTAAAGCAACTTTTAAGAAACTTTTTGCAAACTAATGCAAATAATTCCCAATGAAAAAAATAGGTTGGAAATTTTATTATTTTGACCATTGGAACAAAAATAAGAATCCCTTTCATGAAGGTGATAGGAAAGAAGATGTATTACAAATTTTGAATCAATAAAAATTACCCTATTTCCTAGAATTTGACTGCTGTAACACAGCGTATGGGGCTATACCGATGCTCCAAGGGTTGAGATCCAAATTTTGGGATAGATGAATGAGATATATTTCCAATTCATTTGATTTTAAGTCTCCACCTTCACCAATATCAAGATATTCACATTTTTGCATTGGTTGGTCCAAATTTCTTGCTAACGTAGGGTTTTGAAGGACTTAAAAGCATAGCCAAGGTTTTTACCATGGGAATCTAATGGCCTTTGGTGAAATCATGTTATTTCAAATTTAATATAAGATTTATTTGATTTTAGACTTGTACTTTCAGGGAATAATTAATGAATTGATGCCCTAGGCATGCAAGACCCATTTGCATGTTGGTAACTCATTGTTGCAACTCCCATAACTAAGTAAAGGGTTTCTAGTTACATATGCCTTTTAGATAAATATAATTTATTGATTAGTTGACCAAAGGATTGAGCATAAGAATCCTAAAGATAGACCTTATGAAGGGTAGAAGCCACACAAGGACATAAGGATCTATAGAAGTCACAAGGGAAACAATCACAACTAGAATTTTTGTAACCTATCATGGAATAAAGTTATTCTAAATAAGATCCTTGAGAGTAACAATTAATTGAAAAAAAATAAAATTTGATAATTAGAGAGCTGAGAAAGAACAATGATAATGAAATCCTTTAGGAATTAATCTTTGGTAGCACAACTTCCTTCTATACTAGACATATTATCATTATTCCATAAAGGATTCAGGAATATCTAGTAGGTTGGAGAGCACTATCTAGCCTTCCTTGATGTCTTTAATACTGGGAGAGCATTGACAAATTTTGAGGCAAATAAATGGTTCATTAAGATAAATCACCCACTTTGACCTAATGAAGTATGACCCAATCTCATATTCTTTAATAGAGTGGTTGTCTCAAACCTAATCTTAGTAGAAGAGTTGAGAAACCTGAATCTACAAGGAAAGATACAAGTGATTCAAAGAAAAATTTATTAAGGTAATAGATAAATCCTTTATGTTTGTGTTATAAGATCACATATTGTATATGAGTAATTATCTTTCATAGATTCATAGAAACTATGTTATGTACAAGAGTTAAAATTATTCCACCAAATAGTGTAGATAGTTGGCTAATTGGACTTGGCTCAAGGTTTCCAACCTATTGAATGTAGGAAATTATAGATTGATGTAGAAAAGGCATGTTATAAATGAATGAAATTTTAAAGGGATGCATATCTATATCTCAAATAATGATGAAATTAATTGAATAGTGATCGAACTAATTAACCTGAAAAAGAGTTAGAACAAGTAAACCTTTATTTTTTCCCAAGGAGAAAGACTGAGCCAAGATCATGACATTATCAAGTCTTTCTAAAATTGAGAATGGATTCAAAAAGGCGTAATTTATTGTGCATGTAAAACTAAGCCTTAAGTTTTCCAAATGTCCATCAAAATGGATAAATAAATTATTTATTTCATGTTGTTTTAACCATATATAGATCCCAACTCAAAACCCAAGTTGTAGGTGGAAAAAATTAAACAACTTAATGCCACATCAAGAATCTTTCTATGGAATCATTATGAGCATTAATATTACTTATACTAAAATAATTATAATTGATTGATAGGAGGCCCCAAACTACTCTATGCATGGGATTGGACCCATGGTCAATACTTGAACAATGCCATTAGAAGAAATGAGAGTAATAGGTTACCCTCTACCAACTTTGTGTTGAGAAACAAAAAAAAATGGTTATATGACAAAATAAGATAACAAGAAGTAGAAAGCATGAAATTGAAAATTTTATCTTCTAAAGATAGAAAATATCTAAGGTAGAAAAATTGTTGATGTGTATGGGTAAAAGTAAAAAGTTGTGTCTATAAAAATATAGAGGTGGGAAGATTTACTTCTTTGGGGTGGGGGGGGGGGGGGGGGGGGGGGGGGGGGTGAATCAGAAGTAACTAACTTTAACCTTTTCAAAATCTTTTACCTGAAATTATTCACATGCATCTAATTCATCTAATAAACATGAATGTAAAGACACGCATGAAAACGGATAACACAAGATTTTGGTAACCTAGAAACCCTCCAAAATGAGAAGGTAAAACTAGGGTGGGGATGATACCCACAAAGTATCACTGCAGCAATATGTAACTATTTAAGGTTACAAAGTTTGATCACTTCCAATGGTCTATCCTATGAAAGGTATGTCATGTTAAAGACTTTACACCCTATTAAAAGTGACCTAGTTAAAGTATTTACAAACACTCTCTTGGAATGTTACCCTATTAAAGGAGTTAGCACCTTGTTTAAAGGCTTACAACATGGTTATTAAACCAACCTATCATCATAGAATTTTCATTCCTAATACAATGGCTAGAGAGTATTAGAAAGTCTTGACCTGATGACTTGCAATCTTCAATTTCTGATTCCAAATCCTTGTTCTTCTCTGTTTGTTCTTATTGCTGCTTGATCTAATATGTCTCTCCTCGAAATTTTGATACTTTTTTCTTGATCAACTAAATTCTGCAATCCTATTTTACTATTTCTAAATTTTTACACCCTTGTATATTTTGCTAGCATTCTCCCATGATCTCTTACTCATGCGCACACATAATGGGGTTTCATCCTCCTTTTAAAGGCTTCAAAGACTTAGGGTTAGGTATGAATCGACAATCAATATTCATTCTCTTTTTCCTACTCAATTCTTTCACTTTACTTATTGGTTGCAGGGTATGTGCAGGATCATGGTGTGCCAAAAAGTGGCGATGTGAAAAAAAAAGAGTTTGAAGACGCCTAAAAGCGCTTCAAAATCCGCTCTGACTTTTTTTTACCTATCCAGGAACCAAACCTGGAAGGTTAAGCTGAGCCTTATCAGATATCCGATATCATATCGGATATCCGATTTTAAATCCAATATCCGACTAATAATTAAAATCATATAATAGTATGATATATTATTTAATATTATTATTATTGATATAAAATAATAATAATAATATTAAATAATATATCATACTATTATATTATAATAATATTATTATTATTTAATATTATTATTATAATAATTATTATACTATAATATAATAATAATATTATTATTATATTATAATCGTATAATATTATACTATAATAATAATATTATAATAACATATTATATTATAATAATATAATATAATATTTCATATATTATAATATATAGTAATGTAATATAATATAATAATAAAAAGTAATATCTTATAATATAATATATAATAAAAAAGTATAATATATTATAAATTATAATAATATAGTATAACAATAATATTTTATATTATAATATATAGTAAATTAATATAATAAATATAAAATATAATATAAAAATATATAAAATGTAATATATATGTTATATTATATATATTATAATATCAGATATCTGATATAATATCGGATATCCAATACCTGTGCATGGATTAAACACAAAATCACAGACCCGCGGCCCTTATTTTCACGCGAATTTGGGCCAGTCAGATCGGATATCAGATAATAAATCGGATATCAGATAGCAAATCGGATATCAAATATCAAGTATGTTTCCCCCCCCCTAACTCATTTTTAACCTAAATTTAATAGATTTTAACAAGATTTTGTTTGTTTTACTTGAATCTAGGGTTTTTTTGACAAAAATGGTTAAAATTTAGATTTTTTTTTTTAATATATATTACGTTTTGCAATTCAATAGGAATGGCTTATCAAAATGATGACACTGAGGCAGGGAATAATATTCCTCGCAACCCACCACCAAACAATCCAGTATCCCCACAAAATCGTCCACCAAATGATCCTCTACCTCCTCAAAACCCTCCTCGAATTGAGGATTTGATAAATGAAAATCTCACTGAGTTGAGAGGTTTGCATAGAACATACAATAATGTACCTGCACTGGCTCCTATGTTCTCCACGTTAAACACCATAGTGGATAACATTGAAACTCTTACAAACCAACAAAATGGCACTCTTCGTTGGCATGATGAAATGCACCAGATGTTTGATGATGTTTTGGATTATGATGAGGTCGTGGCAACATAACCAAAGATGATTTGGCAAGCCTTTTTGCTAACCCAAAAACGGGTATACCAGTTGACCCAAAAAAAACCAAACTATCGATTAAATGGTGCACAAATGACACCATACGTGCAAATTTTTGGGACCGTTGGTGGATGGTCTTTGATATCCCTCCACATGGCAATTTAGACATACCATTTTATTTCCTTAAAAAATTATATGCAGAATTTGTGTTGAAACTTAAAGTGAACTATTGGAGCATGAAGCCCAACATGGGCTTAGGACTAGGAGCTCCTCAGGATAGACCCTCTTCCCAGCGGAAGAAACTTGGCACTTTTGTCCCCCCCCCCCTGATATCTCCCCCCCTCCTCGAGTGTAGCATCCAGATATTATGGTAGAGGCTAGCTCTCAGACCATCAGAGCCATTCATAGGCTGAGTAGCCTAATGATATCTCAGGCTAGGTCAGTCTTGCCTCCTCGTGTTGATGATGTTGGTGCCAGTTCATCATCGGCTAGCTCATTACACATTTTTGTGCCTCACACTTGCATTACATGCAAGAATATTTGCCTAAGTCCCATAGGTGATCTTCCTGAGTATCATTTTGTATCAGACGAGGATACACCAGACGCACGTGCAGAGGCTACAGACCCTGACGCGAGAGAGGAGGGGAATGTAGAGGCATGGACTCCTTCGGTGTCGGTACGTGTATACATTTTTTTGTTATGACATATGTGATTTAAAGTTAATTTTTATAATAGAGTAATTTTAATTTTTAAGACATACTGACTTTTACATGTATGTGATCTTCATTCATGTTTAGTTGATGATCGAGGAGGAGCTCAGACAGATAGATGATGCTACACTCTCGGCCATTTCATTTGGCCTTGAGACATCTATGGTACATTATGTTGTGTTCGAATTTCTTTTTTCTATTTGATATTGTAGCATATATGGTTGCTAATCTTTCTTTTATCTTGCAGATACCACCTGCCCCAGGGGGACAAAGTGCGGGGGGTGAGCCAGCATGCATTGACAAAGGAAAGGTAATTAGATGTTTTCTAATTGATTAAATATTGATGCATTCTTGTAAAATTTTTATGGTAATCTCATTTAATTACATTATTTATTGTATATAGGGTGTGGCTACTGGTGATGAGCCTGTACAGATTCGGCGTCCTATATCATCAGGGATTTTCATTCACACAGAGAGCCCCATTGTATGTATAAGTATCATTTATTTTTTATTTTTTTAATTGATGCAGAGGAAAGTATGATTGTTGTTCTATACAATTTCTATGATTTTTTTCGTAACAATAATGATTCATGTCTTGCATATGTTCATTACAACTTAAATAGGCTTATATGCACCTGTCCAACCGACCAAGTTGGTTACAAAGGTTTATTTAATCAAACAAATACCAAATTACTACTTTCTCTCCAAAACTAATATGACCGTTTGAATTTGAAATTAAAATTTCAAACTATAGTTTTTATGCATTCCCTAACTTTCTAAACTATTCTATTGACTCAAAATTGGTCATATGGATGTATTAAATGCAACTAACTAAATTTTCATAAAATTGAAGTTTTTATTATTTTTTCTCCAAACCACCGTACACTCTGATCTCCCCCTTTCAACTGAGATCACATATGACATATATAAAGGTCTACATGACCGTTGGAACAACCATATAGGCGTTCCCAACCATAAAACAAACAAACAACCACTTTTTTCTAATACTGTTTAGACTCTAAATACCCTATTCTAAGGCCTTTTGGTCCCATGGAGTCACTTGGTTTATAACCACACAAAAATGCTTGTGGGCCTTACATGTGCCTTTATTACAAAACATAGACCAACTTGTAAAATATGGACCAAACCTTTATTCCAACTTCCTAATCTACTTGAATCCTCGCTTTCATGGAGTGGCAAGGTGTCCGGCAACAGAGATACTTGTTCCCCCCTGCCACATAGGTTAGGTACCCTGCACCACCTTTCCTCTCTCTCATTCTGAACACTAGTCCACCAAGTGAGTGATGTTCCTCTCAGTCTTGTTGTTGCTACTTTCACCTTCTTATCTGCCTCTATGTCTTCAAGATCAAAGTAGTTCTCAAGGGCCTCTATCCACCCTAGCACTTCTTCACTGTCCATTTTACCCTAGTATATTGGAAAATCAATATGGTTCTTCCCACCATTACCTTGTACTGCATTAATGATTCTCATAAATCTCCTTTCTTCAGGATCATCTGTTGTCTCATGCTCTTGCCTTGCATTACCAACCTCTTCTTCTTCATGGTTCTCTCCATGATTTCTTCCTCTAACCTCTTCTCCTCTAGGTTCTTGCCTTTCCTTTTATAAGGATTCTATCCTTGCAATAAGCTTCAGCCTCTCTCTTCTCATCTGTCTTTCTTCCCTCACACTAGATGCTTCAAGTTCTCTCCTCTCTCTTTTCTCTTTTGCCAACTCTTCTCTCAATTCTACAAGTTCTCTAGCCATTTGATTTTTAGGAGGCATTTTCAGAACAAGTTTTCTTCCTTCCCAAGGGCCAACTCACTGATTCTCTTTCTTTCCTCACCAAGAAATCTCTGGACACCACTTATGTACCTTTCAACTCTGGGACACACAAGAAGGAATTAGACACACCAAGGCTTCAACAAAGGGACCAACACACTAAGGATTTTCAAGATTATAGGTCTTGGTCACACTCCTAAACACCCAAAATTCAAAACCCTCCTTAAAATGGCTTAAAAACCAGGGCCTACTTGTTCAAACCCCAAAACTCAATTCTAGAATGTTTTGACTTGTCTAATGACAAGATATGATCATGACAACCTACATGAACCTATCAAATGACACATCTACCATATGAAATCCTAAAATCCTATCTCATGCCCAATTACAACTTTCTTCCACATATGAGTCCAACATTATAACTTTGTATGCTTCCATGAGCCATAATTGGTGCAAGGATTTCCCAATTGACTTCAAGAGATGTTCCATGACCTCTGTAATGCCTTGGATCTTCAATGTTCCACTGATGAGCATGGGATGCTCTTGCATCACTTATCTTCATAAATAAATTCAAAACTAATTTCTGTGATATTAACAACTACTATTTTGTATCTCATAGGAGACTTCTAGTGCACATGAGGTTCGACGGGACAGTTATGTAGATTTGATGACGCGGCCACTCAGTCCTGAGGAGGAGCCTACAATAGTAAGTTGTAGTTTGAATTCATGATTAAATATGTTATAAATTTAGCATGCTATGAATTATAATGTTATAGTTTAAATTGTAGATTCATCTAACAAAGGTATTTGAACATATACAGCCCACAATCACAGAGGTACCAGCATTGCCGAGGGCATACGAGAGGACTCCTGACCGGCACAGGAGGTCGACGAGAGAGGTATTTATCATGAAATTTTGATAGTATTAATCTCTAATACGGAAAAGATCATTATGCATTTGAGTAATTCAATGTTAGATACGTAGAATCATATAAATTTAGTAGTCTAACTTTGGGTTTTCCTTTTTTGTTTATGTAGGAGGCATCCGATCCACCTAGTGCAACGAAGAGGCTACATTTTGATCATCCACCAACACCCTAGAATAGTATAGTTTTTGTAGGATGCATCATGAGACATTTTGAGATGGCATATGCCATGTTGTATATAGAAACATTGATATTATACACATTCTGATGGCAGGATCAGCCACATTTTGTATATGGATCTATGTATTTTGATATATATATATTTGAGTACTTTGTCTATGGATACATGATCTTTTATATATATTTGTGTAAAATTTTGTCTATGGATACATGTATTTTGATATATATTTTTATCATTTACGTGCACAATGATATACATATTAATTTAGTATCTAGTATTGTTCAATTTATCATGGATCATGTGTCATGCCCTAAATTTTACTAGTGAAAACACAACAATTTTTTTTTTTTTTTAGCTTATGAAGTCGCATAAGAAATTACATATTGTAAAACAAGGTTATCATTGAATAGGAGTTCAAGACTCATGTGAATAGTGTGAAGGTGTTAACATTTTAGTCACAGGTGGTTTTCAAATAGATTGGATGACAGTCTAGTTCAAGTTAGCGTCACGAGTCAAACGAGCAAGTTCAAGATACAACACTCATAAATTAGTGAGGTAATTCATATCCTAACAAGCCTCTGATACTAATATTCTATTAGGGTCTGTCAGTTGTATCATATGGACTAGGTCGTGATTCTAGCATGTAAGGGAAGGGGATCATAATTACTTATTATCCTCATTACCAATGTACACACATTCATTAATCATTACAATATATATTAATGTGTCAATTAGTATATTACTATATCCTCATTATCTATCAACATTTCTTCCTCACCAAATTATTGAGTGCACAACAAGATTGTAAGCAATTTACTAAGTTTTAAATTTATACAATCAATGGTATCACATAACATCTATGGATTGTTATTATCAACTAGTCATTTACAATACCATAAGGAGAAAACTTTCTTTCACATTTTCAAATGATAACAATGATGTCAAAGCAAATCTGTGACTCGTACCAATGCTTTCATAACAATATAAACTCCAAATGAAACATGCATATACAACCTTATCAATATTTTCTTCTACACGTACATTAGTTAACAATGATACAATCTCCTTCCATCACAATGGGGCAACATAAGGGACTTTTCAAAATCATAAGGAACATGGACATTGAAAGATATGGACAATGAGTAGCATGAACATTGTCCAACATGATCGTTGAGAACATGAACAAGCTGGTGAATCCTCCTTCACAAATGAGGGCACAATGTCAAGTTTTCTCATCCAACATCAATCTGCAAGATGATCATTCCAAGCCATTTCCATTGCTCCCTTGGATACAAATCTGCATATGCAACACAACAAAATAACAAGGACCATGGGTGCTTTGCACCCAACCATAGGCCTCAAAGAGAACACCCCCGCGCTAGGGAACAAGGCTCAAACTGGGATACACATACAATCTTTCAATGCATAAACATTACATTTCAAACTTGAACAATTTCCCCCCAAGACTATTTCACAATGGCTTCACAGATGGAACCATAAACATAGGGTGAAGGTGTGTTCTAAAATGGAGACTTTCCATACCAAACCATATTTGCAATAAACAATTTTCATGCCCTCCCGGGGCTATCATAATTCACCAAATTTCATGCCCTCTCGGGGCTATCATAAATGAACCATTTAATGCCCTCTCAGGGCCTCCACATTTCCTCCTCCAAACCCACTACCATCAGCTGTAACTCCTCAAACTTCCTTTCTACACCATACTTTCCTTATCACCCCCAGCAAGATATGAAATGTTATGGCATACAATGGAGCCCATACTCCAAGGTTCTCAATACATTTTTCGAACCCAACTTAAGCCCTTCACCCTGGACTTCTCTTCCCTTCCCACAAGGGTGAGTGTAAGTCCCAATCCCATAACAATACTCAAGCACAAAACAAGAAAACAAAACCAAGTAGAAATAAAACAAGAAATTTTTGCAAACACCCCACTAGTTTGGCCAAGACCCTCTAATAAAGCCTTCCCACTAACTTATTTTAGCAAAAACACTAAGCCACTCCATCCTTACGAAATTGTCTCCTCTAACGGTTCATTGATAGCCCTCACGAGCTCTGAGTTATAACCCTCAAAGGATTGACCTCAAAATGCACTTAGAGCACCTTGAAGATTCCTCGGTACGGGGTGGCTGCAAATGATGGATGGTCTTCGTGGCCAGAACAAAGGTGTTACTAGGGTTCACCCGCTCTTCTGGAGCTAATGGGACTGACGATTCAATGCCAAGATCAGTGGTTTCAAAGTTACGCTGTGGTGCACCTATGAACTGAGGCACACTGCGAGTTTTGGCATCGAGCGAGATCATTGTGCTGAATCCAAACAGAATGTGATCTCTCAAAAATGAGATAGGTTATTTTAGGCCTCAGGATCACCGTCTTGTAGTAGTTGACAGTTTGTCGATAGCCCTCACGAGCTCTGAGTTATGACCTTCGAAGGATCGACCTCAAAATGC
Organism: Cupressus sempervirens; assembly: GCA_028749045.1. Classification (NCBI taxonomy): domain Eukaryota; kingdom Viridiplantae; phylum Streptophyta; class Pinopsida; order Cupressales; family Cupressaceae; genus Cupressus; species Cupressus sempervirens. The sequence goes on from CM053785.1 coordinate 87,822,913, forward strand.
ACTTAGAGAACCTTGAAGACTCCTCGATACGGGGTGGCCGCAAATGATGGATGGTCTTCGTGGCCAGAACAAGGGTGTAACTAGGGTTCAACCGTCCATCCGAAGCTAATGGCACTGACGATTCGATGCCAAGATCAGCGGTTTCAAAGTTATGTTGTGGTGCACCTATGAACTGAGGCACACTGCGAGTTTTGGCATCGAGTGAGATCATTGTACTGAATCCAAACGGAATGTGATCTCTCGAAAATGAGATAGGTTATTTTAGGACTCAAGATCACCGTCCTATAGCATTTGACAGTTCATCAATATCCCTCACGAGCTCTGAGTTATGACCCTCGAAAGATCGACCTCAAAATGCACTTAGAGCACCTTAGAGACTCCTCGGTATGGGGTGGCCGCAAATGATGGATGGTCTTCGTGGCCAGAACAAGGGTGTGACTAGGATTCACCCGCCCATCCGGAGCTAATGGCACTGACGATTCGATGCCAAGATCAGTGGTTTCAAAGTTACGCTATGGTGCACCTATGAACTGAGGCACACTGCGAGTTTTGGCATCGAGCGAGATCGTTGTGCTGAATCCAAACGGAATGTGATCTCTCAAAAATGAGATAGGTTATTTTAGGCCTCAGGATCATCATCCCGTAGCATTTGACAATTCATCAATAGCCCTCACGAGCTCTGAGTTATGACCCTTGAAAGATCGACCTCCAAATGCACTTAGAGCACCTTGGAGACTCCTCGGTACGGGGTGGCCGCAAATGATGGATGATTGTTTGAAGACTACTCCATGTGTCACTATCTTTCTTGGAAAAAAAATTGCTTTTGAACATCAAGCTTGCAATATTATCAATTATTGTCAAACTTTTTCAACCAAGTCAAAATGTCAAATGCAAATATTTGTTTGTATTTTTTGCTAAGGGGAGTTTCATAAATTGACTTTGATTTTCTATGTCTCTAGTGCTTGAACATACTTAAAATGGCTCTTTGGTCTTAGAGCTATTGGTATTTTGTAACTTCATGGTCTATGATATGCATACTAAGAATTTCTTTCACTAAATGGTTTCCTTGATCTATTGACTACACTTAAATTTGTTCACTTGTCATCTCTCTTTCTATATGTTCAATACAAAGAGCTAGAAGAGACAAATAATCTTTCTTACCTTCATCTCTCTAAGCACATGATAGAAATCAATTCTAAACTTGAGAAAAGGTTAGAGGAGAATTTTCATTATCTGACTCTATGATTTCACCTTCTATTAATTCATCGTCAACTTGATTGATATTTAGCATACCTTGTTTTTTTTTTCGGTGTTTCATTTTTTCCTTTTCCCTATATGCTGCAATGTCTTCATTGGATATCTTCCTTTTACGTCTATTCTTTTGACGACTGTTGCTCCCCATTCAGATGACAAATTCAAACACCTAAGGTTATATTTTCATATTCTTTTCGATTCGTTGGGCCCCAAAACATGACTTTTTACAAATCCCGTGAAAAAAGAGGTAAAAAAGTAATGTTGTCGGGTCTGTAGGGACAGTCAAATATTTGAAATTGATGCCAATATAATCGGATATCCAATAATAGATCGGATATCCGATCCAGGATCGGATATCCGATATAGGAAAAGGTCTTTTGGGGGGAAAACTTGCTAAGGTTTCCCTCCTTTGCCACAATAATATTAATATTATGAAAATATTTGGAGGCAAACGACTTTAATTTATAACTAAGTTAATAGTATATTAGTATTAGTATAAAATATCAATAATATTAATATAAAATAGTATTAATATACCTATAGTATCAATATTATTATTATACCTATAATAGTATTAATATTATTAATATAGATATAATAGTGTAAATATATAGTGTTTATTTATATTAAGCTACAATATATAGTATTAATATATATTATTATTATAGCTATAATAGTATTATTATTAGTACTATACATATAATAATATTAATATTTAGTGTTTATTTATATTATAATTATTATCCTAAAATAGTATAAATAGTATATCCTAAAATATTACGTTATATATACTACAATATTACGTTATTATATAGATATATTAATAACATATATATTAATATAATAATATTTATAATATATATTATATTTAATAAAAATATTACGTTGTTATATATATATTATATTATTATACATATTAATATAATAATATATAATACAAATAGGGTCGTCATTTAATGGGTCAATGGGGGTCATAGGTCACCCTATGACACCCTTTGACCCATATGAACGACTCGACTATGTCCCTAGGGGTCCTATGACCCCTAGGGACATACGTTGTTGTTTAATGGATCAAAGGGGGTCATAGGTCACCCTATGACCTGCTTTGTCTCATATGAACGATTCAAATATGTCCCTAGGGGTCCTAGGACCCCTAGGGACATATGTTATCATTTAATGGGTCAAATAGGGTCATAGGTCACCCTATGACCGCCTTTGATCCATATTACCCATTCAAATATGTCCCTTGGGGTCCAAGGACCCCTAGGGACATATGTTGTCGTTTAATGGGTCAAAGAGGGTCATAGGTCACCCTATGACCCCCTTTGACCCATAATACCCATTCGAATATGTCCCTAGGGGTCCTAGGACCCCTGGAGACATATGTCATCGTTTAATGGGTCAAAGGGGGTCATAGGTCACCCTATGACCCCCTTTGACCCATATTACCCATTCGAATATGTCCCTAGGGGTCCTAGGACCCCTAGCGACATATCTCATTGTTTAATGGGTCAGAGAGGGTCATAGGTCACCCTATGACCCGCTATGACCCATATTACCCATTCGAATATGTCCCTAGGGGTCCTAGGACCCCCTTGAGACATATACCATCGTTTAATGGGTCAAAGAGGGTCATAGGTCACCGTATGACCCCCTTTGACCCATATTACCCATTGGAATATGTCTCTAGGGGTCCTAGGACCCCTAGAGACATATATCATCGTTTAATGGGTCAAGAGGGTCATAGGTCACCCTATGACCCCCTTTGACCCATATGTACGATTCAAATATGTCCCTAGGGGTCCTAGGACCCCTAGAGACATATGTCGCCATTTAAAGGGTCAAAGAGGGTCATAGGTTACCCTATGAGCCCATTTGACCCATATTACCCATTCAAATATGTCCCTAGGGGTCCTAGGACCCCTAGGAACATATGTCGTCAATTAATGCATCAAAGGGGGTCATAGGTCACCCTATGACCCCCTTTGACTCATATGAACGATTCAAATATGTCCCTAGGGGTCCTAGGACCCCTAGGAACATATGTTGTCGTTTAATGAGTCAAAGGGGGTCATTGGTCACCCTATGACCCCCTTTGACCCATATGAACGATTGGAATATGTCCCTAAGGTCCTAGGACCCCTAGGGACATATGTCATCGTGTAATGGGTCAAAGAGGGTCATAGGTCACCCTATGATCCCATTTGACCCATATTACCCATTCGAATATGTCCCTTGGGGTCCGAGGACCCCTAGGGACATATGTCGTCGTTTAATGGGTCAAAGAGGGTCATAGGTCACCCTATGACCCCCTTTGACCCATAATACCCATTCGAATATGTCCCTAGGGGTCATAGGACCCCTAGAGATATATGTTGTCATTTAATGAGTCAAAGGGGGTCATAGGTCACCCTATGACCCCCTTTGACCCATATTATCCATTCGAATATGTCCCTAGGGGTCCTAGGACCCCTAGTGACATATCTCGTCGTTTAATGGGTCAGAGAGGGTCATAGGTCACCCTATGATCTCCTTTGACCCATATTACCCATTCGAATATGTCGCTAGGGGTCCGAGGACCCTTAGAGACATATATCATCGTTTAATGGGTCAAAAAGGGTCATAGGTCACCCCAAGGGACATATTCGAATGGGTAATATGTGTCAAATGAGGTCATAGGACCCCTAGGGACATATTTGAATCGTTCATATGAGTCAAAGGGGGTCATAGGTCACCTTATGAACTGCTTTGACCCATATGAACGATTCGAATATGTCCCTAGGGTCCTAGGACCCCTACGGACATATGTCGTCGTTAAATGGGTCAAAGAGGATCATAGGTCACCCTATGACCCCCTTTGACCCATATTACCCATTCGAATATGTCATTTGGAGTTCGAGGACCCCTACGGACATATGTCATCGTTTAATGGGTCAAAGAGGGTCATAGGTGACCCTATGACCCCCTTTGACCCATATTACCCATTCGAATATGTCTCTAGGGGTCCCAGGACCCCTAGAGACATATATCATTGTTTAATGCGTCAAGAGGGTCATAGGTCACCCTATGACCCCCTTTGACCAATATGAACGATTCGAATATGTCCCTATGGGTCCTAGGACCCCTAGAGACATATGTGATCGTTTAATGGGTCAAAGAGGGTCATAGGTTACCCTATGACCCCATTTGACCCATATTACCCATTCGAATATGTCCCAAGGGGTCCTAGGACCCTTAGGGACATATGTCATCGTATAATGGGTCAAAGAGGGTCATAGGTCACCCGATGACCCCCTTTGACCCATATTACCAATTCGAATATGTCCCCAGTGGTCCGAGGACCCTTAGAGACATATATCATCATTTAATGGGTCACTAGGGTCATAGGTCACCCTATGACCCCCTTTGACCCATATGAACAATTCGAATGTCCCTAGGGGTCCTAGGACCCCTAGATACATATGTCATCGTTTAATGGGTCAAAGAGGGTCATAGGTTACCCTATGACCCCATTTGACCCATATTACACATTCGAATATGTCCCTAAGGGTCCTAGGACCCCTAGGGACATATGTCATCGTTTAATGGGTCAAAGTTGGTCATAGGTCACCCTATGGCCCCCTTTGACTCATAAGAACGATTCAAATATGTCCCTAGGGGTCCTAGGACCCCTAGGGACATATGTCATCATTTAATGGGTCAAAGGGGGTCATAGGTCACCCTATGACTCCTTTTGACCCATATCAAACATTCAAATATGTCCCTAGGGTCCTAGGACCCCTAGGGACATATGTCGTCGTTTAATGGGTGAAAGGGGGTCATAGGGTGACCTATGACCCCCTTTGACTCATATGAATGATTCAAATATGTCCCTAGGGGTCCTAGGACCACTAGGGACATATGTCATTGTTTAATGGGTCAAAGGGGGTCATAGGTCACCCTATGACCCCCTTTGACCCATATGAACCATTCGAATATGTCCCTAGGGTCCTAGGACCCCTAGGGACATATGTCTTCATTTAATGGGTCAAAGAGGGTCATAGGTCACCCTATGACCCCCTTTGACCCATATTACCCATTTAAATATGTCCCTAGGGGTCCTAGGACCCCTAGGGTCATATGTCATTGTTTAGTGGGTCAAAGAGCATCATAGGTCACCCTATGACTCCCTTTGACCCATATTACCCATTCAAATATGTGCCTAGGGGTCCTAGGACCCCTAGAAACATATATCATCCTTTAATGGGTCAAGAGGGTCATAGGTCACCTTATGACCCCCTTTGACCAATATGAACGATTCGAATATGTCCCTAAGGGTCCTAGGACCCCTAGAGACATATGTCGTCATTTAATGGGTCAAGGAGGGTCATAGGTTACCCTATGACCCCATTTGACCCATATTACCCATTCGAATATGTCCCTAGGGGTATTAGGAACATATGTCGTCGTTTAATGGGTCAAAGGGGGTCATAGGTCACCCTACGACCCCCTTTGACTCATATGAAGTATTCAAATATGTCCCTAGGGGTCCTAGGACCCCTAGGGACATATGTCATCGTTTAATGGGTCAAAGGGGGTCATAGGTCACCCTATGACCCCCTTTGACCCATATGAACCATTCGAATATGTCCCTAGGGTCCTAGGACCCCTAGAGACATATGTCATCATTTAATGGGTCAAAGGGGGTCATAGGTCACCCTATGAACCCCTTTGACCCATATGAACCATTCGAATATGTCCCTAGGGTCCAAGGACCCCTAGGGACATATGTCCTCGTTTAATCGGTCAAAGAGGGTCATAGGTCACCCTATGACCCCCTTTGACCCATATTACCCATTCGAATATGTCCCTTGGGGTCCGAGGACACCTAGGGACATATGTCATCATTTAATGCGTCAAAGAGGGTCATAGGTAACCCTATGACCCCCTTTGACCCATATTACCCATTCGAATATGTCTCTAGGGGTCCTAGGACCCCTAGAGACATATATCGTCGTTTAATGGGTCAAGAGGGTCATAGGTCACCCTATGAACCGTTTTGACCCATATGAACGTTTTGAATATGTCCCTAGGGTTCCTAGGACCTCTAGACACATATGTCACCGTTTAATGGGTTAAAGAGGGTCATAGGTTACCCTATGACCCCATTTAACCCATATCACGCATTCGAATATATCTCTAGGGGTCCTAGGACCACTAGGGACATATGTCCTCGTTTAATAGGTCAAAGGGGGTCATAGGTCACCCTATGACCCCCTTTGACCCATATGAACCATTTGAATATGTCCCTAGGGTCCTAGGACCCCTAGGGACATATGTCATCGTTTAATGGGTCATAGAGGGTCATAGGTCACCCTATGACCCCCTTTGACCCATATTACCCATTCGAATATGTTTCTTGGGGTCCAAGGACCCTTAGAGACATATGTCGTCGTTTAATGGGTCAAAGAGGGTCATAAGTCACCCTATGACCCCTTTTGACCCATATTACCCATTCGAATATGTTTCTTGGGGTCCAAGGACCCTTAGAGACATATGTCGTCGTTTAATGGGTCAAAGAGGGTCATATGTTACCCTATGACGTCCTTTGACCCATAATACCCATTCGAATATGTCCCTAGGGGTCCTAGGACCCCTAGAGACATATGTCATCGTTTAATGAGTCAAAGGGGGTCATAGGTCACCCTATGACCCCCTTTAACCCATATTACCCATTCGAATATGTCCCCAGGGGTCCTAGGACCCCTCGCGACATATCTCGTTGTTTAATGGGTCAGAGAGGGTCATAGGTCACCCTATGACCCGCTATGAGCCATATTACCCATTCGAATATGTTCCTAGGGGTCCTAGGACCCCTTGAGACATATACCATCGTTTAATGGGTCAAAGAGGGTCATAGGTCATCGTATGACCCCCTTTGACCCATATTACCCATTGGAATATGTCCCTAGCGGTCCTAGGACCCCTAGGACATATATCATCGTTTAATGGGTCAAGAGGGTCATAGGTCACCCTATGACCCCCTTTGACCCATATGTACGATTCAAATATGTCCCTAGGGGTCCTAGGACCCCTAGAGACATATGTTGCCATTTAAAGGGTCAAAGAGGGTCATAGGTTACCCTATGACCCCATTTGACCCATATTAACCATTCAAATATGTCCCCTAGGACCCCTAGGAACATATGTCGTCGTTTAATGCATCAAAGGGTGACCTATGACCCCCTTTGACTCATATAAATGATTCAAATATGTCCCTAGGGGTCCTAGGACCCCTAGGAACATATGTTGTCGTTTAATGGGTCAAAGGGGGTCATTGGTCACCCTATGACCCCCTTTGACCCATATGAATGATTGAAATATGTCCCTAAGGTCCTAGGACCCCTAGGGACATATGTCATCGTGTAATGGGTCAAAGAGGGTCATAGGTCACCCTATGATCCCATTTGACCCATATTACCCATTCGAATATGTCCCTTAGGGTTCGAGGACCCCTAGGGACATATGTCATCGTTTAATGGGTCAAAGAGGGTCATAGGTTACCCTATGACCCCCTTTGACCCATAATACCCATTCGAATATGTCCCTAGGGGTCATAGGACCCCTAGAGACATATGTCGTCGTTTAATGGGTGAAAGGGGGTCATAGGTCACCTTATGACCCCCTTTGACCCATATTATCCATTTGAATATGTCCCTAGGGGTCCTAGGACCCCTAGTGACATATCTCGTCGTTTAATGGGTCAGAGAGGGTCATAGGTCACCCTATGATCTCCTTTGACCCATATTACCCATTAGAATATGTCGCTAGGGGTCCTAGGACCCTTAGAGACATATATCATCGTTTAATGGGTCAAAGAGGGTCATAGGTCACCCCAAGAGACATATTCGAATGGGTAATATGTGTCAAATGGGGTCATAGGACCCCTAGGGACATATTTGAATTGTTCATATGAGTCAAAGGGGGTCATAGGTCACCCTATGACCTGCTTTGACCCAAATGAACAATTCGAATATGTCCCTAGGGTCCTAGGACCCCTAGGGACATATGTCGTCGTTAAATGGGTCAAAGAGGATCATAGGTCACCCTATGACCCCCTTTGACCCATATTACCCATTCGAATATGTCCTTTGGAGTTCGAGGACCCCTGCGGACATATGTCGTTGTTTAATGGGTCAAAGAGGGTCATAGGTCACCCTATGTCCCCCTTTGACCAATATTACCCATTCGAATATGTCTCTAAGGGTCCCAGGACCCCTAGAGACATATATCGTCGTTTAATGCATCAAGAGGGTCACAGGTCACCCTATGACCCCCTTTGACCAATATGAACGATTCAAATATGTCCCTATGGGTCCTATGACCCCTAGAGACATATGTCATCATTTAATGGGTCAAAGAGGGTCATAGGTTACCCTATGACCCCATTTGACCCATATTACCCATTCGAATATGTCCCAAGGGGTCTTAAGACCCTTAGGGACATATGTCGTCGTATAATGGGTCAAAGAGGGTCATAGGTCACCCCATGACCCCCTTTGACCCATATTACCCATTTGAATATGTCCCTAGTGGTCCGAGGACCCCTAGAGACATATATCATCATTTAATGGGTCACTAGGGTCATAGGTCACCCTATGACCCCCTTTGACCCATATGAACAATTCGAATGTCCCTAGGGGTCTTACTACCCCTATATACATATGTCATCGTTTAATGGGTCAAAGAGGGTCATAGGTTACCCTATGACCCCATTTGACCCATATTACACATTCGAATATGTCCCTAGGGGTCCTAGGACCCCTAGGGACATATGTCATCGTTTAATGGGTCAAAGGGGGTCATAGGTCACCCTATGACCCCCTTTGACTCATATGAATGATTCAAATATATCCCTAGGGGTCCTAGGACCCCTAGGGACATATGTCATCGTTTAATGGGTCAAAGGGGGTCATAGGTCACCCTATGACTCCCTTTGACCCATATGAACCATTCGAATATGTCCCTAGGGTCCTAGGACCCCTAAGGACATATGTCGTCATTTAATGGGTCAAAGGGGGTCATAGGTCACCCTATGACCCCCTTTGACTCGTATGTATGATTCAAATATGTCCCTAGGGGTCCTAAGACCACTAGGGACATATGTCGTCGTTTAATGGGTCAAAGGGGGTCATAGGTCACCCTATGACCCCCTTTGACCCATATTACCCATTCGAATATGTCCCTAGGGGTCCTAGGACCCCTAGAGACATATATCGTCGTTTAATGGGTCAAGAGGGTCATAGGTCACCCTATGACCCCCTTTGACCAATATGAACGATTCGAATATGTCCCTAAGGGTCCTAGGACCCCTAGAGACATATGTCGTCATTTAATGGGTCAAAGAGGGTCATAGGTTACCCTATGACCCCATTTGACCCATATTACCCATTCGAATATGTCCCTAGGGGTCCTAGGAACATATGTCGTCATTTAATGGGTCAAAGGGGGTCATAGGTCACCATACGACCCCCTTTGACTCATATGAAGTATTCAAATATGTCCCTAGGGGTCCTAGGACCCCTAGGGACATATGTCGTCATTTAATGGGTCAAAGGGGGTCATAGGTCACCCTATGACCCCCTTTGACCCATATGAACCATTCGAATATGTCCCTAGGGTCCTAGGACCCCTAGGGACATATGTTGTCGTTTAATGGGTCAAAGGGGGTCATAGGTCACCCTATGACCCCCTTTGACCCATATGAACCATTCGAATATGTCCCTAGGGTCCTAGGACCCCTAGGGACATATGTCTTCGTTTAATGGGTCAAAGAGGGTCATAGGTCACCCTATGACCCCCTTTGACCCATATTACACATTCGAATATGTCCCTTGGGGTCCGAGGACACCTAGGGACATATGTTATCGTTTAATGGGTCAAAGAGGGTCATAGGTCACCCTATGACCCCCTTTGACCCATATTACCCATTCGAATATCTCTCTAGGGGTCCTAGGACCCCTAGAGACATATATCGTCATTTAATGGGTCAAGAGGATCATAGGTCACCCTATGAACCCTTTTGACCCATATGAACGTTTTGAATGTCCCTAGGGGTCCTAGGACCTCTAGAGACATATGTCATCGTTTAATGGGTTAAAGAGGGTCATAGGTTACCCTATGACCCCATTTGACCCATATTACCCATTCGAATATATCCCTAGGGGTCCTAGGACCCCTAGGGACATATGTCCTCGTTTAATGGGTCAAAGGGGGTCATGGGTCACCCTATGACCCCCTTTGACCCATATGAACCATTCAAATATGTCCCTAGGGTCTTAGGACCCCTAGGGACATATGTCATCATTTAATGAGTCAAAGAGGGTCATAGGTCACCCTATGACCCCCTTTGACCATATTACCCATTCGAATATATTTCTTGGGGTCCAAGGACCCTTAGAGACATATGTCATCGTTTAATGGGTCAAGGAGGGTCATAGGTCACCCTATGACGTCCTTTGACCCATAATACCCATTCGAATATGTCCCTAGGGTTCCTAGGACCCCTAGAGACATATGTCATCGTTTAATGGGTCAAAGGGGGTCATAGGTCACCCTATGACCCCTTTTGACCCATATGTACGATTCGAATATGTTCCTAGGGGTCCTAGGACCCCTAGGGACATATGTCATCATTTAATGGGTCAAAGAGGGTCATAGGTCACCCTCTGACCCCCTTTGACCCATATGAACGATTCGAATATGTCCCTAGGGGTCCAAGGACCCCTAGGGACATATGTCGTCGTTTAATGGGTCAAAGAGGGTCATAGGTTGCCCTATGACCCCATTTGACCCATATTACCCATTCGAATATGTCCTTATGGATCCTAGGACCCCTAGGGACATATGTCATCGTTTAATGGGTCAAAGGGGGTCATAGGGTGACCTATGACCCCCTTTGATCCATATGAACAATTCGAATATGTCCCTAGGGGTCCAAGGACCCTTAGAGAAATATGTCATCGTTTAATGTGTCAGAGAGGGTCATAGGTCACCCTATGACCCCCTTTGACCCATATTACCCATTCGAATATGTCCCGAGGGGTCCTTGGACCCCTAGAGACATATATCATCGTTTAATGGGTCAAAGAGGGTCATAGGTCACCCTATGACCCCCTTTGACCCATATGAATGATTGGAATATGTCCCTAGGGGTCCTAGGACCCTTAGGGACATATGTCGTCGTTTAATGGGTCAAAGAGGGACATAGGTCACCCTATGACCCCCTTTGACCCATATGAATGATTGGAATATGTCCCTAGGGGTCCTAGGACCCTTAGGGACATATGTCGTCGTTTAATGGGTCAAAGAGGGACATAGGTCACCCTATGACCCCCTTTGATCCATATTACCCATTCGAATATGTTCCTAGATGTCCTAGGACCCCTAGGGACATATGTCATCATTTAATGGGTCAAATAGGGTCATAGGTCACCCTATGACCCCGTTTGACCCATATGAACGATTCGACTATGTCCCTAGGGGTCCTAGGATCCCTAGGGACATATGTCAGCGTTTAATGGGTCAAAGAGGGTCATAGGTCACCCTATGACCCCTTTTGACCCATAATACCCATTCGAATATGTCCCTAGGGGTCCTAGGACCCCTAGAGACATATGTCGTCGTTTAATGGGTCAAAGGGGGTCATAGGTCACCCTATGACCCCCTTTGACCGATATGAACGATTAAGCTATGTCCCTAGGGGTCCTAGGGAGATATGTCATCATTTAATGGGTCAAAGGGACCCCCTTTGACCCATTAAAGGACGACATATGTCAGGACCCCTAGAGACATATATCGTCGTTTAATGGGTCAAAGAGGGTTATAGGTCACCCTATGACCCCCTTTGACTCTTATATATTAATAATATACATATATATTAATAATATACATATCAACATAATAATATATATATATATATACATATACATATTACATTATTATATTTAATGAAAATATTACGTTATTATATAAATATATTAATAACATACATATTAATATAATAATATTTATAATATATATTATATTTAATAAAAATATTACGTTGTTATATAAATATTATATTATTATACATATTAATATAATAATATATAATACATATTACATTTAATGAAAATATTACGTTATTGTATATATTAATAACATACATATTAATATAATTATATATAATACGTATTTTATATATATAAATTACGTTATTATATTTAGTAAAAATAATAATAATATATATTATATTTATAGATTGTAATAAGATTAACATAAGATATTATTATATATTACTAGATTATATCTTGTATGTTTACATTACGTTATTATATATATATAATATATTAAAATATGCCTTTACATATTAATATAAGTGAAATAATTTAAAAATAAAAAACTAGAATGTTTAAATCGAATTTCCCTCCAAAATTTGAAGATTTTTTTAATTTGACTACCGAGCCATATCGGATATCCGATGTCAAATCGGATATCCGATTTGAAATCAGATATCCAATTTTGAATCGGATATTCGATCAGGCTTGGTATTTACCAAGCCTGCCTGGTCAACCCCAAAGATGTGTTTATAGAGAGTTTTAGTGATACTCAGACTTCGGATAGCCGTCTGACAATGTTATTTTGATCAAAATTGAATGAAACGAAATGGATTTTTTAATATCGCTCTCTAGATTCCATCAATATAATTTCTGTCAAATTCTGAGTTCGATAAGTATTTATTAGTTAATTATCAATGAAGATTATTGTAAAGTGCTGATTGACACACTGAATGAAAAATAGCTATAACTTTCAAACAATATAACATTTTTTAAATCTAAAAGTTGCATCATATTCTATACTTCGCCTAGTATAAGAAAAAAATAAAAAAAGAAAAATTTGATCAAATTTTCTATTAGTTAGGGTGGTCAGACACGGGACTTTTTTTAATCCGAAAAAGTTTTGGTAGAAAATTCATATTTAATTATTTATTTGGAATAAAAATATCAAAAAATATGCGTCACATCCGAGCATGAGTCTAGCTTTCATATCTATAATTATATTAAAAAAATATTATGATTTGATTTTGATTAAGGTGGTCAGACATACACCTACTTTTTATTTTCGCCCTGAAATTTTCTTAGTATTGCATTAAAATTCAAACTTTTGGCCAATCAATTATTTTTTTCTCCTAATAAGGCCTAGTAGTTTAGAAACTACATTCAATTTTCTACAAATTATTTTTTTACAACTTTTTGATATAAAGTCCATAACCACTTCAAAATTATGTGTCAAGTTGACATAAACTTGATTTGCTAATTTTTCACTGCCACTTAAGGCCATAGTTTGGTACACCATGATCTTGCACATACCCTGCATGCTTTCTCCAATTTTTTGATTGGTTGCATGTTGATTACATAGGTAATATAAAAGATTTTATCTTATCTTCAAGATCCTTTGAGATTCATCCCGAGTCAGCTCAAAAATAGTTTACATCTAAGTTTTTGAAGACACTAACTCATATGTTGATTCTCTATTACTTGGCACCTACTAATTGTTGATGCTTGGCAAACATAGGAATTTTGTCTCACTTGGATTCTATAGTAATTCTATTTCGTTCAACATCTATACTTTTTTTGGTACCTATAGTGACTCAGCATCAGTTATCACTCAACACTTCAACTTTTCTTGGCAGCTAAAGTTCACTCAACACCTATTGAATCTTTGGCTTGGCACATACTATAGCTCGACATCTGTATTATACTCAACATCAACTTGAGAATTGGTTAAGTGTGTTGACACTCAATTGTCAAAACCAATCTAAGATCAACAATCTCCCCTTTTGATATGAGTGGCAAAAACACTTAACTAACCATTATGAATCTAATTTCTATGAGTATACTACACATTTTGTTCGACATATGTACAAAACTTCAAAAACTTGTTCAAAATTTTTGTATACCTCAAAATCTTGTAACTCCCCCTAAGTTGATGTACCATTTTGTAACCAAAATACCCTTAAGCTAAATTTGTCTCATGTTGGTTCCATTATCTTCCTTATCATTCCTTTGCCTCTATTTCTATGTACCCTATTTATAGTCTATTTTTACTCCCCCTTTGTTTCTACTCCCCCTTTCACATCTTCTTGCAAGTTTTGCATCCTTTTGGCTATATCTCCTTATTACTTCCTCAAAATTTGAATATCTCCCCCTTTGGGTATTCTCTATTACCTCCATCAAAGAATGTAGTATCTCCCCTATTCTTATTATATGCACAATGTTTATATCTTCCCATTTTTTGACACTTATGTCAAAGGGTCCTAAGAATGAATAGAATATTTAGCCAAAAATATTTTATTTACCTCCATTATCCTCTTTAGAGAAGAATCCCAATTGTCTAAGGTAATTTCCAATGCTTTGTGCTAGATGGCAGTCTTTGTTGCAAGATGTACAAGGCCTTCTATGGTAGAAAGATTAGGGTCTTTCTTTAAAACATTTTCTACATAGACCATTTCCTTATGTAGTACTTCCAGATGTGGGGTAATAGAAAATTGAATCTATATCAATTTGGCCTTAACATTGGCCTCTTCTGCTATTAATACAGCTAATTCTAGATGTGGGGTAATAGAAAATTGAATCTATATCAATTTGGCCTTAAAATTGGCCTCTTCTGCTATTAATACAGCTAATTCCTTTTTAGTGTGAAGCGTTGTGGCAAGATACTTCTCACTTTGAGTTGGATCTTTAGGTAGTTGTGTGCTAGATATCTTAAGATTCTATTCCAAGCTTAGTATTCTCTATCTAGTTTCTTGTGTGAAAGATGGTGAGTCACACAATTTGAAGTACAATGAGAATATATTCTCTAGTAGTGTTTTCACCTTTTCTATCTTCCTAGCTAGTTCCACTTGTGATAGCGCTATCTCACTGGATATCTTCTCATTAAATTTCATTTGAAATTACTTTTTAGACCTTTCTAATAATTTGACAGTAGTATCAAGGTCTTCATTTTGTACCTGGTCTAATATGTTGGACAATTTCTCCATGATGGGCTTTTCTTCATCAGGTACTAGCAAACTAAATGCATCAAGGAATATGTCTTTGATTTCTACCAATGCTTTCTTTTGTCTATACTCATTTTTTAGTATCTCCTCCTTCTTCTTTCTCTCTAGTACCTCTTGCACTTCATTTATATGTGCCAGGTTCATTGTTTCGCAATCTTAACTAGGTATGACTATTTCCTCATCAACTGTAGGGTCTCCATAGTGAAGTACCCTTGCTACCTTGATGGAGCTTGCGCCTGGTGCTAAGATTTGCAATGGTACTACTTCAGTGCTCAACTATTTGGTAGGAGTCTCTAAGGTAGGAAAGTTTACCAATGTCTATATTGCCTCTTGCTCTCTTTCCTTGAGGGTTTTCTTCTCTACTGCCTTGATCAATGAAAATTATTTGAGGAGGTGCACCTTGGCTTTGTGTTGTAGGAACATCTTGTCCTATTTGGTCCTTTGCTAGCTCCTTAGCAGTTGTTGTTAGTATTACTATGGGATCAACCTTAGTAGTTGTGTCTTGTGTCACTTCCTCTTTTGGTTGATCATCTATAGCTATGGGAAGTTGTGAAGGTGGTTCTTGTGTAACCTTATCCTTGGTAATTTCTACTACATCTTTTTGCAATTCTTCCACACCCATCAAAATAGGATTTGTACACAATTGTGATTGTAATATGGTTTGGTGAAGGATCTTTTTGAGATCCTTTGCAGTTAGTGGATTGATGTTATGACCTAAGGTGTCAAGAAAATCATTGACAATTATAGTTTCTATAGGTGCTATATGTGGAGGACTTGGTGGTGACAATTGGGAGTATTGGACATTCTGTTCTAGTTGCTTCTCCTCAGCTATTGCCTCTTCACCTTGTTGTGTCTTCTCCACTATTACCTCTTATTTCTCTTTCTCTCCTTCCTCATCTCTTTTTTTCTTCTCTTCTTCCTCATCATTTTTTTCCTTAAAGGGATCTCCCTACCCTTCCTTGATAGTAGTCAATCCATAAATCAATTTCCACATTTGTGTGGATTTCTTTACAACATCCTCTATCTTATTTTGTAAAATACTAAAGGATCTGTATTTGGGTGCAAATTTGCTCCCATGTTTCTTACTAGCCTTACTTATTTGACCTTTTGTAAGCTCTAGCATAACATGAGCCAATGTTGAATCCCTTATTTCTTTCTCCATATTATGATAGTAATTTCATTTATTTTCTACAATGGAGCTTAGCTCCTTAGGCATATAATTGTCAAGTTCAAGTGGGGTAGTCTTCAACTTGGCCATCATAGTGTAGATAGACTCTTCCACTATGTTCTACTCTTCTCTTGAAAATTTATTAAAATCAATTCCTTTTAATCCAGTCAAATCTAAATTGTCCCTAATCTTATCACAAATACTTTCTACATTAGATTTGGTGGAATACCTTACCAATCTGAATTAATCATTGTTAGACTCTGTCTTTTCTTCATCTGACTTTGGGGGTGAAACATATTTTCTTATTTTCTTTTGTTTTGCAGACCGTCCTTTCTTTGTGGCTTTTTGCTTCCCCTATTCCTTTGCCACTTGTGTTGCTACCCTTGTATCTACCCTTGTAGTTGGCTTGGCTAGGCTCAACTTTGTTGCTTTCTTCTTCCCCTTGGGTTGTATAGTAGGCTATTTTTGTTCCTTTCTCTTCTTAGGTTCTACCTTGGGTGCTTCTTGCTTGACACCTTCCTCTTCTTCTACATCCTCACACATGCCTTTGTTCAATGCAAGTGTTTGTTGTCCTTGTTCTTCTCCATCATCTTTTTCTTCTTCACGTTCTTCTTCTTGTTCTATTATGCCCTCACCAATTTGTCTTTAAGTTTCTTTACCAATTTGTCCTTTTTCTTTAGTGTGGAGGTAGTCTTTAACTCCATATCCACCTTTGATCTGACCATATCAAAAGTTCCAATATGTGATGCACTTTTGTTCACTTCCTTAGCTAGTAGCGCAGTTATAGTTGTTGATGCCTCATCTATATTTATTTCATAGACAAGAAGTCATAACCATCTAACTCTTCATGTAGTAGCTTGAATATAGGTGTAGTCAATATCTACAAGAAAGTATACATCATTTACATGTTTTTCTATGAATGAAACTGGTATTCTTAGCCTTTTGTTCATGGTTTTCTTGAAGTCTTCAAAATATCTAGTCATTAGAGTCTCAAAATTAGCTCCCACTTGTTCTATATACTCATTAACTTGAGCTATTATAGACCTATTTTATTTCCACGTAACTTTACCAAAAGATGGAAATTCATTTTGTACATAGAAAAATATTTAATCAATATTGCACCAAACTTGCACTATGCTCCATTGGTTCTCCTTATTGTTGCTAAATTTTCATTGATTTGTTGTAGTTGCAATTCTGCAAGATCATAAGTATGATCCTTTTTCACTCATTTATAACTCACATCCACTATAATGTATGGTACACTATTAAGTCTCCTGGATTGGTAAAATTTTTGTACAATAGCCTTAACAGAAAAGTCAACAAGAGGGTCTTGGATAGTGTCTATTGCCATTCCTCTCTTGTTCCACTTGGCACCACTGTTCTTTTCAATTGCTTCCTTAGAATCACTTCTAAGAGTCTTTGGCCAATCTAGGGTTGGGTACCCTATCACTCTCTATACAACCCTTTTTGTAATTTTTACTAGACCATCCTCAAACCATAAACTTCCATCATGTATCTTGCTAAGCACTATCCTAATCCATTCAATTTCAAAAACTATGAGGAATTCTAGGGCACATGTCAAACCCTTCTTCTCAACAATTTGGTACTCTTCTTTCAATACTTCATTTTCAAACAATCTCTCATATGTTTCCCTCATTTTAGTGTCCACAATGGCTCCAATTTTGTAGTTACAACATCTTCTAACATCTTGAACCATAACTATCTTAGAGGGTACTATAGATAGGGCTCCAGCTGGGTCATTTTTATATGTTACTTTAGGAATTGGCCAAAAATCTATTTTCTTCACTTAGTTGGACACTACTTGAACCTCAAATAGCTCTTCCTCCTATGTTTTCCTAGAACTAGAAGCCATTTGTGCAATCTAGGGTTTGAATATAAAGAAAATGTGAAACTCTGTAGCTCAACACAAATGTAAATACCTTGAATTTAATGAAATTGTGTTAAATTACTATTGAAATTGACTCAAATGCTAGATTCTCTACTTTAAAATCATTCTGCACTCTTCTTTGTCTTTTCTCTTCATTCACGATGAAGAAAAATGATTCAAAATGTGATAATATACTCTATTTTTATAGCATTTAATGCTTAGTGTATTTACAGCTATCCACTTCGCTTCTTAAGGATTTCTACATTACTTGGTTTCCATTTTCTTTCCACCACTCAGCATCCATAGAAGTATCCCTCACTCGGCTTCCTCTACCAACTCAGCTACAACCAATCATTTGGCTTCTACTGATTTTGGTAATCAATTTGACATGTACTAGGATTTTACTTGGCACTTGAGGACAACTTGACAACACTTATAAAATTTTGAAATTTTCACTTTTGCATCTTCGTTCATGTTGATCTCTTATCTTTAGTACTTGCTTATTTAGGTACTAATGTATGATAAAGCCTTGTATATTAGTTCCATATGCCTTCTCGTGCTTAGTTTGATGACGTGTGACCACTTAACCTTTTAGGTGAAGTGATCCCTTCATTTGACGTGCTACTCCTATCTTTCTTCTTCCATGTCT
Source organism: Cupressus sempervirens (assembly GCA_028749045.1). Taxonomy (NCBI): domain Eukaryota; kingdom Viridiplantae; phylum Streptophyta; class Pinopsida; order Cupressales; family Cupressaceae; genus Cupressus; species Cupressus sempervirens. The sequence continues at coordinate 87,841,949 of CM053785.1, forward strand.
TATTCATTTCTCCTCTAATGTGTTCAACATCAACCTTCTCTTTTCCTTTTTTGATCTCTGAGTTGGGTGCCTTTGACCTTGCTGAGCAATTCCTGCTGATATGACTAGTCTTCAAACAATGGAAACATGTGGTTTGACTTAACCATCTATTGTAGTTTCCAGTGAAATGTGTTCTTATGCAATTTTCAGGAATGTGTCCATATTCTTGACAATAATGAAAGCTATACCTGGTGTTTTAGTCCCAATTTAATGATGTCCATGATTATTTCCCCTTGTTTGCTAATTAGGTGTCCACATAGGCTTTGATCTTCATTCAAAAGCTTTATGTCCATATTTCTTGCAATTGTAGTAGTGACCTTCAAATCTTGGTGTTTTGATAGTCCTAGTCCTATAGTCATGTGCTTGATGTCCTTGCTTGTTGCACTTGTGATAGTGACCCTCATTCTTAGGTTTGTTATGCTAATGGGTGTTCTTGCTCCTACCTACATTAGAGGCATGTCCTCTTTTATGATAGAAATGACAAGTGGGTTTAGTGTTCTTACCTTTGGTACTTCTTTCTTCTAAAGTCTTGGATGACTCTCCTTTTTTAATGTTGGCGTATCCTAGTCTTGAAGTATCATTGCTAGCCCTTGGTGATTTTAGTAGTTTCTCAAAGTACTTGATGGCCTCATTGGGTTTGTTGAAACTCTCTAGAATTTCCTTCTCTCTTTTCAAGTCATTATGCAATTGTTCATTTTGCATCTTCAATGTAGAGATATCAATATCTTTGATATTCAATTCATGATGTGTATTCATCATCTAACTTAGGTTGTCTAACTGCATGTTTGAAATTCTTGCAAGCTCAATTGACTTTTCTTCTAGTCTATTGGCAAGGTTTCTCTTCTCTTCTTCTAGCATAGCCTTATCTTTAATATCTCTTTCCTTATCTTCAGTCACTTCACAAAGCATCATGGCTTGTGATTCTTGTTCAAGCTCGAGTGTTCTAATTTCTTTTTCTTGGGCTCTATTCTTCTATATTAGGTCTACTATTGCTACATCAAACTCTTTGGAATCTCCATTTGTAAAAAATTTTGAGGTGTTAGTCTCCTTGTATTGTGTATCATTCTCAATTATAGCAATCTCTCTTCTTCTCTTTAAAGATTTTCTCAGTTCCTCTCTTACTTCTTCCAAAGTATATAGAGCAAGTTGTATATCAATTGCTTGATTCTCTATGATCTTCCCAAGTTTGTAGTCTTTCATTTCCAGATCCTTTCTTGAAGATGTAAGGCTCCTCCTTGTGAGAACTTGGCTTTAAGACCAATTGTTGGAATTTATAGGCGGGAAGATTTACTTGTAATAGTGGGGGGGAGGGGTGAATCAAAAATAACTAACTTTAACCTTTTCAAAACCTTCTAGCTGAAATCATTCACATGCATCTAATTCATCTAATAAACATGAAAGTAAAGACATGGATGAAAATAAATAACACAAGATTTTGGTAACCTAGAAACTCTCCAAAATGAGAAGGTAAAACTGGGGTGGGGATGACACCCAAAAAGTATCACTACAGCAATATGTAACTATTTAAGGTTACAAAGTTTGACCACTTCAAATGGTCTGCCCTGTGAAACGCCTGTCTTTTTAAAGGCTTTGCACCCTATTAAAAGTGACCTAGTTAAAGGATTTATAGAAACTCTCTTGGAATATTACCCTGTTAAAGGATTTAGCACCTTGTTTAAAGGTTTGCAACATGGCTATTAAACCAACCTATCATCATAGGATTTCCATTCCTAATACAATGGCTAGAGAGTATTAGAAAATCTTAACTTGATGACTTGCAATCTTTAATTGCTGATTCTAGATCCTCGTTCTGCTCTATCTATTCTGATCCTTGCTTGATCTAATATGTCTCTCCTTGAAATTCTAATATTCTATTCTTGATCAACTGAATTCTACAATGATGTTATACTATTTCTATGTCTTTATACCCCTCTACACTTTGCTAGCATTCTCCCATGATCTCTTACTCATGCACACACATAATGGGGTTTCATCCTCCTTTTAGAGGCTTTGAAGAATTAGGGTTAGGTATAAATCTATGATCAATATTCATTTTCTTTTCCCCAGTTTATTCTTTCACTTTTCCTATTGGTTGCATGCTTTCTCCATTTTTTTGATTGGCTACATGTTGATTACATAGGTAATGCAAAAGATTTGATCTTATCTTCAAGATCGTTTGAGATTCATCCTGAGTCAGCTCAAAAATGGTTTACATCAGAGTCCATGAAGACACTAACTCATATGTTGATTCTATGTTACTTGGCACTTACTAATTTCTAATGCTTAGCACACATAGGAATTCTATCTCACTCGGATCCTATAGTCATTATGTTTCACTCAACATCTATACTTTTCTTGGCACCTATAGTGACTCGGCATCACTTATCACTTAGCACTTGAACTTCACTTGGCACCTGAAGTTCACTCGATACCTATTGAATCTCTAGCTTGACCCATACTATAGCTTGACATCTGTATTATACTTGACATCAACTTGAGAATTGGTTAAGTGTGTTGACACTCAATTGTCAAAACCAATCTGAGACCAACAATGTCACCTTTCAAGTTGTCTTATCAGAATGACCAAATTTTAATATTTCTATCTAAAAATAATTTTTTTTCAAACATATAATCTAGATAAATTCATTCTAGATAAGTTATATATGGTCTCACACTTTTCCAATTGAAAATTTCTATTAAATACACATTTTATACTAGTTTGTATCCAATTATTAAAGAAATAAAATTTATTTAGAAAACTAATGTTTCAATAACTCTTACTATTTCTAATGATATTTTTTTAATAACATATTAGCACCATGTTATATAGCTCAAAGTCAAGAATATTCTCATATATAGTTTATAGTGTTTTAATTATATAGAGTACTTTATAATTAAAAAATTCTACAAGTATATATTTTAACATTCGAGAAGATGTCAATATTGAGAAAGAAAAAATATTAAATCATATCAACAAAAATTAAAAATCATATGATTTTCTAGAGGAGAGAGTCCTCTTTGAGATTATATACTTTTTCTTTTGGTTAGAATAGATTTGTTTTTAAAAATGTGGTGGGAAATGAAAACTATCGATTTAAGGTCAGTTGAAATTTGAATCATTATGGAACATAAAATAGCTCTAAAGCCAATTTTTATTTTTAATTGTTCTAGATATATATGTTATCTATAACATAATCTAAGATCGAAGAGAGATAAATTTTCTTCCGTGTAGTTTTATGATGAGAACTAGACCCCTAATTTTTAGCATTTTTTAGCAACTTAATATTGTCTTTAAAAATTATGAAAAAATATATAGTTTTATTCACAATAATTATTAAAAATTATAATCCTAAACTCCATTCTTTTCTATAGATTTCATTAGTTTACTTTATTTTCAAATTCTAAATAATACTACCAATTTTATGTCATTGAAGGTGAATAGTTATACTTTTATCAACCTTTTCCTTTATAAAAGGGTGACACAGGTTTGTGCTTTTACCTATATCCTCAACAAAATACTTATGAGTGAGATCTCTATGACCTTTTACATTTAATTAGATATACTTCATGAGTAATTTTCATTCATTTAATTATTATCTTCGAGAGAGGAGAAATACTTTGCAAGAAATCTAATGTTGGCCAAAAACTAGTGTAAGGTTCCCCTAGAATGTTTTGTCACTTTTAACAACTTGATCACTAAAATTAGCTATCCCATGTGTGATAAGAGAAATATAGGTTAAATTATTAATTAAAAAAAACCATAGAAGTAAATTGAGGGGTAAAAACCCTCACAAGGTGGGAACCACTCTCAACCAATGTCTTCCCCTAGTCTAAAGGGTTTGAAATATTAGATTCTCCCAACTATTTCAGAAATGGCTTGTGGTAAGCCACTCTTCAGGCTAATTCTAGGAAGCCAAACTATTTTATTTTTTATGAGAAAAGGTTAAGGTAGTTTTTCATTTGTAAACCACTAGAGTCCATCTTTCATCTAATTTAGCACCTTTAGAAGAAGGATCTTATTTAGTAGGCCTTTAGAATGGGGGAGTTGTTCCTTTGGTGAGGGCTTTGTTATAGGACTAGCTAAAGGACAACCCTTGATTCTATGATTAGAGGACTAACAATAATAGCATGTGTTATGTAAACTCAAATAAGGTAGTGATTGAGAGAAACATTGATCACCAAACTAAATATCAATGGTAGTTTTAAGATGATAAGATGATTCAACTTCAACACACACCCTTTTTTAGGGAAAGGGATAAAAATAATGGGTGGGTCACATGTAAACCACCTTGGAAATAGTTTAGAAAAAAAATTTCAAGAATGACCAACACAAAAATGGTACACCTAGGAACTCTATCTAAATAGGGACCTTAATTTTTTCCTCATTTGTGATAGTAAAGTCACATTACCAAGGTTTAAAAACAAGCAAGAGAAACCAAACAAATCTAACCCCATTTTTTAAGGTACCAACAACATGGGAAAGTTTGTAAAACAAAAAACAAATAGACCCTTGATGAGAATTTTGACACTATCAGGCTAGATGCTATGTTGAGCCTAAGCTTTGGCACCACAATAAATTTACATATTTTTCATATGAAAGTCTCCCATAAATTAACAAATCAAAGTACATCTCTCAAAGAAGTCAAATTGACTATCGAAATCCTACAAAGGTAAACCATCAAGAGTACTTAAGGTCACACATTGTGAAAAAAATATCATTAAAATAAACTTAAGTTTCTAGTTTGAGATGCCATGATTGCCTATTACCTTTGAAAACCCTTGGAGAAGGAATGAGCTTTGCTAGGGTTTGTACAGCTTCTATCTGAATCAATGCTAGTTTCCACCATTTGTCATATTGTATTTACTATAGGAATAAGTTTTCATTTATAATGAGCTCAACCTTCTCTAGCCTAGTAGTTGATGCTAGTGTTGGAGTTGTTGTGACTACTAGAGAGAATGGCTCCACCAACCAAGCACCCTCACAAGTTCATACCCAAGGTGTTTCATGAGGTAATTCCTCTCCTGATATTATTTTGAATATCAAGGAGTTTGATAGTGCATGCACATGGCTAGAGAAACAAACCCTCATTGCATATCTTGTGGGTTGTACTCCTAAAAGCATGTTGCAGGAATTGGTTTCTAAGGTTTGGACACCTCAGGGTGTTTGCCTTGTAGGTTTCCAAAGCCTTACCAAATGATTTTTTCTTTTTTGCTTGGGCACTGTAGGCCAAGCTGAACATGTTTTTGTGTGAGGTCCCTAGATTTTTAGGTCCTCCCTCTTGGTTTTTCAATTGTAGTCATGAGATTTTGTTAATTATGATGATCAAAAGCTTAAGCTATTTGTTTGGATAGAGTTTCTTTGGTTTCCCATTCCTTGTTGGTCTTTTTTAATTGCTATTGTGCAAACTGTTGGCAAGGTTGTGTAACTTGAACTAGAAATTTTTTTCGATGCTTGACCCCAATGTAGGGTTTGTGTTGAGGATGACCTATCTAGGGACCTGAAAGATACAATGAAAATCTAGATAGGTGGTACCGCCTTTATTCAAAAGGCGCTTTACCTTAACATTCTAAATACCTTCTATCTGTTACAGTCAGCTAAGCATAAGATTAGGGATTGTCCCTTGTTGGACCATAATAGCCCCCCTATTTTTGAAGTTAACCTCACTATGGACACCAAGAAAGATGAATGGACTATGGTGGTGAAAAAAGGGAAGGGTCTAGTTGTGGCTAAGGAAAACTCTTTGGTTATGGATAATGGTAGATCTAGCTCAAGCTAGATACTAATAGAATCCTCAGTTCCATTGCTCTATCCACCTCTTGTTAGAAACCCTAGATCCATGCCCTCTTTGGATGATGCAGTGCAAGGTAGGAGAATCCCCAGAGGAGATGTCCTAGCCCCTAGCTATATAACCACATAGCGAAAACATAATAACAAAAGCAACAATGCAAGATCTAATACCAAATTATAATAATTTATTCATAGAATAACTATTATGTGCAATGTTCTAGGTTGTAAGGCCTTAGTTATGGCCAAATACAATATCAATTACAATAAGAGTTCTACAAGATCCCTCAAGATCCAACTTACAAAAACCAATCCCATCTAGCCTAGATCTGTAACATAACAACAATTTGGAAGAAAGCACCAAGCAATCTCCTTGTTTTCCAATTGTAGCCCTAGCTCTCTTCCAACTTTATCCAAGATCCAAGTGAAAACTACCTCACATTTGGCACTTTGTCCACACACTCACACCTCCATCAGAATCTTGTTGTAAACTACCTCACATTTGGTGCTCTATCCATAGACTTAGGAAAAACTTATTCTTCTCCACCTCCTCTTCTCTAAGATGGATGAATAATTAAATCCATCATGAACAACTAAAAGACTTCACCACAACCCCTACTTATACCAATATGAGCCACAAGTCAGCCTAGAATGCCAAAAACTAACATTAAATACTTGAAGAGTGATAAGTCAGCCTCCAATAGAAATTAACTGTCCAAAAATTGATACTCGAGCAAACTTGTGATATCTCCTAGCTCCAATTGAATTAGAACTCACTCTTTGAACTGTGGATATTACTTTAGGTCCTCTACAATATCTTAAGTGTGCAAAGGCTTATTCACTAAGGATAAGTGTGAATCCATCCAAAAGGTCATGCACATAAACCTATCATGCAAACTACCAAAAATTGATACTCTAGGAGAATTGTCATATCTCCCGACTTGTGAAGAATTAGAACTTTTTCCTTTAACTAGAGATATTAATATAGGACCTATTCAATTTCTAAAGGAAGAATTCTTTGATTCATTATGAAAAATTAGTTACAAATTCTGCAAGAGGCACCTAGAAACTAGAAATCACAATTCCAGTAGTAAGGTACACATAGCTCAAACTTCAACTCAATCCATCCAATCTCTATGAAATTAAGAGGAAAGGTTCCCCAATGTGTCTTGAACACATCCCTCACCATGAAAAACATAACTCCACTAAAATCAAAGCTTGATGCTACTACATCCGACTCCCTAGGTGAATAGAAAAGTATGTCCCATACTTTGATGTCCAAAGGGAGATCTGCAACCAACTTCATCTTTACCAAAGGCTTCCACTTCATCAAAGTCAATAGAAAAAATTTGAAAATCAACCATCTATGCTCTATCCACTAAAACATTAGATTTAGATACATATTATCAACCCAATCAGCATGCTCAGACCCAAGAAAAAATTAAACATAAGGCTTCATCAGCAAACCCTCATCCACATTAGCAACTACTGAATCTACACCAATAGAAACAAACTCCACATCAGTAGAAATATAAAAAAATCCATCAAGACATGCCAAACTCACAACACCAAAAATCTCATTGCTCACAACAAGATTCTCTACAACACACAACTTATCACCAACAACAATCAGATAATTCGTGACTAAGTAATTTACAATTTCTATGTCAGACTCAGCCAACTAATCATGAAAACCCATATCTATCCTAACATCAACAAGGTTAGGAATATATTCAGCAACAACCTCTGGCTGCTCTACAACTTTCGTATCATACTTCACAAACTAATCAAAAAAACCAACCTCTTCCACCTTGACCTTGCTATGCCATCTTGTCTCACAAACAAGTCTCTTAATCAGCCAAAAAACTCTCTTTTGGATCAGTAGACTCTAGCTCCACAAACATCTACAAAATGCCTTCCTCATTCTATCCTTATCTTGATCAGCCAAACTAGTTTCAAACTAATCAACCACCTTATTAGTTCGATCAATGAAACTAGTTTCAAACTGAGCAGACATCTTAGAAAAAATCCTCTCCACTAAATCACAGAGATTTGCAATCATCTCAGGGTCCAATCCTCTTGAAGCCATCTTCCAAGATCTTTGCAAACACTCTGCAACAAATCCTTCCTACATTCCTTGTGACAAAACCAAATTGTTTGCAAGTCAGATTGCAACTTGCCACCTTGCATGAATAATCAAGAACCACATCACAAGTCCAAGACCATGGATCCGCAATCCACAAACTCTCTACGATCATGTCTTAATAAGATTAGTTTTCCATCTTTGCATCCATCGATCCATCTGTAAGCCCTATGTAATTGCAAGTTAGAACCACAATCTACCACCTTGCAACCAAGAATTCTAGGACTCCAAAAAGAAAATGCACCACCAAATCAAGATCAACTTAGATCTACTTCTCGAACCCAAGTCCTGGTGCAAACTACCACAACTTGGGTAATCTATTTACACACTCAGGAACAAACTTCACTCCGATACCATCTGATATAGTACAAAGGAGAAGAATCCCAAGAGGAGATGTCCTAGGCCCCAACTATATAACCACATAGCAAAAACACAATAACAAAAGCAACAATGAAAGATTTGATACCAAATTAGAATATTTATTCATAAAATAGCTATTACATGCAATGTTCCAGACTATAACACCTTCCCAGTTATGACCAATACAATAGAAATTACAATAATAGTTCTACAAGATCCCTCAAGATCCAACTTACAAAAACCAATCCTAGCCAGCCTAGATCTGTATCATAACAACAATTTGGAAGAAATCACCAAAGAAATCTAAACTTGTGCTTGCAAGCCCACCAAGAAATCTCCTTGTTTTCTGGCCACATCCCTAGCTCTCTTCCAACTTTATCCAAGATCCAAGTGTAAACTACCTCACATTTGGTGCTCTATCCACACACTCACAACTCCATCACAGTCTTATTGTAAACTACTTCACATTTGGCACTCTATCCATAGACTCGGGAAAAACTTGCTCTTCTCCACCTCCTCTTGTCTAAAATGGATGAATAATTCTATCCATCATGAATGACTAAAAGACTTCACCAAAACCACTACTTATAACAATCTAAGCCACAAGTTGACCTAGAATGCCACAAACTAAAATTAAATAATTGAAGAGCCACAAATCGGCTTCCAATAAAAATTAACTATCCAAAAATTGATACCAGAGAAAAATCATGATATCTCCTAGCTCTATTTGAATTAGACCTACTGCTTTGAACTGTGGGTAGTACTTTAGGTCCTGTACAACCCCTTAATTGCATAAGGCTAATTCACCAAGGGAATGCTCATTCATCCAAAAAGTCATGCACAGAAACCTATCAAGCAAACTGTCAGAAATTGATACTCGAGGAGAATCTCCATATCTCCCAAGTTATGAAGAATTAGAATTTGCGCCTTTAACTAGAGATAGTAATCTAGGCCCTCTTCAATCCTTGAAAATTAAATGCTCTCTTTCATTATGAAAAATTGGTTGCACTTCCTACAACAGGCACCCAGAAACTAGAAAGCACAATTCTAGTAGCAAGGTACAAATAGCTCAAACTTCAACTCAATCCTTCAATATCTATGCAATCATGAGGAAAGGTTCCCCAATGTGTCTTCGACACATCCCTAAACATAAAAAACACAACTCCTCCAAAATCCAAGCTTGATGTTCCTACATCATTGGACTTAACCACTACAAGCAACATCAATGATTGCCCAACAAATGCTATGTCAATCTCACAGTATAGATTGCCACATTAAGTTTTTGATAATGGGGAGAAAATTCAGAGGGTTATTGCTCTTAATAACTCCTTGTTTGAGGCTCCTTCACTTTTGTACAATAGCTTCTGCTCACTCATGGATGAGGATGACATGAAAGCTAGGTTACCATGAATTTTCTTTCATGGAATGTGTGGGGGCTGACAACCCTTGTTAGAAAATATTTTGTTCATGATACCAAGTGTCATCTTGATCTTGATGTGCTCTATCTTTAGGAAGATAATTATTTTGGGTTTCTTCTCTCCTCAACCTCTCATTTTATTTGGCTGGATAGTGTCATGATTGCTTCTCAATGTAAAGCTAGTCGAGATGGTGTTGTTACTCTTCTCTCCCCTTGTTTAATTTCCTCGATTATTTTGCATGGTTCTAACCTTTTGCACAGGGTGGTTTGGATTTTGTTGTCTTTTCAAAATCATTCTTTTGGTATTGTTAACATTTATGCCCCCAATGATGTTGTTGATCACTCACAACTATGTCATTGGTTGGTAGATCATTTGCCACCTGCGACTTGGATTTTTTGTGCGAATTTTAATGTGGTTGAGCTGGCCTCTAACAAGGATGGCCTTATGTCTTTTAGATGGGTAGCTAGTGAATGGGAGGCTTGGTTTTATATGCAGAACAAGCTAGGCTTTTTTGATCCTAATGCTAGTTGCTGCCTAGATGGGAATTAGCATACTTAGTCCAATTTTCAAGCTAGGTCTGATAGAGTCTTCAAGAGACTTGACAAAGCTATGATTTCTATGTAGTCCTTCTTTTACTTCACTCAAAAGAATGCCCTTTTTGTCACTCCCTAGCTAGATGTGACATAGTCAAATCACTTTCCCATTCTCTTTTTTATCACCTGGCAGATAGCTCAAACTCATCTATGTAAAACCTAGTTTACCTCAACAATTCCTTGTTGTCTCATCTGCCAACTATTTCACACATCCTAGTTGTTTGGAATCTTGAACCTTGGCCCCACACTCGTTTTGGATGGATTTAGTAGTGGAATAACCCTATCCTCCATACTACAAGATTTCTTCACATTTATAGTAGACAAATGTCTATGTATTGTAAAAGATCTTATGAAACCACAACTCAAGATCTGTGTATGGTCTCAAAGGCTCTTGCCATGAATCTAATTGATATGAATCTCCAAGTTCAGCTTTCCAACCTTTAGCACCAAAAATAGGTTGTAGACAACTATATTTCTTGACAAACTTAGATCAAGACCTGTCTCCATTGGTTGGACATTAGTGATCAAGGTTCCGAGGAATTTGTTGATGTTGTGAGGGATTGTCACTCTTTAGTGGGTATTAAATGCATTCGAGAAGATTACCCAGTTCTCACCAACCTACCAAACATTCTCTAAGCTTTTGTGCATCATTATGAGCAGGTTTTTATGACTCAGGGGCCCTCTATTGCATGTGATCAAGTGTTACAAGCCGACCTTCCTGTTACTCCCAATAGGCTTGCTCCTAAGAAATATGCATTTTGTGAGAAAAAGCTAATGCTAGTGTACCTAAAGGAAGCTATCCTTTCCATGGCTGATGACAAAGCCCCTAGATGTGATGGCTTCCCTTGTGAATTTTACAAGATACTTTGGGATGGCATTGGCCCTAATTTGCTTCATGTTTATCATGAACCATACATCTCTAATTCCTTGGACAATATCATTAATAAAGGGAATATTAAATTCATACTTAAAGTTGGTGATCCTAAAGAAATTTGCAACTAGAGGCACATCACCTTGTTGAATGTCTCCTACAAGACCATTGTCAAACCCCTCTCTTTTAAAATTCCACATTTGCTCCTTTTGATTGTCTGACCTAAACAAACTAGTTTAATCAAGTCTTGCTATATCTTGGACAGCATTATTATTGTTTGCAAAGGTATGGAATGGGCTAGGCAATCTAAATAGCAATCCTTATTCCTCAAGATTGATTTCACCAAAGTATATGACCATATTGAATGAACTTTTATTTTAGTCATGCTTCATGCTTTGGGTATTGGCCCCATCTTTCAAAAGTAGGGCAGTAGTGTAAATCTTTTGTGCTCTTCAAGTCTATCCAACAAGGTTGTCCTCTTGCACCTTCTCTCTATATTTTGACGGTCGAGGGCTTTGGTTATCTTCTTGCCAATGCCATTTCATGGGGTCTAGTGCATGACATTTCTCTACTAGAGTTGACCACTCAGTAGGTTAATGGTCATTTTGTAGATGACTATTTCCTCACTCTGATTGAGGATGAGGAGAACAATGCCAATGCCTTGTAGTGCTTGGATACCTTATGCCTTGCTTTAGGATCTGATATTCAATGGCACAAAACCCTTTTCTATCATCAATCCTTCTTGCCAGGACCTCATTCGTTATAGCAATATGGGTGGAAATGGGTCCAGCATGGGGAAAATGTTAAATTCTTGGGTATTCCCTTTGCTTTTCAAGCCTCTCTTATGGAGTTTTGGAACGTTGTGTCTACTCAAATTGAGAAGAAGCTAGAATATTGGATCACTAGGCCCTTTTCACTTGTGGGGAAGTTTCAAAATTCTTCCAAAGTGCTTACTGCTATGCATGTGTACTATTCTTCTTGTTGTACTCCCTCCAAAGCCTCGTACCTTAAGCTTGATTGTCTCCTCTGGGACTTTCTCTAGGCCTTTAATGTTGCAAATCATGGCTTTCATAGATTTTCTTGGGATTTCTATTGTTTGCCTAAAGATTCTAGTTGCCTTGGACAACTTTTCACTCACAATCAAGGGATTCGCCTCTATGCCAAGTGGTTCTTATGGGATTACATTGGAGATGAGGCCAAGAAACTTTTGTTATGACACTACATTTCTTCAGACTCTCCAATCAATTGACTAACCTAAAAGGGGATTCAATTTCACACCCTTCTTGTGAAATCTAAACCTGTTTAGATTCAAGGCACTTTTTTTGCTAAGAGCATTTGAAAATGTTGGGAAGCCATCAAGTCATGGTTTCACTAGGCTAGTAATGGGTTCAAAGATGGGCTGTCAATGAACCAATATAACCTTTGGTGGTTGTACTTGTTTTCCACTCAAGGTGTGCCTTTAGCCAAGATTCAAGGAGCTAGTGCTTTGCATTTATTTCACAGGGGTATTAAAATGCCCAAAGATTTATTCTCTAGGGTACCTATGAGCGTTCGCTAATAGGAGGATCTGTAGCTGCAATATAATCTTATTCATTTATATTAGCAGACAATTGATCTTCTATTTTTTGTGACCCCTCCCAATTTGTTACACAAGCTTGAAATTCACTCATCACACCCTTGGTGGAAGATTGGAAGTGGTATCCTACCACTCCAATGACCAATTACAAGCCTAGCTTGGGGTATTGGTGGTTGGTGCCCCATCTTCCAATGGTTGATACTCTCAATGTTGGCATTTGTGTTCTTCTCATAAGACTTGGAATCTTAGATTTTCCACTATCTGGCATACCATCACAGAGCCAAAGATTGCTCACTTTTCCTAGTGTCTCCTTTTCCAAGGCTTGCCTTTGGGTCTTTGGCTTCGACATCTAGGAGTTCCTAATCCTAGATGCCCTTTTTGTGGTCAGACTAAGAGCTTCATGCATATTTTTTGGTTCTATAGATGAGCCCATAATTATTGGCTTTAGATTTATGATTTTCTCAAGTCTTTTCATCTAGAGGTTTTCACTTGGCATATGATGGTTCTAGGTGTTGCTCCCACACTCCCTTTTAGATATGCCCAGATTTGGCACACTTTCAGAATGAAGATTTTGTTTACTATTTGGAAAGATCACAACGTTATTTTATTCTCTGACAACTTTCTTAATATTCATGTTGCTATGTACTCTAAAGCACGTATATGTAATAATGTCATGTTGCAAATACAAGTACAAACTGGTAAAGTTGCACTGGATATGGCTCACCTATAGGAGCTACTTGCTCACTGGGGAAATGCTACTTGTACAATTGGCCATGTGCCTTCAGATGTTTTGTTCAGTGACTGCACTCCTCCTTGCGGTCATCGATGAGGCCGGAGTAGATATGCTCACCGCTCACAGACCCCCAAGTCGCAACCTCATCACCACTCTCCCAGAGGCTATTTTTGTGGCCATCGCCACTCAGCCTCACCTCCTTAGAGGCTGGGCCCGGGTTGGTCCTCGGTGGCTCCCTCTGTTGCCGCTAATACAGGTTGGCCATTAGCTCAGCATGACTCCAAGTGGGCTTTTCCTCCACTAGATTTAGCCATTTCTGCTACTAGGGATGAGGAAGATAAATAAAATGATGCTGATAAAGATGCGACTACTGGTTACGGTTGGGCTCCCCCTGAGCCAACCACTAACCCCAAAGATTTCTGAGGTTCTGATTATAAAGACCCTCTTTCAGCTAACACTGCTCTTGCAGCCTGAAGACTTTTTTTTTTTTTTTTTCATATATGTCTTTTTGATGAATAGTTGATCTTTGGCCTTGAGTCTTTTGAACTTGGGAAGTGATCTTGTATCCCCCAGCCCTTTTCTTGTAAATATACATCTTTAAATTATAATTAATGAAAAAAGTTTATTCATTAAGAAAAGGATAAAATCCCACAATAAGTGATGTATTATGATAGAGAAATGCAAAATTCAAGAAATTAATAAATGACCACTTCTTTATCCTTTTATATTTAACAAAAGAAAATGATCAGAAGCCGACGAAATTGATACGTTTCCCCTATCGAACAGTCAATCATCGATTCTTCTTCCTAAACGCTAAGAACAAAACATTCTGCTTTAAACGAACAATCATTTCCTACTGATCTTTTCCCTGAGAGCACTAATGCGCAGACCGACAACAGTTACTATCGTCCGCGCCGTCTTCACAACCCGCCAAATCATTGATGAAACGTTAGTTTGCATAAATGAACATGGTATTTTCAACCATTAATTCATTTGAGCAAAAATTTCTTAGGCATACCTTCATATATCCTATTTTTTCTCCTATTATATTTTATGTCACCATTGATAGTGAAATACTATTGACGGTCTTAGAGCTCATTTTATTTCTTCTTCAATTTCGTGAACAGTAAGGGCGATTAATTCTTCTGAACACTACATGAATATTTTGGCAATTTCGAACATTATCGCAGATATGATATAAATTATAGCCATCTATACGCAAATACTTTTCACACCATAACAACCGTGAACAACATATTTTACTTGCAGAAAACAAATACAAAAGAAAATCCGATTTGAGGAAATGATTGAGGAAAAATATCAGAACATGAATCACCATCAGACATTTACGTAGCGTCTGTTGAAAAACACGTGAAGACAACCAAATAATCAAAGTTATAGGTCTTCATTAACCACAACTGAAAACTAAAGCCACCAAATCCATCTTTCTTTCCAAAAATATTCATTACACATTGGCGGTGCTAATATGTCATGGTCAGTGCCCGAATCCCGGCTATAATCCATTAAAATAAATATACATAAATTATAGAGACCACATGAAAGACAAAATAAAAACAGCAATCATGGGAAAGAAGAGTGACGCACAAGTACACAGATTAATTGAACATACAGCAATACAACTTCTGTCAGTAATATGGAGGTTCAGATATCGAAATCCGAGCAGTGCCTCGATTCATCTCCCCCACCCATCAATCATACATTTGACAGATTACTTTTCTTTTGTTGACAGCTTGAAAATCTTAGCTTCTCGATGAATGGATTGAAAAGCCCACCAACCAAATGCAATAATGTCTTAGAAGGCACTCTAATTTAGTAGTTTCTACTTATTTATGTTCAGATCATCATTCTTTGTAGGATAGGAGATAGTAATGGGAGGCCTAATGCTTGAGAAACGAGTGTTGAATCCGATCAGAAGGATATGGAGGAACTTCTCTAAGCGATTCTTCACTGCCCACAAAAAAAGTAACCCAGTTTCTTATCTTAACATGTTGAACTCTTTATCAGTTTTAAGCTCACCAAGTGTATTTGTTTAATTTTGTTGAATTTGTGCAGGAACTGGGCTTCAAATTCTGTATGAGGACGTGAAGTCATGCAATGACGAAGATGTTAACGTCTTGTGGTCGATTCTGGTGAACGTTCACAACACCACCCATTATGTGGATGGTATGGCCGGGAGTACTCCAGGCGAATCAAATCCTATCACTTCCACATGAGAAGAAATGTCTTCCTACACAGTACTCACATAAAGAATTTGCATTGTAATGCTTTAATACATAGAATTCAAGAAAAATGGTATTGATAGCAGAGTCTTATAGTAACCCAATATGTTGTTCTATGTAAGTCTTTACGAGTGGAATGAATCGCTGAAGAGAAGACACGCTATGAAATGGCTGGCGTTTAATGTTTTGTGATCATTTGCTATCATCCACAAGGTCTATGAGGAAAAAATGGGATTGAACTTTTCAAATGGCTTTCAATATAAGTGTATTATTTATGCTAATTGAGATGCTCATTCGAAATGCTCCTCTTACACTATGGCCACTAAATTAGATATCATAGAGATTATTATTTTCTTATGTACAGATGATTGCACGGTGGAATCGATCATAAGGGAATATATTTACAGATTAAAGGACACTATCCTTAATCACTATTTTTCTTCACTGTTTTTCAGGTCTCATTATGATTTAAGATAAACGCTAATAATTGCATCAGTTGTGAAAACATACGGGAAACAATTCACATACACACCAGTCATTTGGAGTTTTTTAGAGCTCAAATGTCGTATTTTAAATTATGTTACACAAAACATAATGGATTGTAAAATAATATTTGTTTAACTTAATTTAATAAAAAAGAACATAATAAAAATGTGATTAAAAGAATGGAGGATTAATAAAAGTAGTAATAATTATTTGTTTAACTTAATTTAATAAAAAAGAACATAATAAAAATGTGATTAAAAGAATGGAGGATTAATAAAAGTAGTAATAATTACACTAGATAGTTCTTTAATGGTAACTATTGTAGCTAGAAAGACAATATGATTTAAATCTGAACTAATGTTTTTTAAAAGAGAATGTGAAGAAATGTATTAAAAAAGTAAATAATTTATTTGTATACTTTTTCAAATATTATATTTCAGCATTCAATGCTACCAAACATTAATAATCAAATACACCATGTTTCATTAGTATAAGACTAACTTTACTTGAAATATCATATTTATTGTATTTATTCTCAATGTTGTGTTACAAAATAATATGGAAGTTTATCCGCAACAAATGAAACACGTCATGAACATGATATTAAATATTTTTGAAAAACAAGTCAATTTCTCAAACGCTTGGCACTTCCTTCCCAAGCATTGCAACTTTTAAGTACTTAAAACTTGTTCATACTATACATTTGCACCAAGATAAGTGGTGTAGTAGAAAGCTTCATTGATTTAACACATTTTTAAGAAGACATCTAGAATTGTACCATTTTCAACATGTTGGATCTATAGTAGCATGCCATATCCACAAATGCCACTTGTAAATACAATTGTCCATAAATATTTTTGAACCAAATAAAAGTATGTCATATTCTTAAGACATTTTTCCTCAATAACATGATAAATACAAAGGGAGTGTAAGAATGCAACATAACTAATGAATAAAATCATAAATAAAATTAACATTTTATAAAGAGCGAAAAAAACACCAAACAATTAATATGCCTTAAAAATTAAAATTTGAGATTAAACCTAAACAATTTCAAGCACATTGACAAAATAAAAATGCATCTAATGTTTTTTAATGAGTATCATATATTATCATATAAAAATCTGAATGCACAAAATTAATGAATTCAAATAAAAATGCCAAAATCTTCGAGCTATTGAGTTTTAGGGCAAGATTTTTTAAAAATTGATTTATCAGTGAGTTTAGGGCATATTTTTCTCTTATTTGATATGAATCCCAAATACACTCTCACTAGACATTCTATTTTGCAAATACACCTTTTTGAAGGCATTTTAACATGTAGGCAGCAAGTTGGAACATTTAAATGGAGATTTTATTGATTTGCATCAAAAGGTCATCATCTTACTTTTGCTAACCATAAGGGTAGAAAATAAGAACAAAATTCTCAATCCCAAAGAAGTCACATCCACACCACTTGAAAATTGTTATCAAAGTTAATGTTGTGTGTGTGTGTGTGTGTGTGTGTGTGTGTGTGTGTGTGTGTGTGGTGATCACACTGTGTATAGAGTGCAACCAACATGTGTATCTAGAGAAAACTATACAAGTGTGTATTGTGAATAGTTTGTGAATGTGAGAGTTGTGAGGGTACTTGTGTTTTGTGTTATGCAACACTAATTTCAGTTCAAGAGAACATGGGTGGAGATTGAAAAAGGAAAAGAGACTAACCAGATAGTGCAGACAATCTCTAGGGAGGAGGATTATGAAGCTCTAGTAGAAGTATCAATCTTTGATGGCTAGTCAACCCACCTTTTTGTGTTTTAAGAGATAGTGGCAAGAAAAGTGAAAACCTTCCTTCTCTTATGGATCTCTCTGGGAAAACAAATTTTGATCAAATATGTAGTTTCTCAACTTCAATTACTATAACTGCATTTCTAATGTTAGTCTAGGATGTGTTCCAAAGCTTTTACAATATTATTTTACAAACTTATCCTCCGTCAGTTTTAAAAGAAACAATGCAATAACTCCATCTTGCTTGCTTGGCCTGGTGGGCCTTGTGAGACAGAACAACTCAGATCTTGAGTGATGCACACAAATTCATGGGGGACTAGTGCATCTAAAAGGACTTCCCAATTTGGAGTTGTCCAATAGTAGATGTTGATTATAGAAGAGAATATGCTCATATGTTCTAGATTTTTTCCCTTAAATCCTTTGTGAATAGCATAACACCTAGCTAAGAAAGATACAAACCTTCCCAAGGATGTGTTTTATTCTACTTATTGCCATAGAATCTTGGGCTTCCATAATCACTAATGAGAAAATCCTTATGGATTTTAAGAAATCCATCATATTGCATCCTCTCCATTCCATACAAAAATGGGCCCCTAATGTTTAGTTTTGTAATTAGATTGGTGTTACTTGTATCTAACAAGCAATAGGGTACAATTGCTTAAGTTGAAAGAAATGTAATTAGAGAATCCCATTTCCCCTTCAATTGGTAATCTCTCATTCCTCACACAACTTGATCTTTGGAGAAAAATAGTTTTCTAGGTTTAGTTTTGTGAGAAATGGGGATACTTCAAAGCTTCAAGGTTTGGTTTTTGCTTTTTAAATCTTTACACCAATCTATTAGAGGGCTCTATTTTTAATAAATTTGACTTCTTGCAAAAACAAGAATTGTTAGTAGATGACAATAGATTGACTTGAATAATTCTGACATAGTTGTGGTTTCTTACAAATATCCATGTCCTTTGTCTCGACTCCAATACCATTTCTAGTAACATCCCTCTATGTATTGGAAATCTCTCCTACTTGGAAATATTGTGTATTAGAGATACTTCCCTTGAAGGTCACATTCTACTTGAATTGGGAATGCAATCTCTCTTCACCTCCTTTCCTCTAACTCAAAACTTCTTAACAAACCCTATTCCATTCTCAATCTCAAATAGTTCAAGCTTAGTAGAATTGACTCTTTATAAAAATAGATTGACAAGTAAAATCCCACTAGAATTGGGCAAGCTCTATGACCTTGATTTTCTATATCTATAGGGAAATCAGTTGAAAGGTACCATCCTAGCCACTATTGCCAATTATCCTCAACTAAGTAGACTTGATTTATCTTTCAATCGTCTCAATGGAACAATACCATTGGAGTTCAAAATAATTTCAATTCTTCAAATGGTAATCCCTTATCTAATCAACTCATCAATGGGAGCATTTTGACAATCCTCATTCTTACAACCATCCATAATTGTGCAAGTCTTAATCAATTATAGATTGATCACAATCATTTGACTAGATACTTGCTAGAGGAGCTCCTCAAAAATCTTACTATCTTAGGACTAGATAGTAATAAGATAATAGGAAGTATACATTCACTTATTTCCAATAAAAAAAAAAATGAGGGGCCCTAATTTATCTTCTAATCTCTTTACAAACCACATCCCATCCTCTCTAAGAAACCTTGAATAAGTTGCAAAGACTCTTGCTAGATAACAATAGGCTAGAAGGAAACATACCCAATTAGATTGGAGAAATAAAAAGCCTTAGGAATCTATTTGTGAGTCTTAATTTTCTTTCTAGAGATATCCCTCAAATAATTGGTTACCATCTTGTGCTCAACCACAACTAATTCTCTTGGAACATCCCTAGAAGTTAGGGGAAATGCTACAAATTGAAATTATTGGACCTCTCCAACAATAAGTTCAATGGATGTGTCCCCCATGAAGTGGCTAGTTTGACTAATTTGTAGATATATTTTAAGTTGTTAAAAAACTCTTTCCAAGGACCTCTGCCTGAAGAAATTGGAAAGATGATTCATGTTCAAGCCATTGATGTTTTAGATAATAGAATAAAAGGTTTAATTACAATTTGAACAACCTGAATATCTGAAGCTTTCATAAAATGAATTAGAAGGTCCAATGCCAAATTCTCATAGTGATTTAAAGAGTCTTGTGAGCATGGATTTTTCTTCCAAAAAATAGTTAGGTTTTATGTTCACCTCTCTAAAGTTCCTAAAAATACTTCACTTCTTGAATTTGTCTTTCAATAACTTGAGTGGAGAGATCCCCAAAGATAGCATATTTTAAAATTTGATAGCTCCATCATTTAGGGGAAATGTGGGTCCATGTGGGGAATGGATCCAATTATGTCCATGCTCTATGAATAGAGAAAGAGGGGAAGATGATAGAAGTCCATTCTGTTTGGCAAAGAAGGAAAAAGGAAAAGAATTCCATATCACAAGGAGCTTCTGGAAACATGTGTCCAATGATGACAAGACAAAAAGGAACAAATAAATCTCTACTACCATTGGATATTAAGGGTCTTCAAGGTTCATATATGTTATATTTAACTATAAGGCTCATTAACCTTGATTTCACCTTCATTTCCTAGCTTTCTAAATGTAAAAATGTGTTGATAGTATGTAGTTCATGTTTATTTAGAGAAATGAAAATAGGTTCAGTGACCCTTATATCACTTAGTTCATAAGATTAGAGAAAGAGATAGATTTGCATGATCATATAGTGTAATTTTAGGACAATTTGATGAGAAGTAATCAAGGCAACTAGATCCTCAATATATGAGCTAGAGAAGGGAAAGAGACATAAGTAATTGTTTGCCAAATAAGATGCTCAAAAGACAAGCTATAGTTTGGGCAATTGAGCAAGGCCATCCATGTGTAGATGGTGTAAGTGTGGGGTATGCAAGTATAGAAAATGACATATGCATAAAGTAGAATTTATATTCTTTTCCTAAAGCCAATACTCTTGAAATCTAGTTGTGTCCTACTTTGCAATGTGGCTTTCTTTGTTTCCACATTAACTATCATGCATCTTTTTGTCTGAACCTAAATTCATAGGGATTAAAAATATAACTTACAAAAAGCTTACTATTAGGTAGGATATAGTAGTATAATAGAAAACCATTGAAATACTTCCAAGATTTATATGGCTACTATTTTTTATAAAATACCATAAGAGATTATGGTGAAAGGGAAGCTAAAGCTCTAATGAAAGTACAAGGAAGTGAAATGTAAAAGAAAATTAACAAAAAAGATAGGAATAACAAAAATAAAATGAAATAAACAATTGACAAGAAACATAGATGTTAAAATTAAGAAAAGACTATCTAACCATGTTTGATTCATAAAAAGATCAAAACTTGTAAGATTTTTAGTACCCTTTTTGAGGCCTTTGACATGTAACTTTCAATAGATTATTATTTTCATTCAACTATTGTACCCTTTCTAGGGCCTTTTGACATGTAACTTTCAATAGATTATTATTTTCATTCGACTACTTTGAGTATCATAGAAGAAGAAGAGATGAATGACTATATTAATACTACCAAAACCCTTGATTATCGTAACAAGAAGTGGCCCTCACATGAGACAGACGACGTTTCTTCTCCTTTATGGGAAGGAATATATCTAGGGTTTGAGGAGGAAAGTCTTAATTTATAATACCAGCAAGGGTTTGAGGAGGAAAGTATTAGTTTAGAATACTAGCATGCACATTCTAATGACATGGAATCTATATCAACCCCCCTTAAGACAAAAGTTGTTCCAAAACAAAACGTACCTCTAGATCTCCCTTTAACTTATGAGAATTTTTATTTTTTAGTTATCCAATCAGTTTCTCAAACCCCTCGAGCCTCAAGAGAAGATTAAAAAGGGGATAAGAATAGAGGAGGCAAAAAATCCAAAATCACTAAAGCCAAAGATGATTTAAAGCTACATTTAAGAATTTGTTTTTAAAGTTATTGCATTCATGGAGATATACTAGGGTCCTATAAAATGATATCAAAATGTCACAAGTTAACATGAATCAAGATTTATTTAGAGCATATAACTCACTATACATAGAAGAGTGAAAATATAAATAACATATGTAAAAAATGAGGAATTATTCAAATCATAAAGGTCAAGGATAAGGTAAAGAAGAAAAAGCATTGTTATGGAGTTAATGGATTACAATGAATTAAACCTTTAAGATAGTCCAAATGTTTACAAGCAAATATCACAAATGATGCATAAGAGACTGATTGACATCAAAAGTATATTATTATTATTCATGTGTAAAGCAGTTTTATTGTGATTCAAAAACCACATAGAAAATCAAAGAGAAAGGGGATATCACATAAATAAGGCAACAATATTACAGTCATTGGGAACCAAATGTACAATCACACTCAGCCTGGTGGAGTGGTAAAACTATTTTTATCAAATAATTCTTGATTGTGGTCAATCTACTGATATATGGATCGGTAAAAGAAATATGTGTATTTCTCAAGTACCTATCACAAGGAATTGTTGGTCAAATAGCTTTAAAGAAACTAAAACTTTCAAAGAAACTTTCAGATATGTCTTCACAAGCACCTACAACCATACCAACACCATATCTAGGTGCATATCAAATGAATGATGTATATATTTCTAGTAACCCCATCAAATTCTCAACTAATCAAGACAAAGGTAAGAACTATAAAACACCAATAACTACTATCAATCAAACAAGACATGGTATTGAATAGTCAACATTTAAAGATCAGGAACCTGTTATTTTGGTTTATGATGTTGGCCTTGATTGAGAGCTTATGAGTGATTTAATAAATCCCAACTTGCAAATCAAAGTAACATATGATGAAGTGAAAATATTTTGTACAAGTGCAATTGAATACTATATAGAAATAAAAGACTACAATAGTGACATGCAATCTTCATATTGAGGCTCACAGTCACACTAAGTGGTTTTCTTCAGCGATAATAAGCAAGTGGAAGTGTAATCTTCTAGAGCCCATGTAAGAAGAGAACCAAAAATGTTATATTGAATCCAATTTTCAATAGATCAATTGATTATCACATGAGACTTCTACCCAAAAAACCTTGCTTGATGAGTGCCAAACTTCTATTCATGGTTTGAAGGATGCTAACAAACTATGTGCAGAGATGTGTAGAATCTGCAAATTCAATTGAATAGATAAGGCCCCATTTGGTTGCAAGAATTAGAGAAGAATAGGAAAATTTATATATTAGAATTCACCAATTTAATGTTTGTGTGCAAAATATAAAATTGGAATTAGTATCCTCATCTCCTCATTCAACCCTAAAATGGGCATAGTAGAATTCCTAAAAAAGTTGGAATAAGAATAGCCTATTCTTATTCAAATTTTTAGTAAAGAAAATTTAATTTCTTTTCAAGTCCATGAGTTTGACTCTCATTTCATTTTTTTGTTCAATGCGATGACTTCCCATCTGTTCCAGTCAAGAATTTCAAAGAGCCAAGAAAGAATTTTTACATTGGTTATATTTCTCTAGCTTTACCTTGTACACCCTTGGGTTTTCATAGTAGGTACCAATCTCCACTTGATATGAAGTAAATCCCTTTCACAATTTCTTGGATTTTATACTTTTTGCATCCAATGAATTTTTGGTTTTGTATTTTTTGTTGGACTTTTCTTGTGTAGCTAGACACACTACATTTTTATAGTTATCTTTACCGCTTTTTTTTGTTGTCCCCTAGCTTTGTTAATACAATATTTTTTTATGTTAGTCTGAGCTTTTTCTATCAATGTTCTTTGCAGGTATGTCCTCACCACTCTCCCCAAACATTTTGTACAATTTCTTGTCTACTAAAGATTTTTCCACATCTAGTACGTATCTTTCCATTTCAAATAATATGACCCCTTGGGTTATGAAAATAAGGGTTTTTGATATAAGACTATTGAAACTATTTTTTTGACCTCCTCATTTAAGAATCCCCCAAAGAAAATTTTCTAATTTTTTTATTTGTGATAGTTTTCATTTTTTCAAATTGAAAACATAGATTGAGGTTGATATTTTAACGTATGTGAATGCATAGACAAAGTGTGTAGTAAAAACCCATCTTCTTAATCTAGGGTTTCCACTCATGGCAAGGGAAAATAATAATTCAACTGATGACAAAGGATACATTGCATTAGAACAAAAGCTCTTGTGTGTAGTTACAAACTCAAAAATATGTTTCGGGTCTAGTTCATAGGCATAAGAGCATGGTACATAATTGATTTAATGGGTTTTTAATTGTGTGGATGATTACACTAAAATGTCCTAAATCTAAAAATATAGTGATGACACATCCTTCCAAATACAAGATATTTATTTTAATTTCACCCAAGACTTGTGCAGGATGAGTTATGAAAATGGAAATGACTTACAAAATAAAATGTTGGAAATATCATCATTTTTTCATAATTTGGAAATATTAGAACATCACTAGGTTTTTAACTAGAGTGGCAAGCTTGAAATCTCAAGGATCTACTACCTCATGCTCTAGTTATTTTTTGTATAAAAAGAAGACCTGCATATTTCTGATGTGTGTTCTTTCTAACACATTTTCATGGGTTTGCAAGTGGTCGTTGATTGAGAGTATTTTGCAGCTTGTTAACCATTCAAAGTGTTTGAAAATAGTAATTTCAAACTTTATTATTGTGCACTTTAAATATATAAGAAAATTCTTATACAATTTAGTATTGTATAATAAATGGGTTTAATTTCAGAGTTAAAGATTTGTGTTTTGTGGATGGCACTGAGATGATTTGTATTCCAAAATTATGTTGATGAGAAATCCTTATAAATATGAAATGTTTAGTTTAATTCCATCCAAGACTTATGGAGGATAAGATTGGTTATGCAAACATAAAGACGTGTAGATAAATGTTGGATATGCTAGCACACTATTTTAATTATCTTATGGAATATCACTAGGTTTTTAATTTGAGGAAGAAATGATAGAAATCTATTATTCCACTAGATAGAAACTTGTAATTTTTATTAGAAGATGGAAGGCCCACTTTGATGATATAGAAACTTCAAACTATTATCTTCTATTAGAATTCTTGTTGGATGTAGATACTACTGTTTCTCCTTTTGTTATGCTTAGTCACATCTTCACCTTTGGCTTACATTTATAACTCAATTGATTGGTTGAGACTACTGGAGATTTATCTTATGTGGTTGATTATTTGATTATTACATGTGTCCACATTGTTACTTCATGTGATTACTTAAAAAAATGGACTTAGATTATGAAAGAATAATTGTACACCAATTGATGGGAGAATTCATGAATTCCACATCCCAACATTATGTTTTGTGTTGGGTGATCCATGTAGTGGAACAAAATGATCACATTAGCGAGACACACTATATTAGATAATCAACATCTCAATCAATATGTTAAATGTTAAAACTACCATCAACATATCTAGCTTAAAATGGTTGGATACTAGGTCTAGGTGCCATAGTCCTCACAAGTGTTCCCATCACAAAAAGAAGGTCAAAGTAGTCTTAAGACCTTCCAAATTTCCTTATAATCAAATCTTATGTTGAATCACTCAAACTATGATCTTGCCACCCAATCCTATGGGACTATGGTGATAGGCACCCTAGCCCCTCTCTTTTTTCTATCGCCTTTCTCTTTGTTTGTACCATGCTCTTATGCTTCTAAATTGGACCTTAAACTTATTTTTGAGTTTTTAACTACACACAATAGAGCATTTAATCTATCCTATTGGGCAAGAATTAGTTTCTTGAAATATAGGTAGGAAGTAATAAATTCTAACCTATATTAACAAAGGAAAAATAAAAAACTAGTCAACCTCTGTAATAAATTTAATAAGAAAGCACTCTAAATTATAATATATATACTATAGTAGATGATTCAACACCAGTTGAACATAGAAATCAAGAAACTAAATAGAAAAACTAGCCTATGTCATCTAAATTCTATATGGAAATACCATTACCAACTTAAGGTAAGCAAGTGGTGAATGATTAATCTATAAGTATCGATACTGAATAGTAATTGAATATGTTTATTCAATTGTGTAATTGAATACGTTAATGAATTGTGTTTGCATTAGAAATTGAGGTCCCAAAATTGGGTTGATGGCTATGTCATTATTTATTGTACCTCAAACCACAAATTTATATCTAGTCTACCTTTGTGATAATATGCATGTTTTATTGCATAGCCTATATATAGTATATACTATTGGCATTTCATTACTATCATTTGTGGCTACATATAATTGAGTCATTCGCTTTTAATAAAAATGTAGATTATTGTTGCAGCCTAGATTATTTGACCAGCTTGAGATTGTGATATTAATAGCATTTTAGACCTACTTTAATTGTCATTACTTCAGCTACTATTTTCTTGAAACTTATTATTTGACATGAAATTTGTAGTTGGCAAGACCAGGAAACTCATTCTGAAAAATGTCAAATGACTGATTTTGACACTCATTTTTGTTAAACTAATTTTTGTTTTAGATTCTATTGTCATCAACTTTTTTTCTAATCTATATATTGGTCTAATGGATCTTTCTATTGCTCCAAGGATTCACGGTCTCATTTCTAGGAGGACTAGAATCATTCTTTCTCTTACAGTTGCTCTTGTCACCCTTGCAATATCTATTGCAACATCTGCACAAAAAGCTCAAAGAGAGATTCATAAGCATAGTAGAGATGAAGTCCCATTTTATAAGAGTATTATTCATTCAAATGAGACTGATTGCTATGACCAGCTTTGCATGACTAGAACAACCTTCTTTCATCTATCCACTATTCTTAGATAGAAAGGAAGCATTGGAGATTCTCACAACATCACGTTAGAAGAGTAACTAGTGATGTTCCTCCATACCCTTCGGCACAATTTGAGGAATCATAAGATTTCTCAGAATTTTGGTCACTCAAGAGAGATAGTTAGTAGATACTTCCACAAGGTCTTGAGGGCTATTTTGGCACTCCATGCTAATTGTATATTGCCTGTTGCCCCAAATACACCTCCTAAAATTCTTGGGAAGGATCATTTTGATCCCTACTTCAAGGTAACACTTTTATTGCCATGTTTATTATGTCGATTATAAATTATAATAATATAAATTTGACTACAAAATTATAATGTATATGATTGCATTGGAGCTATAGATTGAACCCATATACTAGTTATTGTTGATGTGGACATAAAAGCTAAATATCATGACAAAAATGGCAACTTGTCAGAAAATGTTCTGGGTGTGTGTTCCTTTGATTACAAGTTCCAATAAATTCTTGTTGGTTGGGAAGGGTCTTTAACAAATAGTCATGTTCTTGCTTCTACTCTATCAAGATTAGATCTACTGGTTGTTCCTCCTAGTTTGTGGAATCATCTTGTCAAGGTTATAAGATACATGTCAAGGTTATAACAATATGTTCCACCCAGTATTTGGAATCATCTTGTTAAGGTTATAAGATACATGGCAAGGTTATAAGAACATAGTTTTTGTGCATTTCTATAGGTAAATTTTATTTGGTTGATGCAAGATATCCAAATGTACTTGAATTTATTGCCCCTTACCGGTGTACATGCTACCGTCTAAAGTGGTTTTGTAGAGAAAATCATATTAACTCTCCATGAGAGTTATTTAACACTGATGCTCCTCTATCCAAAATACAATAGAGCATACATTTTTCATTCTGAAGCAACATTGTCCTATCTTGAGACATGCGACATCTTATCAAATCATGACACAAACTAAGATTGTCTTAGCATGTTGTATCTTACACAACTTCATTACAATAGCATATGACATTCCTTCATTACAATAGCATATGACATTCCTTCTAAAGTTGAAATTGAAGAGGACGAGCATGATGAGATAAATGTACCAATACTTGAGACATATGGGATGATTTAGTGAGATAAAGATGATTGGGGAAACTTTCAAGATAAAATAGCTCGAAGGATGTGGAAAGACTATAGATCTCGAGCTTAGTTCTAGTTGGAACATTACATTTTGTCATAGAATATATATTGGAAAATATTTTTGGTCATTGTTACTTGAATCAATAGAAGATGTGTGACATTTTAATAATCATATGGTTGTTAAATATGTATGAATGAATGAGTTTGTTTTGGCAGCATGTTTGGAGAGTTTTTGTATATAGTTATTATACACTTGTAGAGTTGTTAATATGTTGTACATTTTTAATTACACAAGTACCCCTCCTTACTCTATTAGGAATTTTTGATTGTGATCATTGTGAGACAAGGAATAAATTTCATACACAGTACTATTTCTCTAGTCTATGGCCTTGTTTGTGAATAATACATTGATCCTTATATATCCAAGTGTTATTGCTTTCATTTTGTTGCATTGTAGTTTTCTTAAAAGTTCCACAATTTTGTTGTAATTCAACCATTGTCTAGGGCTGTAGTTCTATTACAAGTGCTAATTATTTTATAGAAATACTAATAAAACCTTAAAAATTAATTCAACTTGTTCTATGTTGAATCCATGGATAACTAGTTTAACTCCCACCAAGAACCTAAAACCATAAGTGGCAAAGAGGACAAAATTAATAACTCCAAAGCTAATGCCATCAATGATAGCCAGATGAGTTGCACATCTCATTATTGAGCATGTATTTGAAGAACATGATCATCTACACAAAATGAAGCTATTGTTCCTCTGTTCCTATGTGCATCTATTGTGACATGAATGACTTCACCCTCTACTATCTACATCAATTAAGCCCAAGAGAAAGACTAACAATATTGGTATTATATTATATAGTTGAATTGAATTGATTGGTTGAGGAGTCTCACACTAACCTTGGTGGCTTATATCTCCCAATGAGCTTCTTCACAAGGAAATGAATATAGCTCATCTATATTCAATGAGACCAATTGAGTTGGGTCAAGTTCCACACTTGTTTTGGCTCATTCAACCAGAGAGACCATCTTTTCATTAATCTACATTCAAATTCATTACCCAAATTTTGTATAATATTAAGAACATCCTCATCTATCCTCAAATTCCACAATGCCAGGCACAATATCAATTATAAGGTAGTTCTTTAAGAAGATATGCTTTACTACAGAAGAATTTCATGTTTGGAATTTGAAAGGAGGGAGACCGAAAGAAAGAAGAGAGTGAAGTTAAAGGCTTAACCATGGGTTATGCTATTTTATATTTCTTTGTTAAGAAAGCATTGAACATGGGGAATTTTTTAAGACCAAATCCCAACCATGATGTTTTGGCCAAATAGTATATTATTGAAATCCTTTCCATGGTTGCTAATCTCAAGGTTTCCTATTAATAGGCCTGCATGGAATGAGATTATATTTCAAACCCTTCTTATCATGTGGGAACCTCTACACATACAGGGCTCTTTTATTATCAAGAGCATTTGGAAATATTAAGAAGCTATCAGGCCTTGGTTGCATTGGTCTAGTGATGGGTTCCATGATGGACTCTCTTTGAATCAATAGAACATTTGGTAGTCTCCATTGTTTGCCATCTAGGGTGTTCCTCTAGCCAAGACTCAAGATACTAGTGCTCTATGCTTTTTTCAAACATGGCATCAAGACACCTAAGAACCTCTTTTCAAGGGTCTCTATAAGTCTTAGATCCTGGGAAGATATGCAAGTCTAGTTCTTTCTTCCTCATTTAGATCGATAGACTTTTGATTTGTTTCTTTCTGTAATTCTAGATCAGTTAATTCACAATGTGGATATTCAGTCTATTTGACCTTGGTGGATAGACTAGAAGTGGTATCCTACCACTCCCTTCACCAGCGACAAACCAAGTTTGGGGTATCAATGGCTTTCTCCCCATTTTTTGATGGTGTATACCCTCAAACACCATTGGAATTTGTAATCTTCCCTTTCTTAGTGAAGAAAGAATTTCAACACTATTTGTAGTGTCATGATGGAGCCCAAGATTGCTCACTTTTCTTGGTACCTAGTTTTTCAAGGTCTTCCCCTTGGGCCTTGGCTCAAGCATATTTGGGTTTTGGATCCCTAGTGTCCTTTTTGTGGGTAGCCGAATTTTTTTTTGCATAATTTTTGGTTCTATAGACATGCTCAAAATTATTGGCACTACATTCATCATTTCTTTAAGTCATTTTAGCCTAAACCTTTTTCCTATCATATGGTTATTTTGGGTGACTCCTGTACGTACCCTAGAAAATTTACCTAGATGTGGTATACTTTCAGGGTGGAGATTTTTTTTACTCCATGGAAATATAGAAATGTTGTTCTTTTCACTCACAATTTTCATGAATTAAATGTTTCTATGTACACTAAAGCATGTATTTGTAATAATGTAATGATGTAGATTCAAGTTCAAGACAATAAGGTGGCTCTGGAGGTGGTCCACTTTCAAGACCTACTCATTCATTGAGGTAATGCTCTTCGTATAGTTGCCAGTGTCTCTCGATGCTTTGGTTAATACTACTCCACCTAGGTGCCGCTATTAGGGGTGTAGCTCTTATGGCTGCCACTCGCACAAACCATGCTTGCAAGCTTCCCACTACTACTCTCCCAATGATGAAAATGGTGGTAGGCATTGCCACTCAACTTCCCTGCCTTGTGGTGGCACAAGCTGGTCCCCAAGTTTGGTAGTGTTGGTGTTTGAAAATGCTGGAGGATTTTCAATTATCCCACTGAGAAAGTGACACATCTAGGGGCAGCTAACTCCCATTTTCAACATGCCATTTTTGACAATAGGCCAAGTAAAAGGCATGACCCTTCTTCTACTTCAGGCTTTGCTAAACCTAGGTGGGTGAACCTAAGATTCAATTGATATTGTACCAGTGCAAAAACATATCCCTAAATCTATTAAGCAGATGAAACCCTTATATCTCCTAATAACTTATGAAATGACACAAATCTTTGGTAGCTAAATGCAAATCTAGAATATTGACAAGCTGAGTGAGGGTATAACATTTAGGTCCTTTAACATAAAATGTAAAGATGATTTTGATTTTGATTTTATGTGGGTGGGGAAAGCGCATGAAAACCACGCATGGACAACAACTTAATGACCCTGTATCTGATCAGTGCTTGATCCATAGGGCAAATTCATGAAACTCCCTCATGCATTTCAATATCTGATACTTATTCATATATTTAGATATGTGATCTCTCCATTAACCTTGCAAATAGACATCAATGTTCATTTCAAATCTCATTCTTACCTGATATCCTTCTCAATAAACCTGCAACCCTATTGAATCTCTGAAGCATATACACAATTCTTTGAATCATCAGCAACAATGAAACAACATACAGCCTTAAGTGACTACAAAAATGACCTAGGCTCTTTGTCCAAAGATCATAAAACATCACAGATCAATTGAGAATGGAGACAAGATTTAAACTAAAACTAAACCCTTGTTATTCTTTGTATTGATTTCCTTGAAATAATACATAGAAAATGCATGAAATTAACTCACAAATCACTTAATAAACCAGACTGTATAACAACATATGCTCTCATACATGAGAGAAAATAGCAAGAATGAGAAATTGATGGGATGGGAAGGGGGTATCATAGCCAAAGAAAAACTTCATGGTCTAGAACCAGCACATCCTAGGTCTTCCATTCAGAATGCACCAATTCTAGGGCCAATTCTGCTAAGTGTTTCCATTCAGAGAAACTTTCCAAAATTCCAACCCCTAAAATGAAAGAAAGAAAGAATGATATAGGATGAATTAATTCCAAGATCTGATCTTTACTTGACAAGTGTCCACTTGAAATTCAATCTTCTACAACTAAACAACTTCTCTCTTCTTTCTACCATTGATCTGATTTGATTTCATCATTGTTCTATTATTGATTCGCAAATATCCTTGTTTGATGATGAAAACTTGTTGAGTCATTCAAAATCTTTGATTTGCCTCATGAAATACTGGTAAAATTTGAGATTTTACTGAGTGAATACTATCAGAATTTGACCCAAATTTCATTTCAACTGTCTTTTAACAATATTTAGGCCATTTCTATGTTATAAAATCAAATATGAAGTTACTAGTCTGAATACAATTGCAATTCAGGTACCTAAGACAAATCCCCTTGTAGCATGAACCAACTACTTCCTATGTATAAATTGACTCCAGAATGTGAAAACTCGGATTCTCATGATTCTGGTGGTATATGACAAGGTATACTTTGCCTACAAGAAACTCATTAAATCTTTGTTTGAAAATCGCCTCCCTCTACTATAAAAGTCAGGTCTGCAACTTGTTTGATTTTAAATTTTGAAAAATTTAAAATATGCCAAGGTTCAAACTTTATAAAAAGGCCCAGTGAATTTAAAATTCAATTTGAGCATGCAACTTTGAATAAGAATAATAAAAAATTGAAATTTTTATCACTTTCAAATTTCTCTTCACCCCTCAGAATTTGGGGTCAAACTAGGTTTGACTGAGTGACATGTGTCACTCATTGATTGGCTACTCTACACACCTACCATTGAACTGCCATGTCACCACTAGCTCAAGCTCCGCTTGCCACTTGTCAACTACCCGCTTCCCCGAATTATTTAACTAGTGCGCAACTTATTATTATGGGGAAACAGGCACTGTTCAATCTGCCATGTGTCAACATCTCATTGCACTACATCTAAACATGTCACATCATCCTCTCTAATTTTTCTTTCAAAATTAGGCTTATGACATGATGATGTCATCTACGGGAACCCCGCCTCTCATGTGCTGGTTCTCACAAAAGGCGCCTTTCATAAGGCATCACTTATGTTGTATGAATTTGTATTTAAACATTTTAAAACTCACCTCCTTACGCATGTGGGATATAAGCCATTTCATGGCTTTCCTTTGCATTCAATGGCCTGTGGGTTTCTCTATTTCAAATACGTCGAATCTCCTTTTAAACCATGTGTGCTTCCTTTTAAAATGTGTGTGAAAGAATTTTAAAACCTTTCAGGGAATTGAATAATCTCTTATGGTTCTTACGCCCTACTGTGTTTGTGGCTCTTTCCATTTGACGTTTGAGCCTTCTATATGGGCATTGACCAATATTATGGACGTGGGCTCTTTTCTAAATGACTGGTCACCTCCTTGTTTGTTGTGGCCTCCATCCTTTCTTCCCTTTTTGCTGCAACTTTGGCTTCACTTTATTTCAAATGGCTTCATGTGTTTATGCGTGAATGAATTTTTTAATCACGTGTGGGGTTCTTTATTCAATGTGCCTTGACTGCTCTTTTGTTCTACTTGATACATGCGTACCTTTTAAAATGTGTGTGTGCACTTTGTTTGGTTAGGGCCTTCTCTTTCAATGCCTACCAGTTGCTTTGAAAAGGACTGTGGCTTCTTATTGCAGGGTACTCTATTTTTGCTCGAGCCCTCTAATGGCTCCTTCTTTATGCCACAGTTCTTACTGCTATCAAAAAAGCACATTGTTTCCTTGAAGAGGTGAGAGGCTCCTTTTTAAACATCTAATCTTCTTATTTTCTTAGGCTCTTTATTTATAGTGTGGGTTTCAGTGATCTAACACCACCATCTTTATGTGGGCTTTCCTTAATGTCGCGCTTCATGCTTTAAGTTGGTGCCTTTGTGTATGCTAATTCCTATGCTAGCCTTCTTTCAAATGGTTCCATTGACGTCTTTGGTGGCTTTCTTTGTGTTTGACCATTGTCATTCATGCATCCCCTACTCTCACGTCTGGTTGCTCCCTTCTCTTTTACCTTGCGCATGGAGTTTAATTAGTATGTCTCTTGCTAATGCTTGTCTCCTATTCCTTGTTCTTTTAGCAACCAGATGTTCATCTCTTTCCATAAATGCAAGCTTGAATAGCTTCAACATGCCTCTATCTGTGATTTCAAAACCTAAGATATCTAAGACTTCACATGAGCTGTCAACTAATGAAATCAATACTATATCACATAATGGTCCTTGTCTTTTAGCAATTTTCCAACAGTGCCATCTTGATTTTAGGTGGATATATATTAGAAGCTTCACTTAGTTACTCTATTATATCTTCAAGATGGAGCCCGAGGATTCCTAAACATAGACTAGAAAAAATTTTGTACTTCAATTATTATATCCAAGTGGCTCCTCCAAACTCATCTGTCTTCGTGACTTTGGATGGATGAGTGCCAACAAGTTGCAATAAAAGTGGTCTTCCCCCTTTTAAACTTAACACACATGTGGATTTTTTTTCTGGCCATTTACAAGGAACAATCACTTTGGCCAATGCCCTAATTATGCTTGTATATATCATTATCACATTAAAATCAACCTTCAAATATCACTTCACTTTTGCCTGGTGGAATTAGTCGAGCCTGAAAGTGGGTTCAACTAAAAAAAAAATTCGTTTCCAAACGCCTAAAGTGCCAAAGTGATCCACCAAACTTCTTGAACAGACTAAACTCAAATTTTGACTGCTGATTGATCATTAAAAACCATTTAAAAAATTTTTCACACCATTGTGAAAACTGTATCAGGAGGCCTATTGCCTGGCTTTAAAAACTAATTTAAACACCTGACTAGGCTGTGAAACTCAGCACATTGAATCTTTGTTCCACACACTTGCATCCTGTCAAATCTCATCTCATGAAAAATTCGGGGTCAAAAGATATTTGCTGTCAAAGCTGACCTCTCAGAACTACTTGTCAGAAAACATGTCCGAAAGCAATAAACTGGGTTCGGATTTGGCTTTGAGAACTGGGCAAATGAACACATGGGTAGACGAAAACTAGGGCATTTATTCTCTATCATGAGGGAAATATGAATCTACAATTTGGGCTTACTATGAATAATTAGGCGCAAATGGAAATTAGTCAAAGTAGGCTACTCAGATTTTGCAACTAGAAACAGACTGAAAAGCAATTTTTCCAAATGGAATTGTCCTAGAAAAGTGTGCAGATGGATTTGCCAAAACATGCAAACTGACACACTTAAAGCATTTTTAGAGGACAACACAGTGGTAGAATGCATTCAATCTCACCTATCACAGATCTCAAGTTATAATGTCTCGAATAGGGGTATCAAACAATCTGCAAATGCTGACACCAATAAAAAGATAGGAATAGCGTTTGGAATCATGTTTGAAAACTAATCAAATGGATTCTTCAAGAGCTGAAAATTGAAAGATAACATGTCTCTAACGTGTACATTGCAACACAAAAAAAAAATCAATATTTCGATCAACTAGTCAAAAGTTGTTATGGGTCAAACAAGGCTTCCTAGAAATGTGTGCAATGTGTAAACGTGTGAAAACAATAACTGACCAACTTTGAGGGATTCAAAACCTAGTCAAAAAAACTTGAAATGACTCAAAAAATGAAACATACGGTCTTGGGTATGGACAGTAGACACTTCCAAAACAAAAAGTCACAAAACATTTCTGGGTGCGAGATATTTAGATGCAAACACAACTTCCTATCACTGTTTGATACTAGGGCAGAATTGCAAATTTAGCAAATGCTTGAAACAAGACTTCGCCAAATGAATAAAAAACTCAATTTAACTTCACAAAATGCTTAGGAATGCTGAATGAAAGGTGCTAGAAGCATTAAACACCTTAGGGGTCTTAGATGGACAGTCGGGAACATAGGCATTAAAAGCATTTATAGGGCTCA
Organism: Cupressus sempervirens; assembly: GCA_028749045.1. NCBI lineage: Eukaryota > Viridiplantae > Streptophyta > Pinopsida > Cupressales > Cupressaceae > Cupressus > Cupressus sempervirens. Next base: position 87,877,580 of record CM053785.1, read on the forward strand.
AATTCTTCAATAGTGCTCAAAATTTGGACTACAATTTTGAGCGCCAACAGTGGCTCTATCTGGGGATGCATGTCCCTTGTAGGTATGGCAAGATTTTAGATCTCTGGGAGAAGCAGACCACACACCTGACAGCAAAAACTTCCTCTCGAACAGCTTTATTGAAAGCAAGAAATCTACTTCTACTATATACAAACAATGGCCTCGGGCCACCAGAAAGTTTTCATAGCTTCTTACCTCTATCAAACACCTGATTCTCATTTACATCTTTCTGAGGTAAGCTGGAATTACTTCTACCCATTTCGCCAATTAGATTAGCATCATGAACCGAATCACTTGGTAAAATGAAATCAACATCTTCACTTTCATAAAGCATGTAAAAATTTGGCGTAACTTTGACCTCTTTCTCACTATGAAAGAGAACATTGGCATGCTCTTGATTATAAAAATTAAACTGAGAACCATCATAAACAAATGACGGGTGCATGCTATCAAGAGGAAACACAAAACATTCACACTCCACTTTATTCACCAAGTTGCATATGTCAAGAAAATGCAACTCACTCTGCATCTCTGGCTGTGAAGAATACATAAAATTTGATCTTTGCCTCTTTGTAGTGATATTACTCATCACCTTAGATTTACCACTCATTAAAATCTCTTCACATTGAAATAATTGGTTAGTCACCAATTCTGAAAAACTACTTTGAAAATGTTGATCCAAAATATGTTGATCACAATATTTATCTTCATCTAACATAGTATTAGAATGAACCTTTAACTTTGCAAAATTACCATCAGGCTGATCAATATAAAACTTGTCCGTGTAAAAAGAAAACTGAGAATCAAAAACATCATTTTCAATGTTTCCCTCTTCATTAGAAGTATCAAAACATATTTCATTGCAATCACCAACATGAGAAAACCTTGTGATAGAAGAAAAACTCTCCTCAAACACATCCCCTGCATCTATCAAGTCATCATGTGCACATACATCTGAGGTATTACTATATGCGCCTCCAAAATCTGATAAAGATCTTTCAAATTGTGTATCTTTTTCCACATCAAAGATTGGGGAATTGACTTGACCAAATGAAGAAAAATTATGAGGGAAAATATGAACATCCTTAGAATTACTTGCATTCTTTTCAAACTCATGAGCCAACAATTCTGAGATTTCATCAGAGCTCAAGAAGATTGCCTCACAAATCTTCTTCTGATTGTGGTTATCATCTGAATGACATGAAGAACTCATAGTAGCAGTAATGTCAGTATAATAATCTGAAACATCAGAATCATAATAACATTCATTTTCATCATAACAATCAACACTTCTACTACTATCACAAACTTCCTCAAACTCATATTCACTATCACAAGATTGATTTTCAATTTCATATCCACCTTCTTGCTAGTCAAACTCTTCTGATTCACTTGAAACTGAATCCATCTCTTCACACTCTAAAGACAAATTATCATTATTTATGAATTCATTATATTCGTCAAAATTTGACTCTTTTTCCTTCAAAGCACTTTCAAACTCCATGATAAAATCTTAGATTTCATAAATCTTATCTAATCTTATTTTGGTTGGCCAATCACCCAAATGTGGCATAAAAACTTCTAAAAGTACTACTGGCCAGGAAGACTCCTCAGGTTTGAAAAACTCATCAAGATTCATAACTACTAATTTGAACTTTAGATAAATTTGCAATCCACTAAGACCCTTAATATCACCAATTGTACTTCTTAACATTAAGACAATCTTATCATGAATCTTTCATTTCAATCTAACAATATTATCATTCATAGTTTCTAAGCTTTCAGAATCTAGCAAACTAATCTCAGATCTAAGATCTGACTACATCATAAAGTAAAACTTCTACCTCTCCTATCTAGTGCTGAAAATCACTAAATAGAGGCAACCCTTTTAAATGCTTGACCTTCATGAAAAGAAACATGAAAATCAAAATCCCTCAAGTGTTGATGCTGAACATCGATCTGCTGCTCTAGCACAGGTGCAAGACTGAAAATCCTTTTACACCACTGGTCAAACCTTGTAGAGCTACCACCTCCTTTCAACAGGATAAAGAGATCACTACTGTGATTCACTTTTTACACTTCAATTTCTTATATCAGCAGAAATACAAACAACACTTTAAAATATTATCAAGATTTTATAATTTCTCTTTCCAGAAAACCAGATCTGCCCCTAGATACTAAAAGTCTTTGATATTTAAAACAAATCATGCGCTGGCACAGAGACTTACTTCAGAGTCACCACTCACACTTAGTGAGAAAAAATTAGAAACAATTTACCACTTATACACTCTGATTCAGACTTTCAATATGAAAAACTTGCAGATCACTAGCACCATAGAAAGAGAATACACATCACTTTTAGATTCTTGACTCAGATATTCATTATAGCAGCTCAAAAAACTAAACTAATTAAAAGTATATTCATTTCTCAACACAAATTACAACCAATTCAAGAACTACTGCTGTAAGAGGATAAAGCATACTGGGGAACATGACTGTTGCATAAATTTTTTCTTCATGCACCTCTTCATGCTGTATTGAATCTCTTCTCAAATTTTCAAGTTTTTTCTTAAATCTAATTCAATATAGTCCCCAGTAGAGTTTCCATTTTGTTAGTGTTTGAAAATGCTGGAGGGTTTTCAATTATCCCACTCAGAAAGTGACACATCTAGGGGCAGCTAACTCCCATTTTCAACATGTCATTTCTGACAATAGGCCAACTATAAGGCATGACCCTTCTTCTTCTTTAGGCTCTGCTAAACCTAGGCAGGTGGACTTGAGATTCAATTGATACCGTACCAGTGCAAAAACATATCACTGAATCTATTAAGTAGATGAAACTATTATATCTCCTAATAACTCATTAAATGACATAGATCTACAGTAGCTAAATGTGAATCTAGAATATTCACAAGCTAAGTGAGGGTATAACATTTAGATCCTTTAACAAAAAATGTAAAGATGATTTTGATTTTGATTTTATGTGGGTGGGAAAAGCGGATGAAAACCATGCATGGACAACAACTTAATGACCCTGTATCTGATCAGTGACTGATCCATTGGGTAAATTCATGAATCTCCCTCATGCATTTCGATATCTAATACTTATTCATATATTTAGATATGTGATCCATCCATTAACCTTGCAAATAGACACCAATGTTCATGTCAAATTTCATTCTTACCTGATATCCTTCTCAATAAACCTACAACCCTGTTGAATCTCTGAAGCATTTACACAATTCCTTGAATCATCAGCAACAATGAAACAACATACAGCCTTAAGGGACTACAAAAATGACCTAGGCTCTTTGTTCAATGATCATAAAATATCAAAAATCAACTGAGAATGGAGACAAGATTTAAACTGAAACTAAACCCTTGTCGTTCTTTGTATTGATTTCCTTGAAATAATACATAGAAAATGCATGAAATTAACTCACAAATCACTTAATAAACTAGACTGTATAATAACATATGCTATCATACATGAGAGAAAATGGTGAGAATGAGAAACTGATGGGATGGGAAGGGGGTATCATAGCCAAAGCATAGCTTCATGGTCTGGAACCAGCACATCCTAGGTCTTCCATTCAGAATACACCAATTCCAGGGCCAATTCTGCTAAGTGTTTCCATTCAGAGAAACTTTCCAAAATTCCAACCCCTACAATGAAAGAAAGAAAGAATGATATAGGATGAATGAATTCCTCGATCTGATCTTTACTTGACAAGTGTCCACTTGAAATTCAATCTTGAGCAACTGAACAACTTCTCTCTTCTTTCTACCATTGATTTGATTTGATTTCATCATTGTTTAGTTATTGATTTTCAAATATCCTTGTTCAATGATGAAAACTTTTTGAGTCATTCAAAATCTCTAATTTGCCTCATGAAATGTTGGTAAAATTTGAGATTTTACTGAGTGAATACTATTAGAATTCGACCCAAACTATATTTCAATTGTCTTTTAACCACATTCAGGTCATTTCTATGTTATAAAATCAAATATGAACCTACTCTGAATACATTTGCAATTCAGGTACCTGAGACAAATCCCCCTGTAGCATGAACCAACTACTTCCTATGCATAAATTGACTCCAGAATTGGAAAATTCAAATTCTCATGATTTCAATGGCATAGGACAAGGCATACTTTGCCTACAAGAAAATTATTAAATTGTCGTTTGAAAATCGCCTCCCTTTGCTATGAAAGTCAGGTCTGCAACTTGTTTGATTTTAAATTTCAAAAAATTTAAAATATGCTAAGGTTCAAACTTTATAAAAAGGTCCACTGAATTTAAAAGTCAACTTGAGCGTACAACTTTGAATAAGAATAATAAAAAATTGAATTTTTTATCACTTTCAAATTTCTCTTCACCCCTCAAAATTTGGGATCAAACTGGGTTTGACCGAGTGACACATGTCACTCATTGATTGGCTACTCTACACACTTGCCACTGATCTGCCACGTCACCACCAGCTTGGGCCCCACTTACCACTTGTGAACTGCTTTCTTCCCTGCATTATTTAACTAGTGCGCAACTTATTATTGTAGGGAAGCGGGCACTGTTCGATCTGTTACCTGTCAACATCTCATTGCAATGCATCCAAACATGTCACATCATCCTCTCTGCTTTTTCTTTCAAAATTAGGCTTATGACATGATGATGTCATCTACGGGAACACCACCTCTCATGTGTTGGCTCTCACAAAAGGCACCTTTCTTAAGGCATCACTTATGTTGTGTGAATTTGTATTTAAACATTTTAGAACTTGCCTCCTTACACATGTGGGATATAAGGCATTTGATGGTTTTCCTTTGCATTCAATGGCCTGCGGGTTTCTCTATTTCAAATGCGTCAAATCTCCTTTTAAACTCTGTGTGCTACCTTTTAAAATGTGTGTGAAAGAATTTTAAAACCTTTCAAGGACTTGAATAATCTCTTATGGTTCTTACGCCCTGCTGTGTTGGTGGCTCTTTCCATTTGATGCATGAGCCTTCTATATGGGCATTGACCACTGTTATGGATGTGAGCTCTTTTCTAAATGACTGGTCACCTCCTTGTTTGTTGTGGCCTCCATCCTTTCTTCCTTGTTCATTGCAGCTTTGGCTTCAGTTTATTTCAAATGGCTTCATGTGTTTATGCATGAATGAATTTTTTAATCACGTGTGGGGTTCTTTATTCAATGTGCCTTGAATACTCTTTTATTCTGCTTGATACGTGGGTACCTTTTAAAATGTGTGTGCGCGCTTTGTTTGGTTAGCGCCTTCTCTTTCAATGCCTGTCGATTGCTTTGAAAAGAACTGCGGCTTCTTATTGCAGGGTACTGTATTTTTGCTCGAGCCCTCTAATTGCTCCTTCTTCATGCCACAGTTCTTATTGCTATCAAAAAAGCACACTGTTTCCTTTAAGAGGCAAGAGGCTCCTTTTTAAAAATCTAATCTTCTTATTTGCTAAGGCTCTTTATTTATAGTGTGGGTTTCAGTGATCTAACACCACCATCTTTGTGTGGGCTTTCCTTAATGTTGTGCGTCATGCTTTAAGCTGGCACATTCATGCATGCTAGTTCCTGTGCTGGCCTTCTTTCAAACGGCTCCCTTGATGTCTTTGGCGGCTTTATTTGTATTTGACCACTATGATTCATGCATCCCCTACTCTCACGTCTTGTTGCTCCCTTCTCTTTTACCTTGTACATGGAGTTTAATTAGTATGTTTGCTACTAATGCTTGTCTCATATTCCTTATTCTTTTAGCAACTAGACGTTCATCTCTTTCCATAAATGCAAGCTTGAATAGCTTCAACATGCCTCTATCTATGATTTTAGAACCTAAGATATTTAAGAGTTCACATAAGCTGTCAAGTAATGCAATCAATACTATATCACATAATGGTCCTTGTCTTTTAGCAATTTGCCAACAGTGCCATCTTGATTTCAAGTGGACATATCTCAGAAGCTTCACTTAGTTCCTCTATTATATCTTCAAGATAGAGCCCGAGGATTCCCAAACATAGACTAGAAAAAATTTTGTACTTCAATTATTATATCCAAGTGGCTCCTCCAAACTCATCTGTCTTCATGACTTTGGATGGATGAATGCCACCAAGTTGCAATAAAAGTGGCCTTCCCCCTTTTAAACTTAACACACATGTGGATTTTTTTTATGGCCATCTACAAGGAACAATCCCTTTGACCAATGCCCTACTTATGCTTGTATATATCATTATCACATTAAAATCAGCCCTCAAATATCACTTCACTTTTGCCTGGTGGAATTAGTCGGGCCCCAAAGTGGGTCCAACTAAAAAAAAAATCATTTCCAAACACCTGAAGTGTCAAAGTGATCCACCGACCTTCTTGAACTGACTAATCTCAAATTTTGACTGCTAATTGATCATTAAAAACCATTTAAAAATTTTTCACACCATTGTAAAAACTGTATCAGGAGGCCTTTTGCCTAGCTTTAAAAACTGATTTAAAGACCTGACCGGGCTATGAAACTCAGCACACTGAATCTTTGTTCCACACACTTGCATCGTGTCAAAAGATATTCATTGTAAAAGTTGATATCTCAAAACTGCCTGCCAGAAAACATGTCAGAAAGCAATGAATTGGGTTCGGATTTGGCTTTGAAAATTGGGCAAATGAACACTTGGGAAGACAAAAAATTGGGCATTTATTCTGTATCATGAGGACAATATGAATTTTCAATTTGGGCTTATGATGAATAATTGGGCGCAAATGAAAATCAGTCAAAGTAGGCTACTCAGATTTTGCAACTAGAAACACTGACTGAAAGGTGATTTTTGCAAATGGAATTGACCTAGAAAAGTGTGCAGATGGATTTGCCTAAACATGCAAACTGACACACTGAAAGTATTTTCAAAGGACAACATAGTGGTACAATCCATTCAATCTCACCTATCATAGATCTCAATTTATAATGTCTCGAATAGGGGTATCAAACAATTTACAAATGCTAACACCATTAAAAATATAGGAATTGTCTTTGGAATCATGTTTGAAAACTAATCAAATGGATTTTTCAAGAGCTGAAAATTGAAACATAACAAGTCTCTGACGTCTACAATGCAACACAAAAAGTATTTCAATATTTTGATCAACTGGTCAAAAGTTATTATAGGTCAAATAGGGCTTCCCAGAAATGTGTGCAATGTGCAAATGTGTGAAAACAATAACTAACCAACTTTGAGAGATTCAAAACCTAGTCAAACAGAATCGAAACGACTCAAAATCTGAAACATAGGTTCTTGGGTATGGACACTAGACACTCCCAAAATGGAAATTCACAAAATATTTATGGGTGCGACATATTCAGATGCAAACACAGCTTCATGTCACTGTTTGACACTAGGGAAAAATTGCAAATTTGACAAATGCTTGAAACAAGACTTCGCCAAATGACTCAAAAACTCAATTTAACTTCACAAAATACTTAGGCATGCTGAATGAAAGGTGGTAGAAGCATTAAACACCTTAGGGGTCTTAGATGGACTGTCAGGTACATAGGCATTAAAAGCATTTATAGGGCTCAAATTCTTCAATAGTGCTCAAAATTTGGACTACAATTTTGAGCGCCAACAAGTAGCTCCCCCTCTTGGTGCTTAGTGTGTTGTTTTTGGGGAATGTCCCTTCTGCCTAGAGTTGGCTATTTCACCTCCATGGATTGATACCTAAAATGAATACTAGGCTCTTATGTAATGTTCCCATCTTTTTAGCAACTCAGTGGAGTTCTAAGCCTTTACATTCTCCAAGGTCTAAGTGAAGAAATAAGGAGAAATTGATTAAATTAATTTCTTATAGTTATTAACAAAAATTAAAATTAAAAGGTGACTTTATATTTAATTAATTCAATTTTCTAGAAGCATAATTAAGTATTGTATTGCAAGGGAGAAGCTTCTATAGAGTGCATTCTCTAGAAATTCAATTAATTATTGCATTGAAAAGGTTGAAGCTTTTAGAGAATGAAATTAAATAATATTTTATTTCCTTCTAGAAGGGTGAAGGAAAAGAATAAATAGAGGTGAGAGCTTCATTGTTAATCATTTGATTATTGTGAATTGCATTTGATATAAACTTAGGAGAAGAAACTAATGTTTCTAATTTTAGTTGGCAATTGGAGAATGTCAACTCTTTAGTGTTGCAACCATTTGAGATGGTGAAATATCCACGGAATTTGGCATTTGGGAGAGCTTCAATTCAGGAGTCCTATTTTTTCTTAAATTGGAGAATGCAATTATTGTTGGCTACTATAGTATGCAAGAATGATGTCGCACTACTATACTTATGCTTGATTCATCTCCATCCTTGGGCATCACTATTATCAGATTCCTCTTGCAACTATTAGTAGTTAGCATTGTAATTTTTAGGCATATGATTTTGTTGTGATAATTTAGAATCAGATTTTGGCATTATTGTAGTCATTATTGTAAGCCCATTTGTCTTGGCAAACTCATAGCAACATTTGTACATAAAAATTAATTCAATAAAGGAGATACATGTTGCATACCATTTGTTTGATGAAATGTCCATCTAATAGCATATATGATCAGCATAATAGTTGTATATCAAAATGTTAGTTAGCTATAGGTATGCATTTCATATCTAGTTTCCATGTAAATGCATTAGAAGTACCAAAAGAATTGCACTTGCATATTAGTTCATTGTAAGAGCCATTGTAATATCATTTGCAAATTTTCTATCATTAAAAGGTAGCATACAAGTGTTTGACAATATTCCTTAAGCTTAAATCAGTTTAGTTTGGGCTAGGGATATTACACCTTTACAATGTCGTTGTGGCTGGACTATTCCCAGTACACTTGCCAATCCCGACGATAACTGAAAATTTCATGATCGGGATGAACCACCCCCCTCAGCTGGCACTACATTCGTAGTGTGAGGGTTGTTTCTATATATATATATATATATATATTGATGAATAGTTGTTGATTTCGACTATGAACATGTGAACTTTCTTGGGGTGATCTTGTATCCCCCGACCCTTTTTTTGTAAATTGTAACTAAGTATATTATTTATTAATAGAAAAAGACTATTCATCAGAAGAAAAAAAGTTTGACTTATTTGTTCCAAACTTAATATTAAACCAATAAATATTATTACAACTATGGAAAATGTTCTTCTAAATCATTTCCCCATGATAACTATCATGCTTTGGAAAAAACTAACAGAACATGAGATTATCTTTCTCTACTATTCTTCAAAATCTAAGATTATGTCACCATAGGGTATGAAAGAAACGAGGTGCATTTGAAATGGACAATTTGGTTCCCTCGAATGCACTTTCACTGGGCACTTCTACTGCCACACGATTGTGTCCATCTTCAACCAGCTGTTCTAAGAATCCGCTCAACTGTCCTACAACTGTAACAGCTACTTCAATCTTCCTTTTATTTGAACTTTGTGCCCACTTCCTTGAATAAGTTACTATTAGATTGGTAGCTCCTAGCAAACAAGTAATAGTGACATGAACCAAAAATACCCTGAATGTTTCATCCAATTCCTAGATTTTTTCATAAGCGTCTTTGTTTAGTCTTTTCAAGATGGGGTCGGGCGCTATGTTCCTTTGTGGAAAGAATTTAGGAAGTATTTGATGCCTCTATCTACTCTCTCCTTCTCTTTGGAACTCAGTTCTTGGTTTTCAACACTTGTGCCCAACCGATGTTTCAACTTTCCCTACTCAATGTAGAGGAATATTTCAAACATCATACTTTTTGCAAGGTAAGGAAAATTTAAAGTGCGAAAGAAGTTGAGGGGGTCAACAACAGCCTGGCTTAAATAGCACACAGTAAGCTTTTGACTGCTTAGGTGGCTATGGGCCCATTCTTCCCTCAAAAAAATTGTTCATGTCTACTTTCATTAAGAAAGTAATCGCCATTACCATTTTGAATTTGAAAATTATTCCCACTCGTTTGATGGCATAGAAAGAAGTGAAGGACATGAGTACAGTACTAGACTATATACATTATAGCTATCATGGAACACTTCACCGCTGAGACACTTTTCACAATCTTCAAAAGTTGTTTAAGTCAGGCTGTTTAAGCTGGGCCCTTGTGAATTAGAGCTAACTGCTTTCATGGATAGACTTATAGCAAAAATCTTAATGAGGGTCGGATTTGGAATGGACTAGAACAAAGATGGGAAAGAAATATGCGAAGATATGAGGAGATTAGAAGAGATAATGAACCACAATATTCAATATCTGTGGCTGCCAGGTTCCAGGTATGATATGATTCCTTTTCGAATGGGAAATTTGAGATTTGGGTTGTTTTCATCATAATAAAGATGACTATTTCGAGCTCACATTTATATTTTTCTAAAAATAGATGTATTCCCATACCCTCAAATCTGGAGGCTTGGAAGAAAATTATAGAGAAACGAAAAGAGAGTAAATCACATGGGAGTGATCTTCTTGGGTTGATACTCTCTGAAACAGAGAATGTTTCTTCAGATGGTAAGCATTTTACCCACACACAAAAGCAAGTAATGGATGAGTGTAGACCATTCTTCCTGGGAGGAAGAGAAGCAATGAGTGTTCTCATAACATGGACAATACTCCTATTGGCAAGAAAAGGCTCATGAAGAAGCAATTGCAATCATTGGAAATAGCAATCCCAATATGGACTCTTTAGCGAAGCTCAAAATTGTAAGTATTTGATAGTATAGATCTCACTATGGAATTCCTCCAAAGAGAAACATTAATGAACTAATATTGAATTTTTTTTTTTGATAGATTGGGATGATATTGAATGAGATGTTGAGGTTGTACCCACCAATAATAGGCGTCGTCGGGTAGGCATTCGAGGAGACGCTGAGGTTGTACCCACCAGTAATAGGTGTCGTCGGGTAGGCATTCGAAGAAATAAAATTAAGAGATGATTTTATAATTTCCAAGGGTGTGAATGTGGTGGGAGAAACATTATTAGTGCACAGGGATTCCAGGTACTGGGGAAGTGATGCAAATGAGTTCAGGCCAAGGCATTTCAGAGATGGAATAAACAAAGCTACAAAGAATCATCTGTATGCATTCATGCCATTTTCTAGAAGGCCAAGAGCATGCATAGGCTAGAACTATGCATTACTGGCAACAAAGGTTGTGGTGACTATGTTGGTTAAAAGGTTCAGTCCATTTAGTGCTAGCAGTGGATACAGGCATGAACCTGTAACCTTATTCACTTTAAGTCCTTAATATGGGATGCCAATTATGGTGGAAACAATTGAATGCGATGAATAATAGTTGATGAATATATAATTTAATATTTTATGTTTGTATGTTTGTATGTTCACATTGATCTAATTAATTATTTTATATAGAAAAGTAATAGGTGTTTTTTAAAAATATTTTCTATAAAATATTTCTTATTGTATTGAGCCTATTCAATTAGTAAGAGTTAGTTATCTGGTAGACCCATATACAACCATTCAACTATAGGAAGACAAAATGTACACTAATAAAACATATTATTTTTAATCAATAAAGAAATAAAAATATATTAAATTTTCTTTTAAATTGTGTTTGGTGATGGAACAGGATTGATGGGAGCTTCCTATGTAAAGTATGAGATCTAGTTTGTCCCTAACATACATGGTACTAAAGAGCATGTCATTTCTAACAGAGCATGTCATTTCTAACAGAGAAAGTTAAAATAAAATAAAATAAAATTATTTTCTTTAATGTTGAATTCAAAAATTTTATTTGATATTGCACATTTATCAAATTATAATAACTCTTCTATATGCATTATCATCACTAAAAGGAATAAACGGATACTTTGTTTAACATATTAATATAAATAATGGAATTTACAAAAAAGATGGAGTGCTTCTGATAAAAACAAAACTTTAGGACACACTTGAATTTTTCTTAATGTCATAAGACCAAACAAATCTCTTAGAATCTAGATTGAAGATATACTCCATCTACTAATTAAAAAGCACTAAATGTGTATTGATTTTTGCTACATCTAAACCATTCTATCCTTTTTATATAATCTAAATTCTATTATTTTACTAGCCATTATGGAATCAAATGTCTCCTAAACTAAAAACCAACATAAATACTAGCCCAACATTATCAAATCACAAGTAATACATGACCAACCTAATAGAACTATAACTAATCCACAAGTATTAAAACATATGTTCAATACATGTTTCCTGGAATTTTCACAAAATAATGAGGATATATGTGGAAATTGAAGAAGTTTTTCATGCTTACATGGAGGGCCCAACTATTTATTCCATAGAGGTGGACAAGAATCTTCTATCTTGTTGTCTTGTCTCCCTTCTTCCTCTCCACCCTTTCTTCACCTTGAGAATATTTTCCTTTAGAGGAAAAACTTGGATCATTCTGCATCGCATGCATACTTTCATCATGTTTATTTTATTTATCATTCTTTAGATTCATCTAACGAAATCCTAAGCTCTTCTTGTAATACCTCAATTATCCCCATAGATTTCTTTAGAAAACTCACAACTCTTTTGATTTCCACCTCTCTAAACACTTAAATTTCATGCTTCCACTTTGTTAAAATACCAAATATTATAATTTGTTGCAGATAATAGAATAAAAAATTCCTATTTCTAATAGGAGTATCCATGATCATCCTTCCTTCTTCTGAGACATCTACATTCCTCCCTAAAACTTATGCCCTTAATAGAATGTCTGGAAAAGCTGCTAAAATTATTTCTTGAACCATATTACCTCTATGGATTAAGGAAGAGGATATATATATTTATTAAATTTTGTACATGGCATTCCTATACCTCTTTTACAAAAACATTAGGCATTTATGAAAATGTATAGTTTTGGAGCATTTAACCATATTTATATTAAAAATTTGATCAAATATTGTTCCTCAACAAAGGCTCAATACCTTTCAAAATTCTTTATGTATCCTCATCATTGGTAACATCACATATTTTCTCTCTATTTTGTATCTTCCTCTACTACTCTTCTCTTGTTGTTTAGTAACTATTGTACAAGTCTTTAGAAATTTTATTTTGAATACTATAAGAATTTTCCTCTAGGCAAAATCAAGCCAAGATCAAGAAGCACAAGACAAGCACAATATTGAACAAATAACGTATGATCAGAATAATGATATGAGAATGAATAATGTTCTCAAATATTGATTTTGCACACACTAGGAGTGCCTATATATAAAGGCCTCTAGACTGACTAGGAGTCAACAGACTGATAAGTCTTACAATGAGGCAGATGTCAACTAGGAGTGTATTATCCCCCATTAAGCATAGGAGTTAGTGTAATGATGAGAAGATAAGCCTACAAAGGTGTAGCATGTAAAATTATGTTGTAGACACCATGTGCTTAAAATAAGAGTGTGAATAACTGTGTTGTCCACATGACAACTCAGTTAATTATGTAAACTCCATTGTTGTAGACACCATGTGCTAAATTAGAGTTGCTTACTCTAGTATTGTCAACATGACAACTCATATGAGTATGCAAACTTCTATGTGTCTAACCTAGAAATAATAAAATAATGCATTTATCCTAAGTAAAATTAAGCGTAAATAATAATTATTTACACTAACAACCCCCATTAAGTGCAACCTAAGGGAAGACACTTAAGCTCACAAAAGATATGATAAAATGTATAATGGGTCTTGGCTACTAGGCCATGTTAGGTACCCAAGTACAAATGCAATGTTTAACCCACAATGCAATGCAATCTCTCTCCAAACGGTGAAAGAGAGAAAAACTAATGGGAAAAACCCTCCCCCAAAAAGAGAGATACGTACAATAAAGAAGATGCATGAATGGATGGAGTAATCAAGACCCCCCACATTATGACATACATCAGGCATATACAATAGAGAATCCCTTGATGAAATCCCCAGCTTAGTGAATGATCTCTAAATGATAAGTGTTTGAAGATAAAAGAAAATCCAATGCCAACAAACAATGTTTCGCCCTTGAGGAAGAAAAAACACCAAGTAGAGGTGCAAGTATACCTCCCACTATGGATAGGATGATGGAAGAGGAATCCAAATGTAGTATGTGGTGGATGTTGCCTCTGGAGTTTGCTCAAAAGTTGATAAGTCCTTGATGAATGAAGATGCCATGAACCAATCTTGTGGATGCCCAAATGAAGGTAGCAAACAAGGTAACATGTCCATGGATGAAATTGAATCAAGCTCCAAAGATGATGAAGCATCTGATAGGAAGATGTAGGAAGAGAAGGAATGTTGTCTCCCCTCAATGATGAATGTACACCTCTAAAAGAAGCTCCTTGATGACTGAAGAAGCTACACCATGACAGCTGAATGATGATCCTCCCTATAGGAAGAAATGGTGCCATAAGTGTTATAGAGAATGCTACCCAACTGGTAGAAAAAATCTTTAGAAAATATGATGTCTGAGGAAATTGGAATACAATCTCCATAGACTGAAATTTCTCCTCATAAGTGAAAGAGTCCTTCTCCATCCATTGTAAAGAAATGTCTACAATCAAGTCAGAATGATCAAGTGGTTGAGGGTCAGAGTATGCCCTTGCAATGAGTGAAGAAGTATCCTCAATAAAGAGAAGATTGATGTTATCAATGATGTCTCCCACATCTTCAATGTGAGACTCCACGAACAACCCTACAATGTCTGGAAGGAATTCATCCCATGAAGCTGAAGTAGGAAGACTTGGTAATTCTTGTTGTACTAAATCAGGAGCATCTGTGGTTGGAACTGGATCAGTAGAATCAACAGGAGTATCAAGATGTGTGATCTCATCTAGATTTGAAGGTACTATAATTAGAGTGACTGAAGATAGAATGTCTTCTAGAAATGGAGAAATTGTGGGATCTCCATATGCTTTCCAAAAAACTATCCAAATTTCATAAGGATTATTGAACTTGTCAATAACTTTAAAGTAAGAATGAGTGACACTAAAATAAATGACATCCAAAATTATTTTAATAGGTGGCTCAGTAATGGAAGAGTTCAATTTTTTGGAACATAGATAAGAAAATACTTCCTTATGCTCTCTTCTTACATGATCAATTATCAAGGCACTCCATTGTTGATAGTTGCTCTTTGTCAACCTCGGTCTAACACCAAACTAACATGTGATACAAAAATCCATGAGATCAATGAATGTTTGCACCCCCCAAAATGCAAAAATAATCAATCAACCACCCCCCCCCCCCCCCCCCCCCACAATGCATGATTTGGCACTTTATAGGTAGTGCAATTACAACAGGCCACTTTGTAAATTTTAACCTTACTGGACTTTTGAGTTTTCTTTTTACAACCTCCGATTATAGTTCAAATCTAGAACTTTACAATATGGCTCAAAAATACAATAATTTTGAAGCAATACAACACAATGAAAGGACCTATTTCTATAAGTGATATTTCTATCCACACAAGCTTATAATCTGATTGCAAATCTAGAAAGTAGCTGAAAAATTATTCACTTTCAAAAAAAGGAACCTGTTTATGTGTCTAGATGAGCTCTTACAGAGAATTTAAAGTTATAAAATGCAACATTAGATAGGTACAGTCACCAAAAATTGCAATTTTTGACAAATCCATGCACCAAAACTACAAAATAATAGCACCAATGAAAAGTTTAGGAAATTCTAGCCAAAAATAAAATAAAATTACACCTAATTTGGAGTGTAGATGAGTGAGATATGGGCTCCCAAAGTCGGATTGTCAAATCAAAACTAAATTTGGAGAGGGGTCTGAGTAGCAAACTATGACGTTAAATGTGACATCGAAAGGGTTATCGTGGTAGTACGAAGTGGCCTACTGATGATGGTTAAATGACCATCAAATTTAAACCAGTAAAAAGGTGACATCAGTGAAAAAGATGCCTCTGGGTGATGTGACAGGTGACATCACTACTAATGTCAACAATTGTATGGACATGGCAGCTAAGGTGTTTGTCTAAGTTAGAAAATTATGTGGCACTATCAAGATGTATGGCTGCTGAGCTATTATTGATTGTACTGTGTTGCATGGAGGAAGCTAAGGTGGCCAACTATGGAGTGACAATAGTGTCATCGACGATGTGTTAGGGATGGTAGGAATATTCGATGGCGTTGGCGAGGGTACCAGTACAGGTGGACTGGATGTCAAAAAGATGAAGATTCCAGTGAGATAATGATTGGCAGTGTGATTTTTGATGAGGTGTTGTGGGATTTAGTGCCACATGCACCCTGATTCAGAGTGTTATGGGATTTAAAAAGAAAAGCTCGCAAGTTGTAAAACAATTGGAAGGGTCATTTGAGTCTAGTGTTGTTGGAGGGTTAATGCCATCGAGAAGTTGTAGATTGGCTATGAAGCCATTGATAAAGCCTGCCAGGTATGTGTTTGGCTATGTAATCTAGTCAAAATTTGCAGGAATATTGGCTGGAGAATATATCAATATTATAGAGAATATTCCACTTGTGAGGGTTGGGATTTCACCACCCCATTCCTATAAAAAAAAATTTCTCTATAGGCCTGACAGGCCAATTTTTTTTGACAAAATGCTCTGAAAAATATAGAGAAAATAAAATTAACAGATCTGAAAATAAATTAAGAAGATCTTAAAATGATCATACGAGACTTGCAAATTTGGCCTTTGGGTACTAGTTTGCAAAAAAAAATTGCCTCAATTTTGACTATGGCCCAATATAGGTGAATTTATAGTTAATTTTCACTGAATCGATGCTCCAAACACAATGGTGAGGTCTGCTTTGGCTCTAGATGCTCCTAATAGTTGTGGATACTCTAGATCTGAATCGTGGTGTCCTTAGAGAGGTGAAGCAAGAATGATCTCCAATGCCTATGAAATGATGCCTCTATGGCTCTGATACCATATACGAATTTTCCTTAGAGAAAAATCAAGCCAAGATCAAGAAGCACAAGACAAGCACAATATTTTCCAAATAATGTATGATCAAAATAATGAGATGAGAATGAATAAAGTTCTCAGATATTGATTTAGTACACACTTGACGTGCATGTATATAAAGGCCTCAAAACTAACTAGGAGTCAAGACACTAATAAGTCTTACAATGAGGCATATGTCCACCGGGAGTGGATTATCCTTTATTAAGCATAGGAGTTAGTGCAATGATTAGAGGATAAGCCTACAAAGGTGTAGCATGTAAGATTATGTTGTAGACACCATGTGTTTAAAATAAGAGTGTGAATAACAATGTTGTCAACATGATAACTCATTTAATTATGCAAACTCCATTGTTGTAGACACCATGTGCTAAATTAGAGTTTCTTACTCTCATGTTGTCAACATGACAACTCATATAAGTAGGCAAACTCCTATGTGTCTAACCTAAGAAATAATAAAATAATGCATTTATCCTAAGTAAACTTAAGTAAAGTGTAAATAATAATTATTTACCAAAGGCTAGAGGTAGAGAGAAGGGTTCCAAAATTAAGAAAGAAATTGTTGTAGGTATTCAAACTACATTGGATGATAGTTTTACTGTTGTTAGAAGATTGAAAAGGAGAACTAGGTGTTCTCCTTGTCATCAATGAAGATCATCTCATGAAATGTCAGAGGTTTAAATGCCTCTGACAAGAGACAAAGAATCAGAAAAGTTATGGATTCTTTGCAGGCAGATATTATTTTATTACAAGAAACCAAGTTGACTCAAAATCATTTTGATAAACTCATTGCATCTTGGAAAAAATGGAAAGCATTTCATATGCAAGGTTTGGGTGCTTATGGAGGCTTAACAATCTTTTGGAATCCTCTTACAGTTAACTCTCAGCTTCTTCGACAAGAAAGTGATTGGCTATTGGTCCAAATAATTGCATTTGATATTTCTTTTATCCTAATTAATGTCTATGGGCCTACATCAACCTTGGAGAAAGCTTGTTTGTGGGAGTTTATCACACATTCCCTTCATCAGCTAGATCAGAAAAAAGTAGTTATTGGTGGTGATTTCAATGCTCTATTAGATCAATCAGAAAAAATTGGTGGAATTATCCCCCCATTAAAAACTCCTCAAGATTTTAATGCTTTCATGGATAATAACAATCTGATGGATGTTAATCCAAGTGATGGAGTTTTTACTTGGACTAACAAGAGATCTAGTTTTGCAAATATTGCTACTTGTCTAGATAGATTTCTTTTATCTAAAGATTGGCAGCTAAGTTGTTCAGATATTTATTCAAACATCCTTACTTCTCTAGGATTTGATCATTTTCCTATTTCGTTAAATCTCAATTATAATAACAATTTCTCTAATCAACACTTTCCTTCTTCTTTCAAATTTGAAAGCATGTGGCTCAAACATCCAAGTTTTTTACACAATATTCAAAAATGGTGGAATGAAGTTCCTTTTGAAGGACAGAAAATGCATCAGTTTGCAATAAAATTGAAACATATCAATTCTCGAATTCATATTTGGAACCAAAATGTTTTCAAAAATGTGTTTCATCAAAAGGTCATAGTCAAAGATCAACTTGAAGAAGCTTATAACTAGATTATCCAAGAGGGCATGAATGAAGATACTCATTCTCTTCAAAAAAATTTGCAAGAACAATGGGAGGAATTGTGTTCATGAGAAGAGATGTACTAGAGACAAAAATATCAAGAATTATGGCTTTAGGATGGGGACAGAAATACTCAGTTCTTTCTTAACTCAGCCAAGCAAAAAAGAACTAACAATACAATTTTTCATATCAAAGATGCCTTTGGTACCCTCATGACTAATGAACATCTTATCAGGAATCAAGGCGTTAAATTTTTCAAGCATCTTCTTGCTCCTAAAGTTCTCCCTTCCCCTACTACATCACAGGTTGATGAACTCCTTGATTCCATTCCTATAGTGGTTTCTGATTAGGATAATGACATTTTGATGGCTCCTTTTACTATTCATGAAATATGTAAAGTTGTCTTTTCTTTTCCACCTGACAAAGCTCCTGGGCCAGATGGTTTCTCTGCAGTGTTTTATCAAAGTTATTGGAAAATTATTGGTTGGGATTTATGGGCGGCTGTGGAAGAATCTAGAAATTCTAAATCTATGCTAAAATATTTTAATACTACAAATATTTTTATTATTCCAAAATTGAGGGTCCCCCAAACTTTTGCGGACTTTAGACCAATCTCCTTATGCAACTTATCCTATAAGATTATTACCAAAGCCATATATATTAGGATTCAATATCTTATTCCACGTCTTATTTCCCCAGAGCAAGGTGGATTTGTGTTGGGCAGGGAAACCATGGAAGGGGCTCTTATGGCTCATGAAGTTCTTCATTCTATTAATTCAAACAAGACTTCAAGTTTTTTCATCAAACTAGATATGATGAAAGCTATGATAGAGTTTGTTGGAAATTCTTATTGCAAGTACTTGCCAAAATGGGTTTTTCAAAAAATTGGTGCAAATGGATTAAGGCTTGTATTTCAAAAGCTTGTTTTTCAGTCATCATTAATAGGAAACCTGAGGTTTTTTTTCCTTCTACTCAAGGGATTCGATAGGGGGACCCTTTATCTCTAGTTCAGTTTATTATTATGGCTAAAGCTTTTAGTAGGACCATCTCATGTTAACATTTGCTAAATAAATGGAAAGGAGTTCTCATTTTAGGTACAAACATATCTACTACACATTCTCTTTTTGCAGATGATAATCTTTTGTTTGGCTTGTCAAATGTACAGGAGGCTCGCCAGATTTTGTATGCACTTGACCTTTACTCAACAGTGTCTGGTCAGAGGTTAAATTCTCAGAAATCCAAGATTTATTTTTTCAATACTGTCAAATTGGTTTCTAACTAAGATAAACATGTCTTGGGCTTTTTAGAAGATTTCTTGCCTTCAGTCTATTTGGGCATTCCCTTTTTCATGGGTTCAAATAAATCTTTGTATTGGCCTTCAGTTATTCAACGTATCCAAAGTCGAATTGCTTCTTTGAAAGTTAGATGGTTGTCACTGGCGGGAAGAATTTTATTGATTAAATCAGTTTTAGCTGCTATCCCTAATTATTTTATTGTTGTTCTTAAGATTCCATCCAAAGTACTAGTTACAATTCAAAAATTGGTCAAAGGTTTCCTCTGGTCGGGTAACCTGGATGATTCTCAAAAGATTCCACTTATCTCTTTGCAAGATATGTCACATACTCCTAATGTCAGAGGAGCTGGAGTCCATGATCTTTCATTTTGAAATGAGGCATTTGGTGTGAAATTTATTTGGCACATGTATTCTAAGTCTCAGTCCACGTGGTGTAAAATTATGCAGCAAAAATATCTGGATAACAATGTTCCTTCTAGAGTCCTAATGATTTCTAATCTTCCAAAAGGTTTGGTTGTTTGAAACTTTATGATAGCTTCATGCAAAATCATAATTGACTATATTTCTTGGGAAGTTAAAAATGGACTTAGTATTAAATTTTGGAATGATTCCTAGAATGGTCAAATTCCCTTATCCAAAAGTGGAATTTCTTTGAATATTATTCATGTTGCGAAAATCCATTGGGGGACCCAGTTGAATCAATATGTGGAATATGTTTCTAAATTTTCAAATAAAATAGTTTGGAAAGACCCAAATAAGTTGCCTCTTTCATTTCAGGAAATTAATCAATTTCAAAATGTTCTAAATTCAAGATCAATCTACTTTTCTAATGACCAAGATCATATTTTTTGGGTTCTAGCTAAGGATGGTAAATACTCAGTGAAAGAGGGATACAAAATTCTACAACATAATGATTTGAATAAACCTACGTCTAGATCTTTTTCATTTTGTTGGAATTTGGTAGTTCTACCTAAAGCAAGTTGTTTTGCATGGCTGACATTAAAGCACAATATTTTAACTAGTGACAGACTATATAGACTACAAATTGCTAAGCTATTTAAATGTGTTCTTTGTAAGGATCAGGATGAAACTGTGGATCATTTGTTTGTTTCATGTTAATTTTCTTATCAATGTTGGTGCTTTATTTTGAGCAAGCTTAAGTATTCTACTCCCTTGCCTAACAATCTATGGGATCTGTTTCAAGCCTGGCCAATTCTCTATCAAAAATCATTGTTT
The DNA here is from genome assembly GCA_028749045.1 of Cupressus sempervirens. Lineage (NCBI taxonomy): Eukaryota > Viridiplantae > Streptophyta > Pinopsida > Cupressales > Cupressaceae > Cupressus > Cupressus sempervirens. The sequence continues at coordinate 87,898,661 of CM053785.1, forward strand.
TCAAACCTATGGAAATGTGTTTCAGCTTTGGTAGTTTGGGCTATTTTGTGGGAAAGAAATAAACGTATCTTTAGAAAGGAATCCCTTCCATTAAAAATTTTCTTAAATGGTATTGAAAATTCTATCTCAGAAGTGACTAATTCTAGTTTGAAAAGGACTAAATTTAATCCGATTGTGACTCATTAGGATTCATAGCTTGTCCAAGAATGGAAACTCTTATTTATCCCTAATGGGTGGAAGATTAGTCCATCACCAGCTCAGATCTTACTTAGGAAGAACAGTTGGAGACCTCCATCTTCTGGTTTTTGGAAGCTGAATTTTGATGGTGCTTCTAGAGGTAATCCTGGTCCTTTAGGTTTCAGGGTCTGCATTCAAAATTCCTTTGGTAAGGTTGTTGCAATTAGTGTATCTCCTCTACCTATTGACACAAACAATATTGCTGAGGCTCATGCTTTGTTGGTTGGGCTCTTATTAGCTAAACAAGGCTATTTTAATAAGCTACATATTTAAGGGGATTCTTCAATTATCATTGATGCTTGTATTCATAGACACATTATTTCCTGGAAACTAAAGTATGTTCTCAATCAAATCTGGACACTCCTTGATGAATGTTTGGAAGTTTGCCTCTCACGTACTTATCGTGAAGGGAATAAAGTTGTAGATTTTTTATCAAATTTGGGCTGTGATGGGGTTAATGTCTCTACTTTTCATTCTCTATCTTTTATTGAGCAACATAAGGTCTTAAGAAATCTTATTCATGATGACATGGTAGCAACTGATAGTAGTATTTTTTGAGATGAGAAAATTATCTTAAGATGCCGAGTAATTTTCTTTCATGTGTCGAGCTATGTCTCATCCTTTAGGAGCTGAGCTCCTTAGTAATTTTCATTGTGAGCTGAGCTCAGTCAATTTTTCAGCTGCCAAGCTCTTCATTCTACATGTGTTGAGTTATTCTGTACTACTAAGGGTTCAGGATCCTTTTAGGTGCCGAGCTGGCATTCTGTTAACTAGTGTCGAGTTTTGTTTGAGATGAGCAAGTTATTGTGCCAAGCTATGCATCATCCTTCAGGTGCTGAGTTATTCTATAGTTATGAGAGTATAGGTTATTTCAAGTATCGAGTTGGCATTCTGATAACTGGTGCTTGAGTTCTTCAAGCTTTAGGTGCCAAGCTCTTAATTTGTGCCAAGGTTACAAGATTCTTTTAGGGGCCAAGTTGGCATAAAATTATTGAGTGCCGAGTTATTGAGTCTTTATTCAGATGTCGAGTCCTCATGTGTCTCTAATGCCAAGTTGAGTTGGCATTATGTTTATTGATGTCGAATTCTATTTGCGATGAGAAAGTTATCTGAAGAAGCTGAGTAATTTTGTTTCATGTGCCAAGCTATGCATCAACCTTCAGGTGCTGAGTTATTCTGCAGTGCTAAGAGTATAGGATCTTTCAAGTGCCGAGTTGGCATTCTGATAACCGATGCCGAGTTCTCCAAGCTTCAAGTGTCCAGCTCTTTAGTTGTGTCAAGTTTACAGGATTCTTTTAGGGGCCAAGTTGGCATAAAAGTACTTAGTGCCGAGTTACTAAGTCTTTAGTTAGATGCTAAGTCTTCGTGTGTCTCTAATGCTGAGTTATGCTTATCAGGTGCTAAGTTACCTTGTTTATAAGTTGGTGTCATATGCTAATGAATTTAATGTCCCATGCTTTTATTCAGAGCATTTACACCGATATGATTTTTAAAGTACTTTTTGCAGGATCCATATCTTTTATTATCTGATGATATTCAATTTTGAAGGCATGTTGGTTGATTTCTTCATGTGAAAAAATCTAAATATTTAAGGAGTAATGTTTGTAGTACTATTTATAGGCAGGAGTAGGACATCACTGGAGAGATTAAATGACAAGTTGCATATTTGATTTTTTAGTAAGACTCTTTGCATCATCTTGAAAAATATTTGCAAAGGCTTAATTAGGCAATAGAGTCTGTAAGCTGAGATTGTGTTGAAAAATGAATTCTAGGTGGGATATTGATCTAGTTTGGGCAACATGTCATATGCAACATCATTTAGTTATGCCAAAAAAAAATTGGATTTGGCTACAGCCGGCCTTAGATGAAGTTATTCTTCCTAAGCATATAATGGACAAGGTGATGTATCAAATGTTCATTCTGAACTCACACTCGGCCAGTTCAGCCATTCGATGCATCATTGGTGAGGAGCTTCTCTGTCCCTCGGCACTTGTGTTTTTATATCCCTCCCAAGTCATATCTATTTCCCTTTCCAATTCCATTGATCTTTTACAATCTCTAGAGTTACTTCAAGGATTGGCTCGTAAGGTAATTCTGCCACATTTCTTATGGGATTTTAAGTTGGAGATAGCCATGCAGAAATATGATTTATGGAATGGTATGGCTTTAGTTGGTGGTCTGTCTTCACATTTTCAAATTATGCAAAAGCATGAATATTATATGGTTTTTGAGGCAATGAAAAAAACCATAGATAACGGCAGTATCAATTATTTGAAACAATCTTTTCCTTTTGATCCACAAATTTTGGGTGAGTGGGTGGTGGAAAGAATCCTATCAGTCAGAAATGCCACGATTTACTTTCTTTCAAGTCCTAATGCTTCATCCCCCACTTAGTTGAATGCATTGGCAGTTACTCCACAACCATTGGATTGGAATCTTTGGGACTCTATCGGTGTGCCAAATTCTAATTTAGATTGGCTACTACATAGTTTAGTTTCAAGATTTGACTTCGGAATTCCTTTAATTGGTTTTTGGCTCCTCTGTTCATGTTTTTGCAGATTGGGCAGATTGGGCAGAATTGTAAAGCATTGTTTCAAAGGTTCATCTCAGAAATTCCCCTTATTTTCATTTGGGGGTATCTCTTATGTTGCTGCTCTAAATTTTTTGCTGCCAAACTTATTGTATCTGTATTATGCAGAAGTTTAGAGTGGGTTATCTTCAGTTGGGTGATAACCCTTTGTAATTTTTTTGCTATTAATATATACATACATGTAAACTTTAGGGACGATGCTGTGTTTTCTTCACTGATTCTTTCCCAGTTGACCTTGTTGAATTAGATTAATAAATATTATAGTGGCTTGCCACTTTTTCTCAAAAAAATTATTATTATTATTTACACTAACAAATACTACCAAATATTTTATTTCTCAAAATCATGTTCCTCACTATAGCTTTTTCTAACTTCCTTTTATCCATGTTACTATACAAACTCTAATATTTATTTAACTAAACAAAATTGTTATTCTCAATAATCTGCATATCCAAATTTTTAACCTTAGGCTTCTAGGCTTTCTTACCAATTGATGTTATGCCTTCACCAACTGCCTACTCTATGGTTTTCTCCTGAGACTCTTCTTCAATCTCATCAAACTCACTGATTTGTAGTGTTTTCCTTCTCTTACTCGGACCACTAGTGGTCTTCTTGGTCCTCTTTCGATCTTTTAGATTTCCTCTACATATATGCTATAACTACCACATCTTCATTATGTTTCTTCTTCCTACTAGATTTCTCCTTGATAGGTTGCACTTGTGCAACTATGGCATAGGGTGCAATATGTATTTGTGAAGTAGATCCTACTACTATCACTCCTTCTAAAGGTGATGATATGGAAATAGGAGTAGTTGCAAATATGTCTAATTGGCTATTGCTATACCCTTGATCTCATTAAATTACTCCCTTTTCATTCCTAATTCTTTGAGAATGGATTCTATCCTTTTCTCAACATTCTTCTTTGTTTCTTTGCTGTTAAGTTCAAAGAAAAATTCCTTCATCTTTTCTTCATAAGTTCCCCATCTAGGGCATTTTGTATCCATTTTTGATTGAAATATAATCTTGGCATATCCTTCAATGTGTTCTCCACTCATTTGATAACCCATAGATTCTATGAGTTTAACTCTTTGTTCCACTACCTCCATACAAGTTGTGTAAATCTCTACCATAAAACACATTTCATCCTTGTATTTATGTACCATAGTAGGAGGGATTCAATATATGTGCTTCATTTTTTATTGAAAGTCCATCATTTTGTCAATGTCCTTATCCCTCTCATCTTCACATTTTTTCCTATAACACTAAGTGATCAGCTTCATTGTGCACTCATCACTATTCCAACTTGTCATACTAGAAAATTGCTTTGTTGCATGGAAAAACAAATGGGTCAGTAAGGACTCAAATCTTAAAACTACATTCTTAGATTTCTTTAGCTTTGTAATGTTGTCCAAAAGTTTCACTCTAACAATCTTGCACATGTTCACATTTTTCTTTTTGATAGCCATCACATATGTTGCATGTAAAAATGTTGTCGGCACAAAATTTAGAATTGAACTGTGATTAAGCTTATATCAAATTTTCTTTCTCAACACTCTAACTCTAGTATCCTTAATTTGATCAAATTTCATATTTTTTCCATGAAATTCAGTCCTCATATTTGTTTCAAGAATTTTCCTAACATTTCTGTCATTTACTAAATTCAAACCTTCATTTCTTAGTCCAGTGACCTTATGAATTAGGTCATTATCAATCACAACAGGCATATCACCTACCCAATATATCTATTTATGTACTCCACTTAGGATAGTCCTACTCCATTCATGATTATCAAATATTGTATAAAGAATATACTTGATCAGATTCAACTCATTCAAGAATATGTACTTAGGTTTCAACGTTAGGTTTCCATTACACATAATAGGTCTAAATCCTTATGAATGTCTTCATCTCTAATACTCTCAAATTTATAGTGAATGTAGCTTCTAACATCTTCTACATGAAATATATTAGGTGAGATTTGTGAGAACTCTCTCAAAGGATCATCAATTAAAGAAACAAATGGGTACTTCTTAAACTTATACCTTGGCCTGTCACTAACATCACATATAGACGAGTTTACCATTATGCTAACTGACTATACTGAAAATTCTAGCTGAAAGATTTATAAAATACCTTGATTATCATGTATTAGGGCTTCTTCAACTTTTCTCTTCAAACACTTTAGTTTTCTTCTTAATTTGATGTCATATCGCTCACAAATGCTCCAAATTCTTTACACAAACAAATGGTACTAAAAATCTAGTTCGTTATCTGTAAATCATTTCAATTTTAACTTTGCATTAAATGTGTTTCTACTTTATGTTCACAATCTAATTATAATTACTAATAAGCTTGATTACTTCCATACAACTTACTATGATCCTAAAAATCTTTCTGCATTTAACCATAGTTTCCTCACTAAGTCTTATACCTTTTGTTGAGTGCACAACTTCTAATTCACTTTTTAACAATAGTTTTGATTAACTGACACTCTACTTCTACTAGAAATGCTTAATTCAAATAGGATGAGTCACAAAAAATTGTTGACTTCAATCCTCCATCAAGTGCATCAAAATGCTTCTCTTCTAAAACTATATAAGAACCTATTTTAAGGAGAAGTATTTTCAAGACCAGATTTAAGATGGTTCAAAAATGTTGCAAAGTGATCATTGATAGTGGAAGTTCTAAAAATTTTGTATCAGAAGAGTTGGTTACAAAGTTGCAATTACAGAGGCTTAAGCATCCTAAACCCTATCATGTTTCATGGATCAAAGACGAGCATAAGATATTGGTAAGTGAGCAATGCCTTGTGAAATTCAAGATTGGACATTACTTTGATGAAGTTCTATGTGATATTATGCTTATGGATTGTTGTCATATTTTGTTGGTAGACCTTGGCAATATGATAGATATGCTATACATGATGAAAGATTGAATCAAATATTGTTTTCTTTGATTGAAAGTCCAATAGAGGTGAATTGTACTACTATGAAAATTTGCATCGTGAATGGAAAACAATTTGAAAAGGAAATGAAAAAGAATCAAGTTTATTTTGCTATAATTCCTAGAGGACCGAGTTGTGTGCCAACAAGCTGTCTTAGCTAAGTGCCAGTCAGTGGTGACCGAGTGGTAGAGAAACTAATGAAAATTGAGTACTAGAAGAAATTGCTAAATTGTTGAATGAGTATAAAGAGATTGTTGCTAATAATATTCCTGATGGTTTGCCTCCAATGAGAAGTATAAGTCATTGTATGGATCTGATTCCTAGAGCTAGTTTTCCAAACAAAGCACCATATAGATTGACACTTATAGAGAATGAAGAACTTAACAAACAAGTGCATGAGCTATTACAGAAAGGTTTGATCAGAGAAAGTTTGAGTCCATGTGTTGTACCTACTATATTAACACCTAAAAAGAACGGAGAATGGAGAATGTGTATTGATTCCAGAGCTATTAACAAGATCATAGTGAAATATAGGTTTCCCATGCCAACGATGGATGACAAAATGGATTTTTTGAGTGGAGCAAAGTATTTTACCAAAATTGATTTGAAGAGTGGCTATCATCAGATCAGAATTAGAGAAGGCAATGAATGGAAAACTACGTTAAAGACAAAAGATGGTTTGTATGAATGGTTGGTTATGCCTTTTGGTTTAACTAATGTACCTAGTACTTTCATAAGGTTGATGAATGAAGTTCTAAAAAGATTCTTGGGTAAGTTTGTGATTTTTTATTTGGATGATATTCTAATATTCAGTAAGACTAAGGAAGAACATCTTGAGCATATTAGACAAGTATTACAGAGGTTGAAAGAGGAGAAGTTGCTAATTAATCTAAAAAAGTGTTCTTTTGTGCAAGAGGAGATTGTGTATTTGGGATTTGTGATTTCAGTTGATGGATTGAAGATGGATCCTGAGAAAGTTAAAGAAATTTTGGAGTGGCCTACACCTGAGAATGTCGGTGAGGTAAGATCATTTCATGGTTTGGCTATATTTTACAAAAAGTTTATAAGGAATTTTAGTTCTATTTGTAATGCTATGACTGAGACAATGAGGGGAGATAAAAAGGAATTCAAATGGACACATGGAGCTGATAAGAGTTTTGAGCATTGAGTTGAAGATGTTCTTTGTTGACTGAAGTGAAGGTTGAAGTTCTTGGTTTTGATGAAATGAAAGAGTTGTATGATGCTGATCCTGATTTTTCTAAGGTGTGGAGAGAGTGCAAAGCACCAAATCTAACAGATCACATAAGTAAGTATGATGAGTATTTTTTTCAAGAAGGTATGTTATTCAAAGGTATTCAGTTGTGTGTTCCTAAAAGTTCTATGAGGTTGAATCTAATTAAGGAAAAACATAGTGGTGGATTGGTTGGACATTTTGGAATTGATAAAACATTGAGTTTTCTAAAAGACAAATATTATTGGCCACAAATGTATACACATACTACTGTTCCTGAGAAACCTTGGACTGACATCAGTATGGATTTTGTTCTAGGATTGCCTAAGATAGTGAAGGGATATGATTCTATATTTGTTGTGGTGGATAGATTTTCTAAGATGGCTTATTTCATACCATGTAAGAAGATATCAGATGCTGAGCATGTTGCTGAATTTTTTTTAAAAGAAATTGTGAGATTGCATGGACTACCAAGAAGTATTATTTCTGACAGAGATAGTAAGTTTGTTGGTTATTTTTGGAAGACTTTGTGGAAGAAGATGGGTACTAAATTGAAGTTTAGTTCTACATTCCATCCACAGATAGATGGACATACAGAGGTTGTGAATAGAAGCTTGGGTAATTTGCTGAGATGTTTAGTTGGAGACAAGCCAAGTAATTGGGAGATGGTATTAGCACAAGCTGGGTTTGCATATAATAGTTCTGTGAATATGAGTACAAAGAAGACACCTTTTGAGATTGTTACTAGAATGCATCATAGAGGCATATCATATTTGAGAGATATTGTTGGTGAAGAAAAGAGAAGTGTTGGAGGAGAAGAATTTGCTGATTTTATGGAGTCTTTGCATAAGGAAGTGAAGTTGAGGTTGGGACAAAGTAATTAGAAGTATAAGGAGAATGCTGATCAGTCTAGAAGACATCATGATTTTCGAGTTGGTGATGAGGTGATGATTCATTTAAAGAAAGGAAGATTTCCTATCAGAACATATAGTAAGCTGAAAATGAAGAAATTTGGACCTTGTAAGATCTTCGAAAAGTTTGATAGTGGCAATGCTTATGAAGTTGAGTTACCTAATGGCACGGATATATCTCCTATATTCAATGTTGTTGATATATATAAGTATCATGAGTTACATGATGAAGTTGCTATACTTGATGACTATGCTAAGAAGTAGATTGAAGAGGTTGAATAGGTATTGGATCAGAGAATTTGTAAGAGAACAAGAGGAAAGGATTACTATGAGTATTTGGTGAAGTGGAAGAATAGACCTACTGAAGATGCTACATGGATTTCTCAATCTAAGTTGGATTTAGCTCAGGTTGTGACAATTGTATTATTTAGGAGAATCATTTTTTTCTCCAACCCTGGTTGTCTGATGTAGGAGCATCCTAGGTTGTCCTTGTAACCCTGTACATTTTTGTTCATTTTGTTAGTTTCTACCAAGTTCTAGTTGCTCCTAAGTTTAGTTCTAGTTGCTACAAAGTTCTGAGTTCTAGTTTCTAGTTGCTACCGAGTTCCAATTGCTATCAAGTTCTAGTTTCTAGTTGCTATCGAGTTCTAGTTTCTAGTTGCTACCAAGTTCCAGTTGCTATAGAGTTTAGTTCTAGTTGTTATCGAGTTCTAGTTGCTACCGAGTTCAAGTTTCCAATTGCTACCAAGTTCTAGTTGCTACTAAGTTCATAGTTACTACAATGTAATTGCTTTGGATGTCGAGCTTGTGTAGATGTCGAGTGTTAGTTTTGGAAAGCTTTCTTTTGTCGAGTAATCTGTGCCTGGTTCTTGTTTGAGCTGACTTTGCTCACATTTAATTTTGGTATAGGTAGTTATATTTGCTGAGATTTGACTTGTGGCTTCTCTATGTTCTAGAATGTTCTATAAGCCATTTTGGCAAGTATAAATAGGGTGTTTAGGCTTAGAGTTAGGCAGATTTTAGAGAGTTTAGAAAGACAAGGCATATATGTCTAGAAATGTGAATTTAAAGTTGGATCGTGGATCTGCAAGTTGTATTTTGTACTTGGCCATAACACATAAGGCCTTACAGTTGGGCATGTATGTTGTTTAATTGATCAATTAATAAAGATATCTTGTTCTCTCTTCTTAGTGTTGTGTTTTCCATTGTGTGACTCTTGTAGGTTAGTTTGGATAGCTAGGTGTGCCCTAGGCCCTGGATGTTCTATTCCTTCTTGCATCAACAACACTGGAGTAAGAAACTTTATTTTAGCACATGGTGTCTACAACAATGGAGTTTTCATAATTAACTAAGTTGTCATGTTGACAACACAGTTATTCACACTCTTATTTTAAGCACATGGTGTCTACAACATAATTTTACATGCTACACCTTTGTAGGCATATCTTCTCATCATTACACTAACTCCTATGCTTAATGGGGGATAATCCACTCCTGGTTGACATCTGCCTCGTTGTAAGACTTATCAGTGTGTTGACTCCTAGTCAATCTAGAGGCCTTTATATATAGGCACTCCTAGTGTGTGCTAAATCAATATCTAAGAACATTATTCATTCTCATATCATTATTCTGATCATACATTATTTGGTCAATATTTTACTTGTCTTGTGCTTCTTGATCTTGGCTTGATTTTTATTGTAAGGAAAATTCTTATAGTATTCAAAATAAAATTTCTAAAGACTTGTACAATAGATTACTAAATAGCAAGAGAAGAGTAGTAGAGGTAGATACAAAATTGAGAGAAAATATGTGATGTTACCAATGATGAGGATACATAAAGAAATTTGAAAGGTAATTAGCCTTTGTTGAGGAACAAGATTTGATCAAATTTTTAATATAAATATGGTTAAATACTCCACAACTAGAAATTATCATAAATGCCTAATGTTTTTGTAAAAGAGGTATAGGAATGCCATGTACAAAAGTTAATAAGTATATATATCCTCTTCCTTAATCCATAGAGGTAATCTAGTTCAAGAAATTATTTTAGTAGCTTTTCAAGGCATTCTATTAAGGGCATAAGTTTTAGGGAGGAATGTAGATGTCTCAAAAGAAGGAAAGATGATCATGGATACTCCTATTAGAAATAGGAATTTTTTATTCTATTATCTACAACAAATTAGAATATTTTTTATTTTAATGAAGTGGGAGCATAAACTTCAGGTGTTTAGAGAGGTGGAAATCAAAAGAGATGTGAGTTTTCTAAAGAAATCTATGGGGATAATTGAGGTATTACAAGAAGAGCTTAGGATTTCATTAGATGAATCTAAAGAATGGTAAATAAAATAAACATGATGAAAGGATGCATGGGATGCATAATGATCTAAGTTTTTCCTCTAAAAGAAAATATTCTCAAGGTGAAGAAGGGGTGGAGAGGAAGAAGGGAGACTGGACAACAAGATAGAAGATGCTTGTCCACCCTCTATGGAAGAAACAGTTGGGCCCTCCATGTAAGCATGAAAAAATTCTTCAATTTCCACATATATCCTAATTATTTTGTGAAAATTCTAAGACTCATGTATTGAACATATGTTTTAATACTTGTGGATTAGTTATAGTTCTATTGGGTTGGTCATGTATTACTTGTGATTTGATAATGTTGAGCTAGTATTTATGTTGGTTTTTAGTTTAGGAGACATTTGATTCCATAATGGCCAATAAAATAATGAACTAGTAAAATGATAGAATTTAGATTATATATAAAGGATAGAATGGTATAGATATAGGTATGATCAATACACATTTAGTACTTTTTAGTTAGTAGATGGAGTATATCTTCAATCTATATTCTAAGAGATTTGTTTGGTCTCATGACATTAAGAAAAATTCAAGTGTGTCCTAAAGTTTAGTTTTTATCAGAAGCACTCCATCTCTTTTGTAAATTCCATTATCTATATTAATATGTTAAGCAAAGTATCTGCTTATTCCTTTTAGTGATAATAATGCATATGAAAGAGTTATTATAATTTGATAAATATCCAATATCAAATAACAATTTTGAATTCAACATTAAAGAAAATAATTTTATTTTATTTTAACTTGCTTTGTTAGACATGACATGCTCTTTAGTATCATGTATGTTAGGGACAAACTAGATCTCATACTTTACATAGGAAGCTCTCATCAATCATGTTCCATCACCAAACAAAATTTAAAACAAAATTTAATATATTTTTATTTTTATTGATTAAAAATAATATGTTTTATTAGTGTACATTTTGTCTTCCTACAGTTGAATGGTTGTATATGGGTCTACCAAATAATGAACTCTTACTAATTGAATAGGCTCAATACAATAAGAGATATTTCATAGAAAATATTTTTTAAAAACACCTATTAATTTTCTATATAAAATAATTAATTGGATCAATGTGAAAATACAAACATACAAACATAAAATATTAAATTATATATTCATCAACTAGTTTTCATTGCATTCAATTGTTTCCACCATAATTGGCATCCCATGTTGAGGAGTTAAAGTGAATAAGGCTACAGGTTCATGCATGTATCCACTGCTAGCACTAAATCGACTGAACCTCTTAACCAACATAGTCACCACAACCTTTGTTGCCAGTAATGCATACTTCTAGTCTATGCACACTCTTGGCCCTACAGAAAATGGTATGAATGCATACAGATGATTCTTTGTAGCTTTGTTTATTCCATCTTTGAAATGCCTTGGCCTGAACTCATTTGCATCACTTCCCCAGTACCTAGAATCCCTATGCACTAATAATGTTTCTCCCACCACATTCACATCCTTGAAGATTATAAAATTATCTCTTAATTTTATGTCCTTCAATGCCTGTCCGACGACGCCTATTACTAGTGGGTACAAAGGTAAAGGATTGGGAAAACATCAACAATGAATCATAGAGCCTATTGAGCCAATAATGAGACCAAAGTATGAAGAAATAGGATATATGATAGATGAAATAAATGATTACATGTATTCAATCAAATTTTTTCAATGTAAACAATATATGCAATGTTCAAATTGTAATAGGAAATGGCACATGAAAGACAAGTGTTGGGATCTACATCCATGTAGTCTTTGTGGATTAAAGAGTCATTGTGAAAAGACATGTTGGAATAGAGAGTGTAAAATGAATTCTATGGAGAAATGCTTCAAAATGGACGTTGGATGGAGTTATCACAACTGATAGTATTTGATGCCACATTTTTATATTCTTTATCACAAACAACCTCAACAAAGTCTCACTTTTCTAATGGTGAATTGAAATCATCTATATTACATGAAACATCACTTACTAATTTTTCTTTGACACATGCATTTTTTTCAGTGATGGATTGATTTAGTTCATCCTTTAACAAGTCATTTTCTTCTTTTACTTTCTTCATTTTCTCCTCTAATTCATCTTTTAACAAGTAATTCTCTTATTTTACTTTCTTCATTTTCTCCTCTAATTCGTCATTTCTTTTCTTAACATTATCCAAAAAATTCAATTTTTTCTCTAGCTCTCCATTGCATCTATATAGTCATTAATTTGATTTTAAAAGTTGCATCTTTCTAGATTCATTTCATTTCTTAATTGTGTAAGTTCTTCTTGTAAACAATTCTTCTCACAAATTAAGTCTCCATTTTCTTTCTTCACATTTATTAATTCTTTTTCTAAAATGTCTATCTCAAAAATTAAATTTGCATTTGTCTTTAACACTCTTTTACCTTGCTTCCCCATTACAACTAATCCACAAATAACACTTTCTTTGAATCAACCTAGCATTTTTTCCACATTTCACAATCACAATGCAATTTCAGATTTTCTCATCTATTCCTTTAAAGATTCAAATGTAAGATTATTGAACATGATCACCATCTCAACAATATTACACCAAACTCTCTAACATTTTCTCTACATTGATAAAATGGATAATTTTACTTCCAACAATCTCAATCTTCTCTTAATGTAGCAATAGACAAAATACCAACAACCCTTCTCTTGAGTAATCTTTTACCATACATTTTTGTTCTCCTTTAGACAACTACTTCAAAAAACAAAACAATATATTCCATTGCCCATCTTGGATTTCCAAAAACCCAACGGTTTCTTTGATGCTGCTCAATCAGAATATAACTTGTAAAAAAAAAATTCACACAAAAAAATTCTATCATAGCCCAAGAGTCAATAATGCTCTGATACCATGATGAAAACTAGATATCACAGAGAGAAATTAGAATATGAGTAGAATAGAAGAAATATAACTCATTTTATTAACTCATAACTCTCTGTGATTGAGATACATCTATTGTAGTTTTACCTCTAATTTATAGAGGCTTCTAGCAACTAAACTAGTAGAGGAAGGTTTTAGGCTTTTGACAAGTGGATGGTTGAATGAGGCATAGGGCTTAGTCCACGGGGAGATGTGGATTTCTAATATTTAGATTTCTAGGAGTATACAGCTGGTACTACAGTTCGGTTGCAACAAACAATTGACGTGGTCAGAGGAGGATTATTAATATTCCAATAGGGTAGAACCTTAATGTCTCGTTCAATATCATCCCAATATATCAAAAAAATTTTTACAGTATTAATTAGTTCATTAATGTTTCTCTTTGGAGGAATTCTGTAGCGAGATCCATACTATCAAATACTTACAATTTTGAGCTTCATTAAAGAGTCCATGGTAGGATTGTTGTTTCCAAGAATTGCAATTGCTTCTTCATGAGCCTTTTGTTGCCAGTCCTAGTTAAGTGCCAACAAGAGTCCATGTTACGAGAACACTCATTGCTTCTCTTCCTCCCAAGAAGAAAGCTCTGCACTCGTGCATTACTTGCTTTTTTGTGTGGCTAAAATGCTTACCATCTGAAGAAACATTATTTGTTTCTGAGAGTATCAACTCAAGAAGATCACTCCCATGTGATTTACTCTCTTTTTGTTTCTCTATAATCTGCTTCCAAGCCTTCAGATTTGAGGGTATGGGAATATATCTATTTTTAGAAAAATATAAATGTGAGCTCAAAACAATCATCTTTATTATGATGAAAACAATCCAAATCTCAAAATTCCCATTCGAAAAGGAATCATATCATACCTAGAACCTGGAAACCATAGATATCAAATATTGTGCTTCATTATCTCTTCTAATCTCCTCATATCTTCCCATATTTCTTTTCTATCTTTTTTGTAGTCCATTCCAAATCTGACCCTCATTAAGATTTTTGCAATAAGTCTGTCCATGAAAGCAATTAGCTCTAATTCAAAAGGGCTTGACTTAAACATCTTTCGAAGATTGTGAAAAGTGTCTTAGTGGTGAAGTGTTCCATGACAGCTATGATTTATATAGTCCAATACTATACTCATGTCCTTCGCTTCTTTCTATGCCATCAAACGAGTGGGAATGATATTTGAATTCAAAATGGTAACGATGATTACTTTCTTAATGGAAGCAGACATGAACAAACATTTTGAGGGAAGAATGGGCCTACAACAACCTACGCAGTCAAAAGGTTAGTGTGTTTTGTTTAAGCTGGGTCATCGACAACTATGTTCGCTAGATAGTCCACAAACTTGAACACATCCTTTGTCTTTTTGTATGCCTCAAATGCTTCCTCCATATTCACATGAATCTCAACCCTAGTGATATCACTAAATATTTTCCATACTATTTCCATCTACATATTCTCGTTATCCAGTTCACAAAGATGATGATTGTGATCTACAACACTATTTCCCAATAATGAATGCAACACCCTAGAGCTAAGTGCTTTTTTATGAGCCTCATCCATCCTACCCTTCATTCTATCATATGATTTCTTATTGAACATCCAAAAGGTACATTGGTCTATCTCTGACTAATGTGTTCCATCCAATATTGGTTTGTATTCCCTAAATAAACTTCCATGATTATGAATACATATAGGTGAACCATACATGCGTAATAAACACATGTATGGTTCATCAATATGTATTCATAATAATGCATGTATGTATGAATACATATAGATGAACCATATATGAGTAACAATATATATTATGTATGTATATATGTATGTGTGTGTGGTATATTTATATATGTGTATGTGTTTGTATAAGTATATGTACGTGTATGTATGTATATATGTATATATATGTATGTATGTATATATATATGTATGTATGTTTATATATATGTATATATGTATACATATACATATAAATAAATTTATATATTATACATGGATATATATATATATATATACATATCTATATATATTACATATTATTCATAAATCAAATTCTATTTTCATAAATCTATATATATCTACATATTAAAATATTGCATGTAAATATTAATACATATATACATACATTATATATGTATATATATGTATGTATGTATGTATACATACACACACACACACACACACACACAAAAATACATACATACATGTTGGATACAATTGTTCAATTGTGTGTTGTCTTTGATATCATACAAATATCATATCAGTCATCAGATAGTATCTACCGAGCTCAGAAGGTCAGCTAGACAAAAGATAGTGTCTACCAAGCTCAGAAGGTCAGCTAGACAAAGGATAGTGTCTGCTGAGCTTAGAAGGTCAGCTAGACAAAGGATAGTGTCTACCGAGTTCAAAAGGTCAGCTACACAAAGGATAGTGTCTACCAAGCTTAGAAGATCAGCAAAGCAAAGAAGCAGTTCTTACTAAGTCCACTCAGTCATCAAAGGTAATTTGGAAGAAGTAGTTCTTACCGAGCTCACTCGATCATCAAAGGTAATTTGGAAGAAGCAGTTCTTACCAAGCTCTCATGAAGGGATTTAGTTCTTACCGAGTAAACTTAGCAGCCAAAAGATTTTAAGGATATTACAATGTTAACAAAGTCAATAAGTTTAACTCAGAAAATTTCTAAAAGTAGTATTTACCAAGCAGGGTCGGCCAATAAAGGATTTCATTGTTTTACAGAATAACATTTATTTGTTTAGAGTAATATATGTAGCCAACTGATGTATGATTTATTGGTAAATGTAACATGTAAATGGGCTGACTTGACAATTTGAATAGTATAAGTAAGAGATCAAGTTGTGAATTCTAAGAAGTATGAAATGGAAGTGGAATTAATGTAAAAATGAAGATTGATTATTGTGGAAGTGAATTTGAAAGATGATCAGATATCATTGAGGAGCAGTAGAGCCATATTTGATCAAGGAGGATCTAATGATACTGAACGAAGATCTGTAAGCAGCAAATTCAGTTACATCTTGTTCAGGTCAATTCATTGTTGCTTTCTAACCATTGTAGTAGTGATTTCAAATCTCTTAATAGAGTTGGTTTAGTAGCCATTTTTTAAATCCTCTAACAAGGTGACAGTTTAGTTGAATTGTTCTAAACACCTCTAGCAAGGCCACTCCTATCAGGGTGATTAAATCCTCTAATAGGGTCACACCTAACAGTGTCTATTGTAACCTTTAACAAGGTTGGCTCCTAATAGGGCTCACTTTAGAAGAGTGAAAAATTGGTGACTAGTTACTTGGTGGTTTTTCCCATATTGGATTTCCATGTTAAATCTCGTGTCTCTTGTGTTCACTTTATTTTCAGTTACATGCATGAATTCTTGAAGATAAATTTACCAAGTTATAGCATTTGTTTACCAGGTATCATCAGTAACTAGATCTTTAAGACATCTAAGGGATCTATGGATTAATTTTTGTTAGTAATTGATTCACCCCCGCTCTCAGTTACTTTATCTTTAATCCCAACAATTGGTATCAGAGCTATTGGTGCTTACAGGAAAAGATTTCAAGGATCTAAGCTAAAGATCAGGATGTCTTACAAAAGAAAAATTCCAAGACTTAACAAGGACAACTTCTTAGCATAGCAAGGATTGATGAGGATTCATCTGGCTTCTATTGGCGATATAGGGCTGAAGTAATTTGATGAAAAATATGAAGAACCTTTTGGTACATTATCTATCAATAATATTTCTGAAAAGAAGACTCACAATAACATGATGGTAGATATAGCATCTACTCTGAGTTATGAAGAGTTTGATGACATCAAGGATTGCAAAACTACCTTTTAAATGTGGAACAAGCTGAAAGAAATCTATGGAGGAGATGATAATGTGAGAAGAGACAAAGAAGAAAGTTTGAGAGGACAATTTAATCAAATGAGGATGAGAGAGGATGAAAACATTGCAAAGTATGTTGAAAGAGTTAAAGCATGTGTTAGTGCAATCAAAGCATCTCGAAGAGATATCAATGATGAGATAGTTATAAGTAAAGTTCTTAGAACTCTACTTCCCATTTATGCAATCAGAGTTTCTGCAATTCAAGAAAGGAGATGTGAGGCAAATCATAAAATAAATTTAGAGGCCATAGTTGAAAGATTGACTACATTTGAGCTAGATAACTATGCAAATTGTGTTCCAGCTGCCAAAAAAAGTGAATACGCATTTGAAGCCAAGCTTTCATTCAAAGAAAAAGAGAAAAAGATTAAAGATCCACAATCAGGTAGTGATGAAGAATCAGAACTAAGTTTAGACAGTGATCTTGAAGTGGTTGAAGCTCTACTAGCGAGAAAATATTCAAGAGGCAAAGGGAAATACAAAGGTAAGGTTCCTCTAATCTACTTTTCTTGTGAAAAATTTGGACATATTGTGGCTAGGTGCCAAAATAAGTAGGGAAAAGATGAGAAGAAAGGTCACAAGTACAATGGAAAGAAAGACTTCAAATCATTCAAAGATAAAGGTAAGAAAACATGTTTTATGGATAAATATTCTAATGATTTTGATGATGAAGAAGAAGATGAAATTGTCAACATTACTGTGAAAGATGAGTTTGATAATGATGAGGAAATGACACTCATTTAACATATGATCATAAATGATACATGGATCATAGATAGTGGTTGTTCTCATCACATGACTAGTGATAAAACTAAGTTTGAATATTTTGAAGACTATGATGGTGACAGTGTAAGATTTGGTAACAATGAACTTTGTTGTATAAGAGGAAAAGGAAGAATCTCACTAACCAAGGAACTTGTATGTGATAATGCATATTGAGTAGAAGGACTAAAGCATAATTTATTGAGTGTGGCACAACTACTCAATAATGGATTCAAACTAGAATTTATGCATGGAAAAGAAAGATTGTTGGATGGCAAAGGAAAGCTGATTGGATCAGGCACTCAAACAAAAGGTAACTTATTTTATCTTGAACTTGGTGAATGTTCATGTTTCATTGCTGAAATTGAAGAAAGTTTGTTATGGCATAGGAGGTTGTGTCATGTAAACTTTGAAAACTTAATAAAAATCAGTAAATTCAAAAAAGTAAAAGGTATTTCTTACATAAAAAAACTTGAGGTTGGTCTATGCAAGAATTGTCAAATTGGTAAAATGAGAAAGACTAGTTTTAAAAGCAAGAACTATCAGACTGAAGAAGTTCTAGAAATTGTGCATACTAATTTGTGTGGAGCTATTGGCATTGAAAGTTATACGAGTGAAAAATTCTTCATTCAGTTTGTTGATGACTATTCAAGACTGATGACTGTCATGTAACTGAGAGAAAAATCAGAAGCATTTGAAAAGTTCAAATGGTATTTGGCCAGAGTAGAAAAGAAAAAAAGAAAAAGATTGAAATGCTTAAGGTTTGATAGAGGTGGTGAATTCATTTCACATGAGTTCAATAAATTTTGTATTCAAAGGGGAATCAAAAGACAAGTTTTAGCACCTGGAACTCCTGAACAAAATGGAATAGTAGAAAGGAGGAATAGATCTATAATGGATTGTGCAAGAACTTTAATGATTGAGAAAGACATTGCTATCAAATACTCGAAGGAAGCTATCAGCACTACAGTTCATACCTTCAACCAAGTACAGCTGAAAAATGACTCATTCAAAACACCCTATGAGTTGTGGTATGGGTACAAACACAATGTAAATTATCTAAAAGTATTTGGAAGAAAATGTTACATTTTGAAAGAATAGATAGAAAAGGTAAATTTGATGTAAAAAGTGATGAAGGAATATTTTTGGGATACTCTTACAAAAGCAAAGCATATAGATGTTTGAACTTATCTACTCACAAAGTCATAGAAAGTGTACATGTGAAAGTTGATGAATTTGTAGAAAGAATAGAAGAAGAAAGCAAAAAGGAACCTGAAGACTACAAAAGATTTGTTTATATTGAATCTAATACAATGCCAAGTATACCTATTAATCAAGAATTCTGAAATCCAGATTCTTTATTAACTGAGTCACAAGAAGTTCAAATCAAGTCAACATCTACTAAGCTGGAAGAAATCAAGTTGCAAATAGAAGCTACCGAGTTAGCATCTACTGAGCCTGAGCAACCAGAATTAGATACAGAAGTTGAGACACAGAAGGATAAAAATGTACATCATTCAAAAGGAAAGGAACCCATGTTAGCCAAGTATGTTAGAAAGCATCATGCACTAGATCAGATCATTCGTGATAAATCAGAAGGAAAAATGATAAGAAGTAAGTTGAATGGCACTTGTTTACTTGCTGATTTTGAACCTAGAAATGTCAAAGATGCACTAGGCAATGAAAGTTGGATTGAAGCTATGAATGAAGAAATAGAATAGATAGAGAAAAAAAAAAAATGGACTCTTGTATCAAGACCCAAAAACAAAAATGTAATTGGAACAAAGTGGGTATTCAAAAAAAAACTAAATGAAGATGGTAAGATATCAAGGAAAAAAGCTAGACTAGTATGCTAAGGATACTCTCAAGAAGAAGGTGTAGACTATGGAGAAACTTTTGCTCCTGTTGCAAGATTGTAAGGTGTTAGAACCTTAATTGCATATGCTGCATTCAAAGGATTCAAAGTTTATCAGATGGATGTTAAGTCAGTATTTCTCAATGGCATATTGGATGAAGAGGTTTACATTGAATAGCTTGAAGGTTTTGTTGATCTAGACAAGAAGGACATGGTCTAAAAATTGCATAAAGCATTATATGGTCTAAAACAAGCCCTTGGAGCATGGTATGAAAGATTGCATAACTATCTTATTTAGATTGGTTTTCAAAGAACCAATGACAATAGCAGTTTGTACATAAAGGAAGGACTAGATAATAAGATTGTTTTGGTAGAAATATTTGTAGATGATACTTTGTTCATAGGAAATGATGATCTTTTAAAAGAATTTTTAGAACAAATGAACAAGGAATTTGTAATGTCAATGTTTGTTGAAATCAAATTCAACAGAATAAGAATGGCATCTACATCACCCAATCTAAATACATCAAGGAGATACTAAAATTGTTTGGGATGGAAGATTGCAAACCAGTTGGGACTCCTATGTGTATTGGATTAAAACTTACTAAGGATGATGAATCAAAAGAAGTGGATCGAACATTGTATAGATCTATGATTGGAAAGTTGCAATATGTAGGGCACACAAGACCAGACATTGCCTTTGTAGTAAGAATTGCAGCAAGATTCTCAGCAAAACCAAAAGAAAATCACATGATGGCAATCAAAAGGATCATGATATACTTAAAAGGAACTGAAGATTATGGATTATGGTATAAACTTAGAGGAAAACTAGATTTAAAGGTGTTTAGTGATGTAGATTGGGCAGGAAATATTGATGACAAAAATAGCACAAGTGGAGGAGCTTTCTTTCTCAGAAAAAGGTTGGTTTCTTGGACAAGCAAAAAGTAGAATTATACATCTCAATTCACAGCAGAGGCTGAATATGTTGCAGTAGCAGTAAATTGCTCAAACATTGTGTGGTTTAACCAACTATTGGAAGGTATGAAGCAAGAAATAAAAGAACTAGTTGTTATGTTTTGTGATAACACAAGTGCAATCAAATTCTCTAAGAATCCAGTGATGCATTCAAAAAACAAGCATATTGCCATAAAATATCACTTTGTTAGAGAATTGGTACAAGAAAAAGAAATAAGATTGGAATATGTGCATACAAAGGAACAATTTGCTGACATATTTACAAAGCCTTTACCTAAGGATGCATTCTTGTATCTAAGAGGTAAGTTAGGGGTCATTCCCCTATCTGAAGCTCACTAAAATACAATTTTAGTGATGCATCAATAGGAACAGAATTGAAGATCTATCAGTTGATGTAGCAAACCAATGAAGACATTGCATATGAATCAGTACTTTAGGTACAATGCTATTCAACTATTTTGAGTTGTCTTTGGCATGTGTTGTCAAATAGGGAGAATATACTGTTGTCATATCTTTCTAAAATTTTCTTGCAAAATAATAAGAGTTTGTGTAAAAAGGAGAGATTATTATGAAAGAGAAAGTTTGCTGTATTTGAAAAAAGAAAGTAAAGTATTTTGTCAATAAAAGACTTATTTTTAAATTTCATTCTGCTATGACATGTTGTGTTGCCATCAATGCTAAAGAGGGAGATTATTGGATACAATTGATTGTGTGTTCTCTTTGATGTCACACAAATATCATATCAGTCATTAGATAGTGTCTACTAAGCTCAGAAGGTCAGCTAGACAAATGACAGTGTCTACCGAGCTCAGAAGGTCAGCTAGACAAAGAATAGTGTCTACCAAGCTTAGAAGGTCAGCTAGACAAAGGATAGTGTCTACCGAGCTCAAAAGGTCAGCTAAACAAAGGATAGTGTCTACCAAGCTCATAAGGTCAGCAAAGCAAAGAAGCAGTTCTTACCAAGCTCACTCAGTCATCAAAGGTAATTTGAAAGAAGCAGTTCTTACTGAGCTCACTTGGTCATCAAAGGTAATTTGGAAGAAGTAGCTCTTAGTGAGCTCTCATGAATGGATTAAGTTCTTACCAAGTAAACTCGGTAGCCAAAGGATTTTAAGGATATTGCAATGTTAACCAAGTCAAGAAGGTTAACTCAGGAAATTTCTAAAAGCAGTATTTACTGAGCAGGGTCAGCCAGTAAAGGATTTCACTGTTTTATGGAATAACATTTATTTTTTTTGAGTAATATCTATAGTTGACTGATGTATGATTTATTGGTAAATGTAACATGTAAATGGGCCAACTTGACAATCTAAATAGTAAAAGTAAGAGGTCAAGTCACGAATTCTAAGAAGTATGAAATGGAAGTGGAATTAATGTGAAAATGAAGATTGATTATTGTGGAAGAGAATTTGAAGGATGATCAGAGATCATTGAGGAGTAGTAGAGCCATATTTGATCAAGGAGGATCTAATGATGCTGAACAGAGATCTATAAGCAACAAATTCAGTTGCATCTTGTTCAAGTCAATTCATTGTTGCTTTCTAACCATTGTAGTAGTGATTTCAAATCTCTTAATAGAGTTGGTTTAACAACCATTTTTTAAACCCTCTAACAAGGTGACAATTCAGTTGAATTGTTCTAAAGACCTCTAGCAAGGCCACTCCTAACAGGGTGATTAAATCCTCTAACAGGGTCACACCTATCAATGTCTATTGTAACCTTTAACAGGGTTGGCTCCTAACAGGGCTCACTTCGGAAGAGTGAAAAATTGGTGACTAGTTACTTGGTGGTTTTTCCCATATTGGGTTTCCACGTTAAATCTGGTGTCTCTTGTGTTCACTTTGTTTTCAGTTACATGCATGAATGCTTGAAGAGAAATTTACCAAGTCACACCATTTTTTTACTGAGTATCAGTAGTAACTAGATCTTTAACACATCTAAGGGATTTGTGGATTAATTTTTGTTAGTAACTGATTCACCCTCACTCTCAGTTACTCTATCTTTAATCCCAACAATACACACACACACACACACACACACACACACACACACACACACATGTATGTATAGACATGTGTGCATGTGTATATACATGTGTGTGTGGAGTTGTAACATAGAGTATTAGTTCTAATAAATCAAAGTAAACTACTTAGTAGGAATCATAGTTACATTATGTTATGGTGATTTTTTTATTAACTTGTACATGTCTCTAGACGGGTAGAATGTTTTCTATATCTAAAATATATACACATAGATCTTTATATTCAAACATTGTGATGCTACAATGGATCAACTATCATAATATATTTTTGTAACATTCAATATCATACTTCTTTTGACTTTAACACATGGGAATAAATTCTTTGTCTTCTAATTCTCTTAATAATGATTGTCTTTTAAGTTTCATCTCTAGTGTTGTTTTTTCATAAATTGGACTCTATTTTCATCACCTATCACCATTGTTAAAATATTAAAATTTTTGTCCTGACAATGTATTGAACTACTATGTTCATTGAGTCTTTGGTCTCTAGTAGAGGCTTCTTTATCATAGTGGGTCAAATTAGTTAGGTCTACTTGTTCTCACTAGGGTTCTTCTTGTGAGGTTTTTCCCTCAATTGCAGGCCCTTCAAACTATCTAAGCACAATTGGGCAACATGTAAAGGTCTAGATTTCTAATTTTCCTCAAAGAAAGAAAGAGAATACTATCTTTCTTCACAATATTCTCCCAAACATGCAAAGAAAATTTCATTAAGGTCACTAAAGAGAAATTGTGTCCCCAATAACTTTCTATTATCCAAACCAAAGTGTCTAGGTATCTAATTGTATTAGAAAGTAAAGAGTGTACTTCCCTACCAATGGGATGAATCACCGCTTATGAGATTTTAATGTGCCTAAGAAATGAAAGCTAATAACAACTTTTCCTTTTCTTTTATCTTACAAGTTAATGCATATAATATAAAAATAAAATAACCTTTCAAAACCACTTGATTAGGTGTTGTGAAATATTGAAATGTAAAACACAAGTAAAATGTAAGAAAGATAAGCTACTAAAATTAGACAATACAAAGTAATAGATCTCTGAGATGAAACAAACCTCACCATAATATTCTATGATAAACTTCCTAAATCTAGGCAATAAAATTCATATAGGAAACAACAATTCTTAACTAGAGTGATAAAATTGTGAAAGCGAGACAATATTCTAGAAAGTAGT
The DNA here is from genome assembly GCA_028749045.1 of Cupressus sempervirens. Classification (NCBI taxonomy): domain Eukaryota; kingdom Viridiplantae; phylum Streptophyta; class Pinopsida; order Cupressales; family Cupressaceae; genus Cupressus; species Cupressus sempervirens. Next base: position 87,922,526 of record CM053785.1, read on the forward strand.
AGGGCAAAAATCCTATATGAAATTGTATTGCCTACAATCTTGAGTATTATCAAATTTAGGAAATAATTTTTTCATACTAATCACAAAATAACAAACCTGTAACAAGAAAATACAAAAGTACAATAAAATAGAGCTAAAAACTTCATTCTAGCCCCATAGTGAGAGCTAGAAATGAGTGTTAAAAAGCTTTACCACCTCTATAAACCATTATTTCTATGATATCCCATGAATTAGGAGTTCTAGAAGGTGTCTTATAGCTTCCTATCTATGACATGCAATGAATTAAAGAATAATGTAGTAGTGAGTCTTTGGTGAACCTAAGACACAACATCCTTGCAAGGTGCTTCATAGAATGAGAGATTATGAGATAACATACAATATGAGTAAAAGTATCCAAGATCTCAAGTGAATGTAATGCAAAGAAAACTAGATGAAATGCAAGAGTAATCTAAGATTATGTGCAAGAGTAATCTAAAATGAGAGATGCAAGTACAAGAAAGTAGACTAAGATAAACAAGATGACAAATCTTCTCCATGACCAACTATGCTAGATGTAGTATGATACAAATGCAAAAGATTAAACATTAATCTCTATGAGAAAAGTACAAAGTGTTAAAGTGCTAAAAAATCAAAGTGATAGCATAACAGTAGCATGAGCTCTAGAGGTATCTAGTGTAAGAAAATAAGGGATTCTCCTTTTAAAGAAATTCATATAATCAAGCATAAGAGAAAAAAGAGATGGTGGAGATTAAGTATTTGTTGATCCATGTGCTCATATATTTTAAGATGCAAAATGAGTGGTGGAGATAAAGAGAGAATCCATTTTAAAAAGTCAAAATATTCTAATCACCTTGAAAATTTCACTTTCAAGTTGTAGGCAATTCCTTTTCCTTTTTCTTTTTTTAATTTATTTTTAAAACAAACATTTTGTTGTGCACATAGAATAAATGGAATTTTTTATTTAATTAAAATAGAATACATTCTTGTAATTAAATAAACTTTGGATAAGGTGGTCAAACCATAGCATGAAACATAATAAATGAGTATATTATATTTGATAACGGGTTATAGATTGATAAATTGTGCAAAATTCATTAGACACATAACACTAGTCTAGTAATTCAATTTAATTTGTTTGAAATGGGGCTTATATTTTAAAAGACTAAAATTGAGTAGTTACAATACTAACATGTTAATCTACCACTTTCACTTCTTTCAATACAATAGAAATATGTTAACTTCCTTCCCTTCTCATCAAATTATAACAATGTGTTCCAAGATGAAATATCTAAAAGAGTAATAGTTTTTTAAATATTTTAACCAAGATAGCACTTTTCTTAATTATTTATTCAAACTAGAAAACAAATATCATCTTGAAATGAAATACATTCTCCAATATATCAATATTATGTTGATTATCTTAATATAATTTGTTGTTAAAGCTTATTGACTACCTTAGTATAAGGATTGATTAAAAATAACTATAATTTTTAATCAACTTAAAAAATATACTTTATAATGAAAAAAATAAAATTATATATATATATATATATATATATATATATATATATATATATATATATATATATATATGGAATCAAATATGTTTAGTTGTTTGTTCTTTGTTTTCCCTTGTTTTTTTTTCATCTTTCGTGGGTCTATATTATTTTGATGAATAATCCCTTCCTTATATTAAAAAAAGTACAATAAAGTTACATATTCACAAAAAAGGGGGCCAGGAAAACAGGATCACCCCGTGAGTACATATGGCCTAAGGTCAAAGATCAACTATTCCTCAAAATAAATTCAGAAATGAAAAAACCTCAAGCTACCAAAGCAATGCCAGCTAAGGGAGGAGGATCCTTATCATGAGATCCCCACCTAGGGGTGGGGCAAGCAGATGGATCAAGGGGATCCCATCCATTAGCAGCAGTAGCATCAATATCTTCTTTTTCTCCCTCACATCTAGGAGGAGAAACGGCTAAATTTGGCTGAGGGAACACCCACTTGGGGTCTGAATGAAAGGAGGAGTACAGTTGCCCGAGGCAGAATCCAATAGAACACAAGCAATCGTACTAGGGGCATTTCTCCAATGTGTCAACAGCTCCTGCAGGTGAGCCACCTCTAGAGCCACTTTATCTATTTGTATTTGAATCTGCATCATGACGCTATTATAAATACATGTTTTAGCGTACATAGAAACATTAATGTCAAGAGTGTTATTAGCAAAGAGTGTTATTAGCAAAGATAACAACATTGCAATCTTTCCAAATGATAAATAAGATCTCCAATCTGAAAGCATGCCAAATTTGAGAGTTCTTGAGGGGAATTTGAGTATTGTCTCCTAGAACAACCATATGCTACGAGAAAGGTTTGGGTGGAAGGGGCGGGTCTACAATATTAATCTTCATGACATTGTGTTTTTAAAACTTTCTAAAATCTAAGATCTATATTGCTTTCCTCTAAATGTTAGTGGGATAAAATTTATGGTTCTATTGTAGAGTATTTAAATCAACATAAAAGGTTCTTCTCGAAATGCATATTAATTTCATATCATGGTCAACTTACCACCATAGATGTAATCAAATATGTATTAGCTTTTTATTGTTATAATTATGATACTAGTAATTTCTTTTACTAAGTAAAAGTATCATGTAAAAGTTATATCTATTGATATATTTATTTAACATCACATGCTTCATTATTTTGCAACTTACATTAACGCTAATAATTTTGAAATCGGAATTATTAATACAATATTATTAAAAATGTACAGCATTAATTGAAAAAATGTTATCACACAAACATGTTCACTTCTTAATCGTTTCCCATGATAACTTGGTCTAGAAAGAACTAGCAATAGACGAGTTAATCTTTTTCTACTATTCTATGAATCTAAGATTTTCGTCGCCACAGGGTACGGAAGAAATGAAGTGCATTTGAAATGGACAATTTTGTTCCTTCGGAAGGGCCTTCATTGGGCACTTCTGCTACCAGATTTTTGTGTCCATCTTCGACGAGCTGTTGTAAGATTCCGCTCACCTTTCCTGCAACTTCAACGGCTGCTTCAATCTTCCTTTCATCCAAACTTTGTGCCCATTTCCTTGCATACTTTACTGTCAGATCCTTAGCTTCTAGTAGATAAGTAACAATGACATGACCCACAAATACCCTGAGTGTTTCATCCAATTCCTGGATGCTGTTATAAGCGTCTTCGTTTAGTCTTTTCAAGACGGGGTCGGGCCCTGTGTTCCTTCCTGGAAAGAAGTCGAGGAAGTCGCTCTTGACGTTGTTTACTCTGTCCTGATCTTCTGAACTCAGCTGTCGCTTTTCAACACTTGTGCCCAACCGATGCTTCAACTTTCCTTCCTCAACGTAGAGGGAAATCTCAGAGATCATACTTTTTGCAAAGCAAGGGAAATTCAAAGCGCCAAAGAAGTTGAGGGGGTCCAGAACTATGTTCTCTGGACAGTCCACAAACTTCAACACATCCTTTGTCTGCTTGTATGGCTCAAACGCTTCCTCCATATTCACACCAATCTTAACCCTAGCGATATCCCTAAATATTGTCCGTACTATTTCCATCCACATGTTCGCGTTATCTTGTTTACAGAGACGATGATTGTGATCCACAACACTGTTTCCCAATAATGAATGCAACACCCTGCAGCTTTGTGCTTTTTCACGAGCCTCATCCATCCCGCCCTTCATTCTATCATATGATTTCTTATTCAACATCCAGAAGGTGCGTTGTTCTTTCTCCGACAGATGTGTGCCATCCAGTATTGGTTTATATTCCATAAATAAAACCTCCAATGAATCGGTCCTGTGACCAAGTTTCGAGAGGCGCTGAACAAACCGACTGCCGAATACCAGATTCGACGTATGCCAACACATGAAGACGAACGACAGCAGCAAAACGAATGCTAAAATCATAACAATCAAAGGAAGGAGCAGTAGGAGGAGGGAGACGAAAATCAAGGTTATCTTCAACTTAGATTTGGGATGAGAGAGAATATAGACGAAGGGAATAGATACCAGTCTGGGGCTAATGGGCCAAGCACAACGGCAACAGGCACAGAGAGGATAGCCACGCTGAGTGGAAAATAGTCCTTAAGAAATGAAACGTGACAATAAAGCGAGCCCTTGAACCATCTGCAGAGCATCACGATCCATCCCACTACAATGAAAGTGCACTGAAGATAAAATGTTAGATTACCTATTCCTCTATAAGTTTGACGAAGCAGAGATGAACGGCATCCAACTTTAGCAGCCATCACTGCTACACAAATTGTCACAATGACTCCTGCACCCGGACTGAACGCTGAGCTGGAGATAAAGTAGCGTGTCTTCCATGCACGAGCTGCAACCCATGATTTCATCACCTCGCTTTCAAACGTCATCGCGTCAGGGCCTTGGCTTTCCAAGTCTATTTCAGCTGGACGGACTATATCACGCATAAACTTCCCATACATGATAACTAAACCTAATAGAATGAGTAGAGATGAGGCTCCAACAAGGAGTACCACGCCGGATGTCATGAACCATGGGCCTGCTTCACTTTGCACCTTGGACTCATTCACATTCTGCAAGGCGTAAATCTCCGTAGCAATGTGGAAACACAAAGTAAGAAACAATGCTGCCACATTGCTCCACCTCCCAAAACTGCCCACCGCGGCCATCCCAGGCAGAAGACAACCCACAAATACACACATCGTTAGCCACGCAGCATCTGTTTCCAGTTGCTTGCTTACTAATGCTTCTATGTCCTTTTCAGTGGACGAACTAAAGACGTTCACTTTCTGAATTTGAACATAACCTAGAATTTGAATGGTAAGTCCACTCAGAACAAATAGATTGCTTGGAAGCCAGGAAGGCACTTTTACTTTGAGGTAGTCCTTCGCAGCGTCTATTGCAATGTCCCATAGAAGACACATTATAAGGGCACATGGTGCAAGTATCATCTTCCAGTCGTCCAGACCATATTCCATCTCTAATCCCAACTCAAGTACAAAACCAATTAAATGATAAAACAAGCATTGGAGAAGCTTAAATTGTCTGCCTTCAAATGTTATCATGTATATAAAAGTGAGCCGGCCCCTACTAAAAATCTCGTTACTTTTAACTTGGAATCAATTCGTTACTTAGGGACAGCCTATATGGGTACCACCTAAAAGCACTTGTGGATCACTTTGACTAGAATTAACTCTTTCGAAATTGCTTTTGTCAAACAAATTTGTCGGTGTATATACATAATATTTATTATTACGCGGGATTGAACCCTAATCGGGTCTATTTTACTATTGTGCAGCAATAAACCCTAATCTGGACAATGTCAATTGTATAACATTAGACTGACGATTCATTCTTCACAATAATTCTTGCTGGTAAAGTCGGCACTGTCTTTGGGCTATGATAGGATGTGAGGATATCTTGTCTTCACTTTATTTAACTTTATTCATTCCTTCAATGTTAAGCGATTGTGAATGAAAAGAAAGCAATATATGCTCGTGCAGAATTATTGTTGCTTTCTCTAACACAATGGCTCTCGATTGTATATGCGTATTACTAATAATGGCTCTTGACAGTATATTCAACTTTATTCTTCTTTAAGTAATGGCTCGTCACAGTATATAAATGTATTACTACGCTACAAGCAAGATATTGCCAAGCTCAACGCCGATACAACAATCTAAGCCAGCTAAAATACTAAAAGAAGCGAGTATTGATTGTAGATGTAAAGGACAGGTGACTTTACGTTACTGAAAAGTAGTCGTATAAATAGTACAAAATAAAAATAATAATATGAACAAATCATTTTTCTTTCATCGTGGTAGTGTGTTGAGAAGTATATATTTGGTAAATGGGAGAGGACCTAATAGTCGTGCGTCCTAACTTCGTGCCCTTTAAAGTTGATCATAATGACCATAAAAATGGTCATTTTTTTTTACATCTTCTTCGGCTAGTCAAGTGCTTATAACTAAGGTTTCACCTTGTCATCATTAAATTTGATATAAGTATTATGCATCCTAATAGAAAGTGTTCAAATTGTCATTTTTCTTACCCCCTACCCATCATAGTACACTATCAACCCCAATCCTTACTTGGCTACACCCCCATACTTGTACATATTATCACATTAAATTTCAACAACATATGATGAAGATGTACACTTAATATGTAAAACCTAAACAATACAACATTTATATATAAGTAAATATATTCTACTTCTATTTCTTAATATTGTAACTATTTGACACATACTATCCTACGATTAATAAATCTAAATGGAGAAATTAATTTAAAACATCTTTTTGTTAGATTTTTATGGACCTAACCTTAAACCTATTTTCCTATCAGTATACTAACATATTCAAATGTTGTTCATTATGTGGTTGCATGCTGCTTTGTAATGATGCTTTGTGGCATAGAGAGAATGTTGAACAACCAAGGAAGATGCCACAGTTTATCCGAATAAAGGTATATGTATTTGAAGTTTTATAATTTCTACCCAGTTTTGATTGATCTTTCTCTAAATTTCTTCATGAAATTTTTAATTGTTGTTGAAGGGTTTTCAACAGATTTAGGCAACATTTTTTTATAGTGTTGGGTGTATCGTCTAAATGATATTCTTCTCTCCCAAATGAGGTTGCCTATGCCATGATAGTTTTGCTAATCCCTCCATGAATGAATTGTAATTTTAGCTTGATTGTCGAATACTTAAACAATTTCTTGGGTAATGCATTTGCTTCTAATCTGCAGATATTTTTGTGGGTTTTTATGTTGACCTGGGGATTTTAATGGAACACAAGATCAAAGGGATTTCACTGATATAGGCTAACTATGCAAGTTTTATTTTGCTACAAACGCTGCTCTTCTGAAGTAGGTGACAATGCAAAGGTGGCATTATGGAGAAAATTTTTTTTCTACTCTGTTGCTTGTGCAGTGCTCTTCAACCTTTGTAGGTGCAGTGCTCTTCAACTTTTGTATGTATTTAATAATTGGAGATGGTCTTTTATAGTGGTACATATTTTTACAGTGTCAATTAGTTAGTGAACATACATCCCCAATTTATTTGTGTGCTCAGCTTGTAAAGACAAAGATTTTATTATAAGGTTTTCCCTAGTTATGGGCTATATTGTCATTTGGAATATAGTTGCCTCTATTTATTATTTGGTTGATTTCACTCTATATGGAGAAAATTAGCACAAACGGGTTTGGTGAAATTTATTATTTGGGGAAACTTTATAGACTTTTATTTCAATTGTGATGGGAAAATTTATGTTGTGGATCTCTATTCTTTTGTTCTTTGTATTTATGTTTTGACTTAATATTTTGTGTTGCAAGTTGTCATGGGTTTGGTGAAATTCATTATTTGAGAAAAGTGTATAGACTTTTATTTCAATTGTGATGGGCAAATTCCTATTTTGAATCTCTATTTTCTTGTTCTCTGTATTTATGTTCTAACTTGATATTTTGTGTTGTAGGTTGTTATATGATCATCTCAACTTCAGATTTGTGGAGATATGTCTTCTCAAATTTAAACATGAGGGTATTGCAAAATATCTCTATTGACACAATTACCATGAAGAGATTTGAGATTTTTCAAGTAGATAAGATCTTGACCTTACTGGGCAATGAACCATCTATTCTTTTTTCTTGTTTTTTTGTATTGGTTAGTTTTTGCAATGGATTTCATCTGGTCATTTATATTTATCATCTACCTATATCTTAGTCTTAAATTTTGCATTTATTAAAATTTTATTTTTCGACAATCTAAAGTACACACAAGTTATGATTTTCCTTGAGAAAAATAGGCTATATGATAAAAAAATCTAAGACAATGTAGTTGTGAAGTTCTACAATAGAGAATCTTCTATGTTTCTCTTAGATTTTAAATATTCTATTACAATTTAAGTGGTAAAAGCAATTGCATAGCTGAAAGTAGAGGTATTGCAAAATGAGTAGTTTGTGAAAATAGAGGTACTAAAGAAGAAGAAGAAGTGGTCTATAGGATATAATAAAATGACTAGCTTGTGAAAGTAGAGGTACTAAAAAATAACTTGTCTATAGGATACAACAAAATGAATAGTCTAAATGAGCTCCTCAAAGCAACATCACTAGTTCACAATAAAGGTAGGGAAGAACTGGTCTATAGGATACAACAAAATGACCAGTCTAAATGAGCTCTTCAATGCAACATCACTAGTTCACCATAAAGATAAGAAAGGGTTCTAACAACTCCTCAAAACTATCTTTTGTAAGATTATTTGGACTAGATGAGTCAACTTGTAGAGTGCTAGAAGTTGAATGACCAAATATGTTTTCATCTAATAATCCAGCAAATTGGAGTTGTAAGATTAGAGAGTGAGGGGGGCTATGGCTAGCCATAGCTTGAATGTTTTGAAGGGTAGCATATGTTGGGGTCAGAATGTTGTAAATATCTCTCAAGATTTGATGATGTTCAGGTGGGGGGTTGTTGGAGTACTTTTTTGGCAATGATGTTTAGGCAATGGCATTAATGGAGTACTCCCCTCTCTAGCAAAAAATTCAAGTCCCTTGTACACTAGCTTTTCTAATAGCTTACATTTTTTTACAATCTTGTCTTTCTTTCTTTTACAAATCCCTTTTATTTTTTTGTTTTTCCCTTTCCTCTTACTTCCTCTCTTGTATTATCTATCTTTCAAGTTTTTGCTCATGTTTCCTTTTTCTCCTCTCAATTTGATTGATTTTTTTGCTTCCAATCACTTTTTCTTCCTTTCTTTTAACTCTTCAAGTTCAACCTTCTTTTCTTCTTATTATTCTTGCAAAATGATGTACTCATTAGATGTAAGTATTTGAGATTTCTTTCCCAATCTAAGAGTAGTATTATCAAAAGGAATGACACTCTTTGTAACCCTTTCAAGTGGTAGCTTCAAAAAGTTTCTTAATGATCCCTTACAACATAACATTTTCTTATCTTCTATCTCAAAAGATGTGGAGAAGGCATGGTCAATCAAATGTCCTCATTTGGGAAATCAATCTACACTCTCAAGTTCTTTGCTCCTTCTTTAACCCAGCTAGATGGATCAAATTGTGTTGGCAAAGACATTTCATTGTGCAAGTCACTTTCATATTGTGTTTGACTAACATGTGTTGGTGAGTTCCCCCCCCCCCCCCCCCCCCCTCATTTGTATATTGTTTTCCATTTGTGCCAAACTAAATTCAATAGCATCATCTTCATAATAGACTAACCTTAAGATGCTTACTACAATGCCTACAACATCATTTTCATCTTCTACATTGAATACATCACTTGGCTCTGTGTCATTACAAAGTGTATCTCTATCTAGTGGCCGAATTCTAGTCCTTCAAAAACTAGCTGTGATATTGTCAGACACAAGGGAAAGTTTGAAAGCTTTTCTTGCAAGTTCTACCAATTTTATTCTCCTTATCTCTATGTGTGAATGTTTGGCCATCCATTTTGACCTTTCAGATTTCAAATATGACTTGAATGGAGAAAAAATACTTACATCTAAAGATTGTAGTTTATGACTAGTGTGAGTAAGCAATATCGATCTATGCCTAAAGATCTTGCCTCTTGAATTGTTGTAAATACAACATGGCTTCCATGCCCATCAAAGATGAGGAAATGCCTATTTTTGGGTGAAGTACCACATAGAATAGAACTAGAAAAATAATGCAACCAATTTAAGAATAACTCTTTTTTCATCCAAGCATGTGCATGTGCTGCCATGTGTGCTCCTACGTCACACTTAGCAATGTAATTTTAAGTATTTTTTTGCCGTGAAAAGATAGAAGCCTGGTATGTTGTGACCTACTACATTTACACAAAATAGTATTGTGATCCATTCACAACTTTTAGATAATACTTGGGGGACACTTCTACTGCCAAATTTTTTAATCACCTTCATCCCACAGTTTCTTCCAGCTTGCACCCCCATTCATCACAGTTCCATATGTGACTTGGTTCATGATGATGTGCATTATACAACTTTGTTAAATTGTCATAAAAATTTGCAACAATGCTTGGTCGTAGCATCACTAATCTATTTCTGTCTAGACCTTCTATAGTCCTTATTGTCAAATTTGGATGGCATTTACAAAATCCCACCCATCATGACCTCCCTGGTAAACCTGTCTTGAATGGATTTGGCCTTGTTTGGCAAATGTGAGCCACATGTGACTTGAGTTGAATCAGCTCCAGTCCATGTCCAAACTAAGCTACATCTTTACACCACTGCACAACCTCCATCTCTTCTTCTAATGACAGTATTGTTGGTGGTCTCTTTGTTTTTGTTGTGAGTCTTGAGAACCAATATGTTAAGCTATTAGCAAGGATTACCCACTTTTTTTTTAGCTCCTCTTATGGAAAAGTAATTGTCTTCAATATCTTGAATGATAGCTTCCATCTCCTCCTCTGTCCATTGATTGCTTTGGAACCTTTTTTTATTTTTTGAGCTTAAGAAGGTTTTAAAATAGCATCTACATTGTCTGTATTATTGGTAACAAAATTACAATTTGTGCTATCAGCATTTGGGTTGACTAAATGATCACCATCACCAGACTCAACCACATGCAATTTAACACCACATGGATAACATGTTCTTAATTTTTACGTTGTTGTTTTTCACCTTCTCTTCCCTACTATCATAATGCCTAAAAATATATACTTCGAATATTACTCTGCAAAAAATAACGTTGTATTAAAAAGTTCATTCCATAAAATAGAGTTGTATAGAAAAAATCATTTCCAGAAATGATATGGTATTGTGTAGTAAAATGATATGCTTTTATGTAGTATGGTATTATTTCTATGAGAGAAAACTTCAAAATCACTCTTCACTTACTATTATGTAGTATGTTGATATCATGGTAATGATTTATGTTATGCAATATGCTATATTTTTATGAGAGAAAACACAATCATTCCCATGACTAACAAAATGCTATATGATATATTATAGATAATGTAATCATTCTTATAAATATAGTGTAGTATCATTTATGAGAGATATTTTTCATAGAAATAACATCGTACTATATGGATAACATACTATATGGACTAAAAAAAATTAATGATCTATTATAACTGATTTTTTTGGTGGACAAAATAATAGATGGCCTATAACATATTTATATGCTCTATCATGACTTTTTTTTTGGTGTTACTTAATTTGAGAAGTTTTCCCTTAACATGTAGTTATTTTTGGGGAAACAACATTTATAGCAGCAAAATATGCATTTTTTTGTAATTGTTGACAACATTTTTGAGAGAAATAACATTTATACCAGCAATAAAAAATAACAATGGTATGCTATTATTGCCTAAAAAAATTTCCCCAGAAATAGAAACATACTAACAAATTTATATAGAGTGGATAATGAGAAAATTTATATACTATGTTAGTTTTGGGAGAAATAACATTTTAGAAGCAACTACAACATTTTGTTTTGGAGAAACAATATTAATACCAACAATTACATTAGTATGTTGTTATTGATAGATTTTTTTGGGAGAAATGTAACTTATAGCAGTAATTACAATAGTATGTTATTATTGATAGATTTTATTCCTAGAAATAACAACATATATGGATTCTAACAATACTCTATATATTATAATAGATTTGAGAACATATGGATTCTAACAGTATTCTATCTATTATAACATATTTAGAATATGGATTGTGTCAGTTTATTTTTGTGGCTGATAAACTACTATGTTTTGTAACTACAACATTGAAAAGTTAATCTATAAATCTATGGTACAATACCTGGAAGGTTAACTGAGCCTCTAGTATCTTAAGTAGTCTGATCTTCTATGCACTCCCTCTAGTGATATTCTATGCAGTCCCTATGATAATCTGGGCTGATAAGTTGATATTATCTATTCTCTTCTATGCAATCCCTCAAATGCTACTGTTATGTGCTGACAGACAATGCAATGCTATTATTTTGTTCTCATGGGCAATGCAATGCTACTATTTTGTGCTTATGGGTAATGCAATGCTATGTGGTTAGAGAATGTAATGTAATTATTATGTGCTCAGAGATTGTTTATGCAACTATAATGCAACTATTTTGTGATCACAAAGAGCATTAATGCAATTGTAAAAGAACCCTTTCACAATATTTTTTCCCTCCAACAATTTGAATTTGAATTTGGCAATTTCATTTCATCTATGGCTTTTTTTTCAAAACTTGCATCTTGATTTAGAATTTGGTGGATTTGTTGCTTTCAAAGTTTGTATGTTGATTGGCTTATGATTGATGAAGACCAGATTTTGAATTTTGTTGCATTGATTGCTTGATTTCTATGAAATGGTGAGTTCACACCTCTCCATATTTGGGATGCATGTACTCCATTTTTCTTGTGAAAGAATACAATATTTTGAATTATGTTGTATTAATTTCTTCATTTGAATGGAATGGTGAGCTCACACCACTCCATATTTTTAATACAGGTAATTCAGTTTGCTTATGAAAGACTTCAATTTTCTTATCAAAGACTCCAAGTTCAACATGTATTATAAAAAATTATTAGCGATTGGATGAGTGACAAGAGGAATGGTATAGGAAGTTGAGATATTGTACAACAATTACTACTTATCAAACAAGTAATTGAGTTATGTATTGTCCATCTATTTGGATAGCTGATTTGTAAAAATATACCATTTTAAATATAATAGTTTGTGCTTGGTTCTTTATATTATGTAAATAATACTTTATATCATTTTATTTGAAGTACAGAATGAATGCACCTATTCCAAAACTTTTTTTTGTTAGAAATGCTTTATAATAACTAAGAGGCGGGGGGGGGGGTGCCCTGAATCAATTATTCAAGGTCCAAATATCCTATTCAAACTTTTCACTAAGTATAGTGAGCCCATTCAACCATTTATTCATCCAAGCATTTACCTTTCTAATTAACAAGTTACTGCAAATCAGCATGCAAGCATAACACATAAGAAATCAACACATAACACAATGATTTACGTTGAAATCCAATTTGGAGAAAACCACCAGTATCATGCTACTCAATTCTTACTCTTCTGAAGTGATGCCCTATGAAAGGTTTACAACACACTATTAAATGTGACCTTGTTAGAGGATTTAACCACTTTATTAGAAGTGGGCCTGGTTAGAGGACTTTAGAACATTCACTTGGAATACCACCCTGCTAAAGGATTTACAAATGGCTTTTAAACCAACCTAAGTCCATAGAATTTTCATATCTAATACAATTGCTAGAGAGTATTAGAAAATATTTGACCTAACTACAACATACAACTTAACTTGTAGATCTCAGATCACTTCTCAACTCATACCATTGTCTGGCCTTCAATCACTACAACTCTGATAGCTTGGCCTCTTTTCAAGCTTAGTCTCCTTGAGTCTTCCATGCTCAATGTACCAATGCAATCATCTCTTCCTTGACCACTCATAGAAGCTGAGCCTCTATGCTCTTCCTTCTTCTAGATGTCTTCTTCTTAACACCCTTCTAAACACTTCACAATTTAGCTGATGTAGGAGCATCCAGAGGTCTAAGGGCAATCCTGTGTCACCCAAAAAAAAAAAATGTACTTAGACTTAGTTTCTCTTTTATGTCTTTACATTTTTGGATACCCATTTGGCTCAAATAAAGGTTCCAACTCTCATAGTTCAACTATCAGTGCATTTGAAAATCCCAAAAAAATAGGAGCATGCAATTTGACCATCATTTTGGTGACCTAGAAGGTGCGAATTGGCCAGATAAATGTAATTGAGATTTAGAGCATTCTAGAAAAAGAATCAGGTAAAAGGCCCCACGGTTTGAAAGTTATTACAATTTTTCGGGTTTTGGAGACCCCCTAAGAATGCTTCAAAGTCAGGTTTGGGGCATTAAATGACCTCGAAAAGGGTCAAAAAATGGAGGACAAGCTAAGCTTGTCCATAGGGCTATAGAGCGCTTCGAGAGCTTTTCGAAAATGTAAACGGTTCGTCAATCAGAGTTACGGTTCAAAAGTTATGCCTCCCAGAAGTGCGACTACCGTTTCTGGATTCTTCTAGAATTGCACCGACTTCTAACGCAGCTTCCGGAACCTTCTATTTTGTCGGTGGATGCCTACTAGCACTTTCTAGAATGTACTCCTAGTCCTTAACCCTTCGGGGTCTATTTAAAGAGATTTCTAGCATTGTAAAAGGCAGTTCGGATTGGAGCTTGAGAGGAGGTGCTAAAAGGAGAAATATTCTCCAGATTTATGCTATTGTAAGCCCGCAGGGCATGTTTTGAGTTTATTTTCTCTGCACTGTTTGTACCAGCTTATTGTCTCAGTTAATATAATTTCCCCTTTCTATTGTGTCTATTCTGGTTGTTGTGTTGTGTCCCCATCAAGTGGTATCAGAGCGGGTTTTCCTGAGTGTGTAGACAGAGCGCCGACTATGAGGCAGTTTGCACCAGGACTGTGTGGTTGTGGGTTTGAGTTAGAAGATGCCTCCACGAAGAGAGCGTGGTGAAAGGGCCAGAGCTGTTGATCCTGAGGAGGTTAGAGCCCTCTAGAGACAGGTACAAGCATTGCAAGAGGAGCTTCGTAGAGGAGCAAATATTGCCGCAGATGACAATAGTGAGGATGACAATGAAGAGGAAGTAATGGAAGTTGACGGGGAAGTTCTGAATCCTGTAGAGGAAAGGCTTTTTAGGGCCATTTCTAGGTTTGGGAAAAGACCTACAATTGAAGTGGGTATATTTTCGAGAAATTTGAAACCAGATGAGTTGATCGATTGGATCAATGAACTAGACGAATACTTTGAGTATGAGGATATAAGGGACCCAGATAGGGTTAAGTTTGCAAAGGCCAAACTAAAAGGCCATGCCAAAATCTGGTGGCAAGAGATTCAACTGGAAAGACTTAGAAGAGGAAAGGAGAAGATCACAAGATGGGATCGCATGGTGGACAAATTGAAGAAGCAGTTCATTCCTGTGGACTACGAGCTTGATCTGTTTAAGAAGATGCATGGGTTAAAGCAAGCAGGAAGATCGGTCCAAGAATATACAGAGGAGTTTTACCGACTCTTGATTAGAGCGGGGCATGCAGAAGCAAATAAGGAGAAGGTTGCTCGTTATATCAGTGGGTTACGACCTAGCATCCAGGAAGAACTAAGTCTGGTAAGAATGACCAGCGTTGAAGAAGCATACCAGTTTGCCCTACGAGTTGAAGAGAAGCTGAGTATAAGGTTTGAAGGAAGACAAAGAGGGCGCGGTCAAGGAGGAAGGGGAAGCGGTAGATCATCTGGAGGCCGCAATGAAACTCAAAAGAAAAATGAAGATGAGGGTACTAGCAGGAACCAGAGGAATGAGGGTTTCAACCGCTCCTGTGATCAAGATTTTGGAAATCAAAGAGGAAGAGGTAGAGGACGTGGACAAGGAAGAGGAGGCTTCCATGGTACCTATTTCCATTGCAATGAAGAAGGTCATCGTGCCTTTGAATGCCCTCAACGACAAGGAAGGACAGATAGGATAGCTGAGGGCCAAGCTAGGGTTGCTCATGTGGATGAGGATGCACAATCATCACATTCAGAGGATGTAGAAAGAGGAGAGACCTTGGTAAATGAAAGAGTCCTACTAAGTGGTGAAAATGAACCAGGACAACGAAGGAGTTTGTTCCGTACCAGATGCAAGTGTGAGGATAAATGTTGTGATGTGATCATTGATGGTGGTAGCACTGATAACTTGGTATCAGAAGAGATGGTCTCTAAGCTGAAGCTCAAGAGGGAGAAACATCCCCAACCCTATCGAATTTCTTGGGTAAAAGATGATCATAAGGTCCTGGTAAGTGAACAATGTTTAGTAAAATTCAAAATTGGGAGTTACCATGATGAAGTTCTTTGTGATGTTATTTTGATGGATGTTTGCCATCTATTGTTGGGTAGACCATGGCAGTTTGATAGACATGCAATACATGATGGACATGCAAACACATACTCTCTGACAAAGGATGGAGTTCGCCACAAATTGAAGCCCATAAAAAAGGAAGGTGAAAAGGTATGTAGCAGTGCTAGGATTTTTCTTGTTGATGGAAGGAAGTTTTTAGATGGCATGAAACATCAGCGCATGTGCTATGCTTTGATTCCTAGAAAAGATAAAGAAGGTAGTAGTGAAATACCATTTGAAGTTTTAGATTTACTAGGAGAATTTGGAGATATTATCTTTGATAATGTTCCAGATGGATTGCCACCAGTAAGGCAAATCAGTCCTCAGATAGATCTGATTCCAGGAGCTAGTTTGCCTAACAAGGCTGCTCACAGGATGACTCCTACTGAAACAGAGGAGCTAAATAGACAGGTTCAAGAGCTGTTGAGGAAGGGATTGATTTGAGAGAGCCTGAGTCCATGTGCATTACCTGCAGTACTCGCACCAAAAAAGGATGGAGAGTGGAGGATGTGTACAGATTCCTGAGCTATAAATAGGATAACCATCAAGTACCGATTTCCTTTGCCAAGGATGGATGATCTTATGGACTGCTTGAGTGGAGCTGAGTACTTCACAAAGATAGATCTGAAGAGTGGCTATCATCAGATATGGATTCGAGAAGGAGATGAGTGGAAAACAGCCTTCAAGACCAAGGAGGGTCTTTATGAGTGGTTAGTCATGCCCTTTGGATTGACGAACGCCCCAAGCACCTTCATGCGGCTCATGAATGAGGTACTTAAGAAGTTCTTGGGAAAATTTGTTATTGTCTATTTGGATGATATTTTAATTTTCAGCAAGACTTTGGAAGAACATTTACTGCATATTCGTAGTGTCCTTGAAAGGCTAAGGGAAGAGAAACTGTTAATTAATCTAAAGAAGTGTGTCTTTGCAAAAAGGGAGTTAGTCTATTTGGGATTTGTTATATCACCTGAAGGTCTCAAAATGGATCCAGAGAAGGTAAAAGCCATCTTGGAATGGCCTACTCCAAGGTCTGCTACTGAGGTAAGATCATTTCATGGTCTGGTTAGTTTTTACAGAAAGTTTATTAAGAATTTCAGTGGCATATGTGCACCTCTAACTGATACAATAAGAGGGGATAGAAAAGAGTTCAAATGGACTGCAGCAGCCGCGAGAAGTTTTGAATTGCTAAAGAAGAAGGTGACTGAGTAGCCTGTGTTGGCACTTCCAGATTTTAGAAAAGTATTTCAGGTGGATTGTGATGCTAGTGGTAGCGCTATTGGGGCTGTATTAAGCCAAGAAGGTAAGCCTATTGCATATTTTAGTGAAAAATTGAATGATGCAAAGAAGAAGTATTTTGTTTATGATCAAGAGTTCTATGCAATAGTTCAGGCCTTAAAGAAATGGAGGCATTATTTATTGCCAAAGGAATTTGTTTTGTATACTGATCATCAGGCATTGCAGTACCTAAATAGCCAAGGTAAATTGAATCAGAGGCATATGAAGTGGGTAGAATTCTTGCAGAGTTATACATTTGTGTTAAAGCATAGAAGTGGAAAATCTAACAGGGTTGCAGATGCATTAAGTAGGAGACAGTTGTTGCTTACAACAATGCAGGTTGAAGTAGTTGGGTTTGATGAACTCAAGAATTTGTACCCTGAGGATCCTGATTTTGTTGAAGCATGGAAAGCTTGTAAAGAACCTGTTTCTATAGATAGAACCAAGTGGTTAGACTATTTGATTTAGGATGGCATGTTGTTCAAAGGTAGTCAATTGTGCATTCCAAGGAGTTCCATGAGGGAAAATCTGATTAAGGAGAAACACAGTGGAGGGATGGCAGGACATTTTGGTCGGGATAAGACCATTGCCATTCTTAGAGAACATTATTTTTGGCCTCAAATTACACAGGATGTGAAGAAGTTTGTACAGAGTTGCCAGGTTTGTCAAGTGGCCAAGGGGTTTAGTCAAAATACTGGCCTATATCAGCCATTGCCTATTCCATCAAGGCCATGGGAGGACATAAGTATGGATTTTGTTCTTGGATTGCCAAGGACCCAAAGGGGTAATGACTCAGTATTCGTGGTGGTTGATAGGTTCTCCAAAATGGCACATTTCATTCCATTCCAAGAAGTATAGTTTCTGACTGAGATACTAAATTTGTGGGGTATTTCTGGAGGACATTGTGGAAGAAGTTGAGAACAGACTTGAAATTCAGTTCCACACATCACCCACAGACTGATGGCCAAACAGAAGTGGTAAATAGAAGTTTGGGCAATTTGCTGAGATGTTTAGTTGGAGATAAGCCCAAGGGATGGGATTTGATTCTACCACCGGCAGAGTTTGCTTATAATAACTCTGTAAATAGGAGTACTGGAAAATCACCATTTCAAATTGTATATGGAAATAGCCCAAGGATTGCACTAGAATTGAGGAAGATAGAACAAGGGGAGAGAACAAGTGCTGAAGCTGAGGAATTTGCTGAACACATCAAGCGTCTACATGAGGAGGTTCAAGCACACATTATCAAGATGAATCAAGAGTATAAAGCTAGGGCTGATGCAAGGAGAAGACATAAGGAATTCCAAGTAGGGGACCTAGTCATGGTGCACTTACGAAAAGAAAGATTTCCAGTTGGTACTTACAACAAGCTGAAAATGAAGAAATTTGGCCCCTGCAAAATTTTGAAGAAACATAACTCAGGAAATGCATATGAGGTGGAGCTGCCAGATGGTATTCACATTTCTCTCATTTTCAACATTGGAGATTTGACAAAGTATCATGATGATGGTACTAATGAGGAGCTGGTTTTAGAGCCATGTCCAATTCCTGCTTCTAAGAAGGAGGAGATAGAAGACATTCTAGATCATCGTGTGGGTAGGAGTACCAGAAACAGGCAGTATGAAGAGTATTTGGTCAAATGGAAAGGACGACCGATCGAAGACTCAACTTGGATTTCAGCAGCTGAGGTTTCCCATTTGGGATTTCCTCTACCATCCATAAAGTGACAGGGTCACTTTTCAATCTACCCTGGGTGTCTGATGCAGGAGCATCCAGAGGTATAAGGGCAATCCTGTGTCACCCAAAAAAAAAAAATGTACTTAGACTTAGTTTCTCTTTTATGTCTTTACATTTTTGGATACCCATTTGGCTCAAATAAAGGTTCCAACTCTCATAGTTCAACTATCAGTGCATTTGAAAATCCCAAAAAAATAGGAGCATGCAATTTGACCATCATTTTGGTGACCTAGAAGGTGCGAATTGGCCAGATGAATGTAATTGAGATTTAGAGCATTCCAGAAAAAGAATCAGGTCAAAAGGCCCCACGGTTTGAAAGTTATTGCAGTTTTTCGAGTTTTGGAGACCCCCTAAGAATGCTTCAAAGTCAGGTTTGGGGCATTAAATGACCTCGAAAAGGGTCAAAAAATGGGGGACGAGCAAAGCTTTTCCATAGGGCTATAGAGCGCTTCGAGATCTTTTCGAAAATGTAAACGGTTCGTCAATCGGAGTTACGGTTCAAAAGTTATGCCTCCCGAAAGTGCGGCTACCGTTTCTGGATTCTTCTAGAATTGCACCGACTTCTAACGCAGCTTCCGGAACCTTCTATTTTGTCGGTGGATGCCTACTAGCACTTTCTAGAATGTACTCCTATTCCTTAACCCTTCGGGGTCTATTTAAGGAGATTTCTGGCATTGTAAAAGGCAGTTCGGATTGGAGCTTGAGAGGAGGTGCTAAAAGGAGAAATATTCTCCAGATTTATGCTATTGTAAGCCCGCAGGGCATGTTTTGAGTTTATTTTCTTTGCACTGTTTGTACCAGCTTATTGTCTCAGTTAATATAATTTCCCCTTTCTATTGCGTCTATTCTAGTTGTTGGGTTGTGTCCCCATCAATAGCTCTTTGGTAGCAGCAATATTAGAAACATTTTCTTCTTGGTCCATGACTCCTTAAATAGAAATCTTGGAGTTCTTTTTCCTGCTCAATTCTTCTATTTTTTAATTTCAATTCATATGGATTTGGTAGGATTCATTGCATCCAACCCATATTTTATTTCCTGTAGAATCTTCTTGAATAATCCTTTTGAATTTGCCTAGAAATGGTTTACATAGAATTCTATGTCACCAACTCATCATCCTTATTCTCTAACTAGTTCAAAAAATTCAAGGTAACCACTTTGTCAACTTAGATTTTGTTAATCTTCATTATTTAAAATAATGCATTAGCTCAACACTATTGAAATACTGGTGCTCGGCACATACTGTGTTACTTGGCATCAACTATGTTTTTGTGATGCTCGACACCTGAAGATCACTTGGCGCCAACTAAGATTTTCTATTTCTCAGCACTTGAACTTCACTTGGCACTTGAAGATCACTCGGCACACACTAGAATTTCTTATTACTTGGCTCCAACTGAGAATTTTCTCGGCTTCAATTAACTTGCTCAGCGTGCACTAATGATCTTAGTTTAAGTTTTGCAGTCAACCTTGTTACAACTTATTCCTCCAATGTTTCTAAGTGTGATCAACCTTTGTATCTTTGAGTATGTTATCGATACATCATTTAGGCATCATCTTAATTGATCCTTGCACTTCATTACAACATCATAACTCAACCTTTCTCTTAGGTACTCTTTTTACATCTTGTTGATCAAATCCTCTTCATCAATCAACTAAGTGATAGTACTTGGACCTTATAAGAAAATGTCATTCCTACAAATAGTAGGTTTGACATCAATGATAAAAAAATGATTGAAAACATTCTTTTAACAACAATCTTCCTTCTTTGCAACAATCTCGCTCTTTGATCTTCGTCAATGAGCTTTTCAATTAGATTTCCAACAGTTTTAATTTTAATGAATTAATGATATATGTAAATGAAACATTTTCTTGTAAATTTTGATTAATAAATACATAAAAATTGATATATTCTTGTTGAATCATTAGACTATATTGATACTATAATTGGATCAAAAGATAATAACAACCCTCACAACAATTGATACATGCTCAAGTATTGGGTTCTCTCCCCTAAATTAATTTAGTTGTAAGAGTTTTTTTATTTTGTTAGGTTGAATTTAATAAGTGGTTGACTATTTTATTTTTAAAATTGACTAGGTTTAATGTTATTTGATGGTATATTTGGAATACCATCAATTAATTCTTATTTGATTCTATAAATTGTAAATGTTATTACTGTTAAATAAGATCATGTTGTATAGATTTTAAATTAAGTTAGTTTACTAAAAGTGTATAGTTGCACATAAATATAATTTATAAATGTGGTAAACTAGTGTTGAATATCTTCTTTAATTGTGTTAATATTCTTGTACTTTTGTCATTTTTCACTTTAATTAAGTTAGTTGGAAACTACTTAGGAAACTAGCCTTATTTTAAAAGACTCTTTATATTAATTTAATTTAATTAAAGCCAATTTTTAGAAATTTCATTCATAATATTACATTTTAGATTTAAGTAAATGTTATTCTTTAAGGAAGAAGATCATAAGCCTATACTTTGTATTAAAAATAAAGAGTTACCTAAATTGACAAAAGCAATAACACGCAACACTATAATTATTAATAGAGAGCTTAAAGAGAAAGATATAACTATCATAATAAGTCTCAAAAGATTCCTTAATTATCTGCAACTTCTTCCCTTAGAGAAAAAATAGGGATAACATTTTTTTATAATATATTATATCATTTTTTTAACATCATAAAACATATTAGCAATAGTCTATACCTTTTCTTCCAAGTCCAAAGCCTTATCTTTGGGTTTTACCCCAATTAAAGTTTGCAAGACATCAAATGAACGAACTCTATACCAATTGTCTATATAAAGCATAAATAGTTTTCTTGCCACTATCAATAATCTCACACAGTAATATATCTCTAGTTAAACACAATTCTTTACCAAAATATGAGCAGTTGTCAGAAATGATTCCATTCTTAACTGCATCATACATCTACCTAGTACTACTTTTCCCATAGATGTTTAGTTTGAAATAAAACTCCAATTAGAGCCTTATCATTAAGAGGACTACATTTCCAAGCAATGTGCCAATATGATCTCCTTCCAAAAGCTCCTTCCAAGTGTAACTAGAAACAAATATTTTCAATAATACCTTGCTCCCAAATTAAATTAATTACATTTGAAATGAAACTCATTAATACTTAAGATGTAAAAATAATATGAGGAGAATTTTGTGCCAACACGTTAATTTCTATAAAATGTTCAATTTCACCATTTGTACACCCATCATTCCATGTAAAATATAGTAATTTAATAGGCATTTCTACTGAAATGATTTTTATATCATCCCTCTCATAAATTTGGTAGGAATGCATTAAATAAGCATAAAAAATATCAAAAAAATAATTTTGTTAATTTTAGGATGTGTTGGTAAATTTGAAGTTTAGATTTACTATTTTTATTGGAGGTTGGAGTTTTATGTATAAAATTATATAAGAAATTTCATGTCATATTTTCTTAATAAAATGTTCTTTCAGTGTGATTTATTAGTGGCTATCTAATTGGAGTATATGGTTTTATTACTTAATAAGTCTATATTTGTGAATGTAATATCCCTTCTAGGAATGAAATCTAGAGCTAAAAAATAAATCAATTAGAAGATATATATAAGTAATATGTAGTTGATCTTTAGTTAACTACAATAAGATAATTGATTAGTAATTAATTTTTTCCTAAGACAAATTACACTTACCAAATTGACATGAATTAAGTAGTTAAATATAATATATATTAAAATCAAATAGATTACTATTTCATATTAAATAAAAATAGTAATAGAAGAGTTAATAAAAGAAAATCATAAAACACATATTAGTTTAGCACATTAAATTTACTTATGAATATTAATTCTTGAGAAACGTAAAATAAAGTCTAAACCAAAGCTACTTGTTAAACTGATTGATCACTTCATACAAGGGATGTGACCAAGTATGATACTATAAGTACCTCGAGAACATCATGAATAGAGAAACAAAATGCAGGAGAAATTTTTTTAATAATTTTATTACAAATAATGTTCAATGTATAAAGGAGTATCAAGAAATGGTATTAAAGAATGATTCAATGGAAAAGCCACATAAGCATGGGAACCCATTAAAAAGGTTGTACATAACAAATGAACTAACCTAGTCATCCACCATTAAATCATCAACGAATCAAAATGGTGGAGGTTAAGACATTTCTACCAAAATATATAGGGGAGAACAAAAGAGATATGATTGGTGGAAAAATAAGAATATTGTGGACCAATAACAATGAGATTAGTGACGTAATGATAAAGATGAAAAAGATAAATAAAATAATAATAAGAAAGGAAAACCTATATGGACCTGCCAAATGTTGAGGAAATTAGAAGTGTATGAGATTGGAAGATATTAGTATAGATCAAGATATTCCAAGTAGGATTATATTTTATAGGTGTCCACTATGCTCTAGACATAATGCACCAAAAGTTTAAAAAAAATTCTTTAGAAATGCAAAAACATAGTGATTTTTCTCAACTTTTTGTTGTTTTCCATTAAAAACATATAGATCATGAAGGAAAAATGCTAAGCATTTTAGCAAAATCTATTGTGTTTAAAAAAAAGCAATTGGTCAAAGCTACGTTTTGTCTAGAGGGTAGTTGCATCCTATCTTATATTCTAAGTGCATAGAACCATAAAATAAAATAATTTTCTTATAAAAGAAAAAAAGGGATCTTTAGAATTGATTTATAAAAAAAAAATTGGATTATGGAGAATGAACTTAAAGTAGTATGGCTGAGAATCTTAATAGAACTTCTTTTCAAACTAATCAAGAAGGATTGTAGAGACCCAACAAAAGGTAAGGATTATGTGATGCTAATGGTTTAATTGTAATTATGACTATTTTTTATCTAATTGAGAATATATTTATATAAATAATTTGTACTTATACATATATACAAAAGTATATATGTATATGCTTAAGTGAAGTACTAAGTGAATAATATGCATGATTTCATGTGGTTAATTTTAAAGATCAAGAGCATCCTTTCATGAAGTGAGTGGTCTTAATAACTTAAGATTAAAATCAAGAGAGTCCCATTAGGAAGCGTGTGATCTTATTATTTATAAAGCCATAATATTTTGCTGATGTTAACACATGCATATGTGACAAGGGCCCTATATAGAGAATGTCTCTTCTAGGAAGGACATTAAAGGGAGCACTTTAGAGAAGATGAAGAAGTAACTAGAGACCTAAGGGCCCTCAAGAGGGTTATTTATTCTAATGTGGAGATGTCTTTAAGTTTTTGGTTAGGATAGAGGTTAGAATAGTATAGTTAGATTTATTATTGTTCAAATTCTAGCATTTATTTTGTAGGTATTTATTTTCTGAAGTTAACCTTAAGAGAGCATATATTATAGTAGTATCAAAGCATTGATCTTGCCATCCTTTACAATAGAGATGAATTGATCAATCCATATATTCAAAGGAAAGAAATATATAAATATATTTGATAACATTCAAAGATTTGGATAACTTAGAAGAAGAAAGAATGTTTGATTTGAAAAGATGATCACCAATTAGATCAAATCTCCATTCATCATATATATCCCATTTCCATTGAATAAATTATCATTTGAGGATCAATTATACATTTATCTTTCAATTATGAAAAAAAAATTAAAACAATTTATATTGATCTAGAAATAATTGCACAGCTCATTAATGATAACAAATTTCTCCAACCTAGACATTATAAAATATATATTGATACAACTACAATTTTTCTTTATATACCATTCATCATCAAGTATAAATCAACTTATTAGTTAATCACCAAATGTTAAAAAATAAAAATCAATCATGTATTTAATAACCCAATTAGCATGTAAGCTCAACCTCTAATATAATTCAATCAATTTAGCTTCAATTCTTAATTATACTGAAATTAATTCAAACTTGGAGATGAAATAAAGTGATACTAATTGAAATGTAAAAAATTAAATGGAAATCATAATTACTTGAGGACAAGCAAATTTGAGAGGATAAGACTGCAATATCACATCTGGGAATGAAATCTAAAACTAAATAATAAATTGATTAAAAAATATATAAGTAATATCTAGTTGAGTATTAGTTAAATTAAATTAGATAATTGATTAGTAATAAAAATTTATGCAAGAAAAATTATGTCTACCAAATTGACATGAATTAAGTAGTTAAATATAATAGAAATTAATATCAAATAGATTACCCTTTCATATTAAATAAAAAGAGTAATAGAAGAACTAATAAAATAGAATAGTAAAACACATATTATTTTATCATATTACATATACTTGTAAACATTAATTCTTTAAAAAAGTAAAATAAATTATAAATTGAAGTTACTTATTAAACTAATTGATAACATCATACATAAGGGACATGACCACTAAGGTACTATATATGCCTTTTCAACATCTAAAATAGGGATAGAAAAAAGGAGATTTAAAGAAAAAAAAAAATTGCTTCAAATAATGTTGAATGCATAAGGCAGGATTGAGAAGTATAATTAGAAGAATGATTTAATGGTAAAGCCACATCAACATGGGAACCTATTACAAACATGGTACATAACGAAGGAAATAACCTAGTTTATTATCCCTACTCAACATCGCAACATGTCTTACCTCTTATTGTAGCCAATGATTCCTATTCTGAAACTTAATCTTAACTTTACCCTTTCCAACGATTTAATAGGGTTCATTATCGCCCAAATAAACAAGCCTAAAATTACCTTAGACATAATAAAGAAAATAACCTCTATGAGGAGTAGCATGAAATGAAGACCCTAAATCTGAATCCCATAAATCATCAACACTTTCTAAAGAAATAAGAAAAAATCCTCTTTAGATGTGTTACTTAACACATTTACCTCATTATTCCATTCTTGTTCATCTCCATCATTTTTCTATTGAGTCGAACAACCTTTCTTCTTATGCCATCGTTTCCCATAGTACCAATAATCTCTTGGTACTCTAGATTAAGAGCTCTCACCTTTTGATTTTCCTCTTAATTTGCCATGATTTATAGAATTGTTTCCTCTCTCATTTGGTCTTACTCTTCTTTTCATGTTCAAAATAATTCCTATTTTAGATCCACCTAAGCTTTTCCTATGAGGTTCCCTACTAGATAACACAAATCACATTATCAAATTTTAGGATATTTGATCCATAAAAGTAACTACCTACAACCATTATCGAGACATTCTTGATTTCAAACAAATAACGCAAAATCAAGAGAGCCCCAATTTCTTCATCATAATTAAAATTTATAGAAGATAAATGACTGGTAATTGTATTAAACTCATTTTAATGATCAACAATAGATCCACCTTCTACCATCTTCATATCAAATAAATGCTTCATGAAAAATACATTGTTTGAAGTGGAGGGATTTTCATACAACTTCTAGGGTTTGTATCACCTCTTTAGTGATCTTTACTTTTTTAATATTAAATGCCATCGATTATCCCAGGTATAATTAAGTACTTCCAAGTGCCTTTCTATACAAAATATCCTAGTCCTAATCTATCACAGATGTCAATTTATTAGATTTTCCTTGCAATGGTTTTCATAAATCCTTTTGATAAAGATATTCCTCCATTTCCATTTTCCATAACTAAAAGTTCTACCCATTATACTTCTTAACATTCAGGATGCCCTCGTCTTCCATCACTCCCACTCAACTGTGAGACATTCCTATAGAGGATAACTAAAAACAAAATTTATCTTATACCATTTGTTAGGATTAAAATAATAATAATAATAATTACATGTAAATATATCCTATACCAAAAAATTAAAAGCCACATAGAAGAGAACACAAGATACAATGATTTAACATGGTTTACCCAATCCTTGGGCTACGTTCACCAAAAAGCTAGTCCAAATTTATTATCATCTAGTGATTACAACCTTTTTATAATTTTTAATCACTTACAGCTAAATACCAACACAACAAGCTACAATCTCATCATACATTATGAAATCCTTATCCCTAAGCCATTTTATACAAGCTTTTTTTTGCTTATAATTTTACGGCTATAATAAGTCATCCAATAGAAAGAATGAAGCCACGCCAAGGGGTGCTTCCCTTTGACCCCATCTTGGAAGTGTTCCCCCAAGACACACATAGTTAAATATAGGGGGGAACCTCACTGATTAAAGTGGATAAAAAACTTAACCTTTGAGTTTGATTAGGCTCCATGTAATAACATGTTGTATTCATGACATAGTTTTTCATTGATTTCAACATATTGGTTATTCTGTGAAGACTGACAAAACAACAAAAGGTGATTATCTTTGCATGATTCAAAGATTAAAGATTAGCTTATCCATACTTCATATCATTTTTTATAGTATGTAGAAATGTTTTATTTAAGAGTGCACACAAAAATATGAAGAATGGATAGAGTTGTGAAGAATTTGGTGAACATGACTTTTAGACGATGTTTCTAGAAAGAGAGTATTGTTGTTTTGATTTTATGTAGTAGAAAATTTGAAACCTAGTTGAGAAAAATGAGATAGTAATTTAAGACATGTTTAAGATGATTTATTCAAACATGCATAATCATATGATCAATGAGTGTAAAGTTATGAACATTGTTAGTTGACAAATTACTTGTAATTGTGAAAAGATGTAATGTTGTAATGAAATGTGTAATGTAATATCTTAAGTGGTCCTACATAGTTATTGTAAATTGAGAAAGGCTTAAGGCTTACTCAATAATTTTTTTTAGCACTTGGCATAAAGGAAAAGTTGATTCCTTGTGGTAAAGTAGATTTGTGAGATCTAGTGTAGATTTTGTAATTAATGAGACCATATTCTGATGTGTGAGATTGAATGTGAATATGTTTTGAACTAGAGAAGATATTGGTGTAGTTAAGGCATGATTGGCTTGCAAGGAACTGTATTTGGTAAGCTAAGTTGTTTTTAGAGATTTATTCATGTACACTTGTATTTTTCAATGAGGATGGTACTAAACTAGTTCAGACAATAAGTCTACCTATCTTCCTTTCAACTCCTAACAAGGTTGGCACAACTCCAAATAGGGATGGAATATACTAATAAGAATTCAAAGTTTCCTAATAGGGACTCATATGTACTAATTATATTTCATTAACTTTTAACAGTGTCCATCCTTTCACAAGGAACTTTTATATTAGTGCATCAACTTGTGGGCATCATTACCATTGGGATTTTTTTGTTTGATCTTATTCCCTAGTAAAAAAGTTTGGTGTTTGATGTAGGATCATCTTGCATCACAAAAAAGGGGCCGTGATCAAAATTATAAATATAATATTAAAAAATCAAAAAAATTGTGGGAGAGAAAGTGACAAAAATTAGAGGAAAATAAATAAAAATAGGAAAAAGGAGAAAAAAAGAATTTCTATTTTCAAGGTGCATAGGTGGCCTTAATAGAAAAATAAGAAAACAGTTATCATTTCATTTATTGAGGTCTGTAGGTGGCATCTTAGAGTTTTGTGGAGAGTTCATTAAATCATGCATTTAATATTTGTTGTGATCCACAAATGAAATTTAATTCTCAAATTGGGCCAGATGGTGGTGCTTTGTTGTATTTGGGTGGGAATTTGATATTTTTTTTAAGGTAGTTGTATTTATCTTTTATCCCACATTGGTTGTGTTTGTAATATCTCAAGTGGTAAGTGCCTATATAAGAAAGGCTCATGAGCATTTGTAATCAAGCTCTTCAAGTGTAAACTCTTTTATTGTAATCTCTTCTTTGTGGAATTTCTCTTGGTGGAAGCGCTTAATGTGAAGACTCTTCTTGTGGTATATCTTATTTGGGAGTTCTCTTATGTTGAAGCATTTGTTAACTTCTTTTGGAAGAAGTCATATCTATGATGCCATATTGTCCATCTTGTAAGAATTTTCAAGTATAATAAAAGCATGTTTTGTGAAGCATTTTGTCATCTCTTTGTCTCCATATTGTTGCATTCTTGGTTCTGAGTTGATAAGGGTGGTGAAATCCTTTGTCAAATGGTATCAGAGTAAGAGTTCCTAAGCATGTAGACAGATTGTTGAATATGAGATAGTTTACACTAGGACCTTGAGTTGGATAAAGTTTGTAAAGGAGTTTTTGACTATGTAGACCAATTTTTGACTGTGGTGCAATTTGCATAAAGTTCTTATATTGTTCAATATTTTTCTTATAGGGACTTGATGATGGAGAAGAGAAAAAAGAGATGGCTTTTGTTAGTGGATTGATTCTGAGGATTCCCAGAATTGAGAAAATTAGAGCAGGAAATCAAGAGGCATTGTGAGTTGTATTATTTTATTTATAGAAGAAAGTGAATGAATCAAGAGAAAAATTATAGAAGAGAAGAGGGCATCACCAGAAAAGAGATGTTGATAATTCATTGGTTATAGAAAAGAAAGAAGACCAAGTGGAGTATCAAACATGTGGTACACAAGAAGAGAAAGAGGATGTAGATACATATATTTGTGAACCTAAATAGCATGAAGATGATTTAAAGACTACAATAGTAGAGGGTACATAAAATTCCTTGGTTGAAATTCAAACAAGTTAAGTGCTTACTTGTCATGTTGAAAACATGGAAAAGGAAATCAAAGATGAAGATGTGAAAGAGGTAAAATTTCTATGAATTATGGGATGCTAAATTTGAGATGAATTTGAAAGATAATGATGATGGTTTACATGAGGGTCTTGTTCGTGATGTCTTCTATGCAAAGGAAGATTTGTATAGTGTTGCTGAGTTTATTATAGGTATGAATAATTCAACAAGATTTGAGGAGCATGAGAGTTATACATCGATAGAGTTCATTGTAGAGAAGTATTTTTAGCAGCAATCACTTGTTCTAGCTAGGTGTTGGAAAAGAGGAAAGAAGAAAATATATTAGCAACAAATATTTGTTCCATCTATGTATTGGAAGAAGAGAGAAAACAAAAAAGTCATTATCAATTGCTTCATTTTGCGAATTCATATCCACAAAAATTTTCCTACCATGGGTGTCTAATGCAAAAGCATCTTGCATCACGAAAAGGGGGTATGATAAAATTATAAATTTTATATTAAAAAAATAAAAAATAAAAAAAAATTGTGGATGAGACAGAAAGTGACAAAAATTAGAGGAAAATAAATAAAAAATAAAAAATAGAAAAAGGGTGAAAAAGAGGAATTTCTATTTTCAAGGTTCATAGGTCTCATAAATAGAAAAAGAGGAAAATAGTTGTTATTTCATTTATTGAGGTTTGTAGGTGGCATCTTAGAAGTTCGTGGAAAGTTTCTTAAATCATGCATTTAATAGTTTTTGTGATCCACAAAAGAAACATAATTTTCTAATTGGACCACATGGTGGTGTTTAGTTGTATTTGGGTGGGAATTTAATATTTATTTTAAGATAGTTGTATTTACCTCTTATCCTACATTGGATGTGTTTGTAATATCTTAGATGGTAAGTGCCTACATAAGCAAGGCTTATGAGCATTTCTACTCAAGCTCTTCAAGCGTAAGCTCTTCTTTATGGAATTTCTCTTGGTGGATGCTCTTGGTGAAGGTCTTGGTGTGAAGACTCTTCTTGTGGAAGCTCTTATTTTGGATTTCTCTTATATTGAAGCACTTGTAAAATTCTTTAGGAAGAAGTCATATCTATGATGTCATATTGTTCATCTTGTAAGCATTTTCAAGTATAATAAAAACATGCTTTGTAAAGCATTTTTTCATCTCTTTGACTCTATATTGTAGCATTGTTGGTTATGAGTTGGTAAGGGTAGTGTGGCCCTTCACCAGTGTTATTGTTTATCGTAATATTTTTATGGTTGTTTTTATACTATTTATATGTTTCAGAATTAATAAGGATATTAAGAGTTATTTTAATTGAATAATTGATTCAACCCCCACCCCCCTCCTCACTCTCAATTATCTTGATTGACTTTTCTTTCTAACAATTGGTATCAAAGCATTAGGTCCTTGTAGAAAAAACTTTAAAAACTTAATGAGATGTACGACGACTCATTTTAGGAAAGATAGTCTAAAGTTTAATGGAGTTAACTTTGATTGTTGGAAAGACTAGATGAGGACACATATGTTATGTATGGGTCCAAAATATTGGTTGAGTACTAAATATATCAATGTTCTCATTGAAGATAAATATCTTGAGGGTTTTGAATCAACATAAAAAGATACATTAATGTTCAACATTCTTTCTAGAGAAGCACTATTATAATCTCTTCTTGAAATCAAATTTGGTCAAGTAATATATTTAAGACTTTCTCATGAAATTTGGAATTCTTTGAAAAGTACATTTAAAGCTGATATACATGCTTAGAAGGTTAGATTATAGAGTTGGATATCTGTATATTTCAACATACCAAGATGATGGAAGATCAATCTATAAGAAGTTATTTTGGTAGAATATAAAAGGTTGTTATATGAATTAAGACTTGTATAGGAGAGAAATGAGAAGATGAAATTGTATGAAAAATATTGAACACTTTGACACCTTTACACAAAAAACAACACACACAATTAAACACATTATTCTATGCAAAATCAATTTTACAAGAGAGAATCTTCATAGGAGATTACTATTAGCTTAAATATGAATGAGACAAAGTGGATAATTTTCTAGAGTGGATATTTTTTTTAGCATACTAAGAGACAAAGCTATGTTGACAAGAAGTGAAAGTACAAGTGGAGATTATGCATGTAGCAACCAAACAAAAGAGGATGAATAAATACAGATTGACAAAGGTCTTGCCTTACTTATGATGAGAGAACCTAAAGTAACAAAATTTTTAACTATTGGACTTATAATAAAATTGGCCATTTATTATTATAAATATCCTAAGAGAGTAAATAATTTGAAGCCTAGATATCCTTATAAATCAAGAGCACCTAATAGTTATTTTTATGTTCATGAGGATGGTGATCTTAATTTTAAAATTGTAGAATTACTGATTGAAAGTGATGATGAGGATGATAAAATGAGATTTTTTTTTTCTATTAAAGAAGAAAGCTCTAAAAAAGAAGAAGTTAGAGAAGAAAACTAATTAGCATCACAAGTTGAAAAGAAGAAATTTAATTGGATAATAGGTAGTGGTTGTTCCCATCACATGACTAGATATATGAATAAGTTTATTGATTTCCATAGCTATGATATAGGATTAGTTAGAGTTAGAAATAATGTAACCTGTCATATTAAAGTAAAAGGACCTATTACACTTTATGGAAGGAATAAAACTAGTGATTTTAATATTGTGGATGGTTTGAACATAATATTTTGAGTGTTGGATAACTCATTGAAAATGGATATTAGTTGCAATTTATAGAGAAAATAATTATCAAAGATAAAGATGGTTAGCTGATTGGTACTCGTACAAGGAAAAGAAATAATGTATTTCGGTTGAATCCTAATTAAACATATTTTGTTACTAAGGTGAATTATAATTGGTTATGACATAAGATATTTTGTCATATCAACATTGATAACAATGTGAAGGTCAATATTAGATTTGTAGATAGATATTTTCCTAAGATTGAAATCTACTAACATAGTGTGTAAAGAATGTGTAATGGAAAATTAGAAGAAAATTTCACTTGCAAGTAAAAAAAATTACCACTTTAGTGAAATTGAAGATTGTGCATATATATTTGAGTCCATTCTTACAAAGACTAGAGCATTCTATGGTGAAAGGTGTTTTGTGATTCTTGTTGATGATTTCACTAGAATGATGTGAGTTGTCTTTCTTAAAGAAAATTTTGAAAAATTTGAGAAATTCAAGATATTTAAGAGTTGAGGTAAGAATGAATCTTATTTAAAGATTAACTGTTCGAGGTTTGATAGAGGAGGAGAATTCATATGAAATAAGTTTAAATTTTTTTGTGAAGGTAATGGTATTTAAGAAGATAATTTTCAGCCCCTAAGAAACCTAATTAGAATGGGATAGAAGAAAGAAGAAAGATATAAATAATAGAGGAAACAAGAGAATTGATGCTTGAAAATAATGTATTCAATAATAATTTAGAGATAAGAAGATAATGTTGGAAATATAAGCTAGGTAAGGTTACTAAAAGGGGAGGGGTGAATCAAGAACCTATAAAACTTTATCTTACTTCACCAATTAATCCTTCATATAATATTCTAATTTAATTGTATGCACCCAAGAATGAAAGAAAATAAACATTCATAACACTTTGACACAAGATACATTGATCTAGTAATCTTCCAATTAGAAAGTAAAACTAGGGTGAGGATGATACCCACAAGCTTTAGTATTGTAGTATAAGGTTAACCTATTAAGCCTTACAATTGACCACTCTTGGTGATCTACCTTGTTAGGAGCAATAAAAACTATGAGGTCCACCTTGTCAAAGGATTTACAAACATATAATGAAGTTTCCACTCAGTTAGGATATTTAGAAAAGGCTATTAAGTCTATCCTGTTAAAGGATTTGGCTAATGCACCTATTAGGATTAACTAGTGGCTAATCTCTGATCTACAACTCTATTTTTCTGGTAGAGATTCCTTGTATTACAATGAACACCTAACTGTGAGAGATAAATCTTTGTTGTCCCTTATACTACTTGTAGCCTTCTTCAATTCACACTTCTTCTCATTATACACTCTTCACTTCTCTTGTTTGGATATGATAAAATGTATTTCATATATACCAATGCAAATTTCAACTTACTAGAGTTGTCTACAATACCAATTTCATCATAATTCACAAGGTCAGCCCAAATGTCGCAACTTGGGTTTTGAAGAAAAATGCGACAATGTTCTGATACATAGAAAACACTGTCAATGCTAAACAACTTTTGGAATTAGTTGAACTTGAATCTCAGTCCATACTAATCACTTCCAAGTAGCTTGAACATAGTCAACACTATGTGACTCAATGAACTCTGAGAAACTTGGTAGCAATTGGATCACTCAGTTGACACTACATGACATGGTCAGTGCTAAATCCATTCTATTAACCTTGTGAGCTCAATAGACATTTTTGGACTTGGTTAATGCTATAGAGCTTGGTTAACACTACAATCTTCTTCACTTCCACTGACTAGCTCAGTATTGTCTGTTATGCTTAGTTTGCACTAAATTTGTCTCTAAAGCTTAGTAAACACTATGTATCTTGAAAAACACTACAAACTAACTTAGGTACTTGGTAGACCGTGTATTCTGACTACTTATCTTGGGAACAACTAAATCACTTGGTTAACACTACAAACTAAATGATAATCTTGGTAGCAACTGTAGATCTTGGTAGCAATGTAACAAATTGACTAAGTGTTGAGTCACTGATAGAAAAATTGGCCTTTATGTCAACAATCTCCCCCTTTGGCACTAGTGGAAAAGACATTTATCAAAAAAAAAATCTGATCATTCAAAATTGTAAGTCAAAACTTCCTTTTCCATCATTTTGTGTCTTCAACCTAGTTTTGACTTCCATCTACTGTGGCTTGGTAACATACTTGGTTTTTTGATTTTTCAAAATTTCTTTTGTAAAGATATTCCTTTCTTATTAATACTACACTATACTGCTCCCCCATAGATAAATCTCCTTTATATACATACACAGTATAGTATACTTCTCCTCCTTTACATATTATATACACTACTCCCACTTTTTGACATAAATGCCAAATGTGTATAATAACTATATGGTAATACCAAAATGTGACAAGAATTCAAAATGTACCTTCAAAATAAGTACCATTATCTTGTTCCAATTTTCTTGTAGTATCTTGCATGCATGCAATATAATTTGAATGTCTTTGAATGTGCAATATGTTTCTCCAATGCATACATGTTTGGAAGAATCATGCCTTGGATTTATGCAAGTGAGGCCCTGATCCTAGCTTCTTCCTTTAATAGTTCTACTTGTAGATTGGTCAGATATCTGATCTTTGTATAATTTGCAGAGCTATGGCTTGGATCAAGTGACAACTGGTGTGTACTTGCCTTCATGTCTTCATCTATCTTGGAGAATTTTTCCTTGATATCATTACTAAAGATAGATGTGTCACATAACTTGACAAATAATAATGCAACATTGTCAATAGATGTTTCTATTGTACCAAAAATAGTAGCTAACTCTACTTGTTCTATTGCAATCCTTTGTGTAACTTGTTCCAACACTTTGTTCTCAAATTTCATTTCTACTCACTTAAGTAGCTTCTTCTATCCATTCAAGTCTTCATTGAATTTTTGGACAATATCTACTAATTGTTCCAAAATAGGTCGAGGGCCATCAACCTCAATTCTTATAGCATCAAAAAATATGCTCTTTATGTCTTCAAAGACTTGGTTTTCTTTCTTCTTTTCTTCTCTAAGCTTCTATTTATTAGCTCTTTTCTTTAGTAACTCACCCATGGTGTTCATTTGATCAAGAGTGAGGGTAGAGATATCCCAATTTGGAATAACTATATCCTCATTGAGATCAATAGTTTCTTTTTCTTTGCCCTTTTCTTTCAAAATGGTGGAAACAATTTGTTTCCCCTTGTCTAGGACTTCAATACTTAGTTGAGACTCTTTCTCAACTATTATTGTACTTGCTATAGATACATTTGGAATAGAAGTAATATATGAAAATGATGGAATAGAAATAAAAGTTGAAATGGCACTAACAAAATGAATATCTTGTTGCTCAGTCAAGCTTGACGATGGAGGACCTTGCTACTTGATAGATGAAGTGTTGGGCTCTTCTATCATTGTAACATTCAGCTGAATAGACTTAGAGCTTGGTTGGGTCTTGGTGTAGCAGTTTTATCCAAAACCAACTTAGTATAAGTTATCTTTGAGCTAAATTGCACTAAGGCTATGCCCAGAGTGAGGAAATAGGGCCATAACTGCTACTACAATTTTCTTTGCATTAGTCTCCTCAATACCTTGTATTTTTGGAAGACTTCCTCTAGTAGCTTCTTATTCTTCCTCCTCATCATCCAGATTGACATCATCAAGTTAATCATCATCTATTTCTATGTTCTCTTCCTTATCATCCTTGTCAACAACATGTACAATAAAATCACTAGGTTGATGCAACTTGAAATTTTTTTCCATGTAGTTGTGGTTGCCTTCACTACATATTTAATGTCTTTCATCAATATCATATAACTTTTGAATTTAAGAGTGAACTTCTCTTCATTTTTATTCAATGATTCCTTCATTTCCTTGTTACTGATATTTACATCAGTTGCCTCAAGTTTTGTTCATAGTCTTTTGTGTATTTTCCTATCTTGGTTTTATTACTTGCATAAGTTCATTAGGAATCTGCTATGCAAGCTGATCTAGTGAGTACTTCCATTTGCCCAATTTTGACATAAGAATGTCCTTAATCTACATTTTCTCATCTACATTCTTGGTCTCATACTTAAGAGATTTGAAAATTTCCATGCCAGATCCTTCTTCCATTTGCTTTATTCTTTCCTGAAGTGTAGGTGGGGATCTCTTGAAGATTATTTGCCTAGATTCATCTTCAACTAACTTCTTTTTCTTTCTTGACTTGGGTTCCCTTCTTATGAATACAATAGGGGATGATTTGGTAAGTTTGGTTATGATAACCTTTCCTTTCTTCCTGAGAGGTTGTTCATCCTTATATTTTTCTTCTTCTTCATTGATGGGGACACAACCCAAGAACAGAATGGACACAATAGAAAGGGGGAAATTATATTAACTGAGAAAATAAGCTAGTACAAATAGTACAGAGAAAATAAACTTCAAAACATGCCCTAAGGGCTTACAATAGCATAAACCTGGAGATAATTTCTCCTTTCAGTACCTCCTCTAAAACTCCACTCTGAACTGCTTTTTACAATGCCAGAAATCTCCTTAAATAGACCACGGAGGGTTAAGGACTAGGAGTACATTCTAGAAAGTGCTAGTAGGCATCCACTGACCAAATAGAAGGTTCTAGAAGCTGGATTAGAAGTCGGTGCAAATCTAGAAGAATCCAAAAATGGTAACCGAACTTTCGGGAGGCATAACTTTTGAACCGTAGCTCCGATTGACGAACCGTTTACATTTTCAGAAAGCTCTCAAAGCGCTCTATAGCCTTATGGACCAGCTTCTCTCATCCCCCATTTTTCAGCCCTTTTTGAGGTCATTTAATGCCCCTAACCTGACTTTGAAGCATTCTTAGGAGGTCTCCAAAACTCGAAAAACTGCAATAACTTTCAAATCGTAGGGCCTTTTGACCTGATTCTTTTTCTGGAATGTTCTAAATCACAATTACATTCATCTAACAAATTCACACCTTCTAGGTCACCAAAATGATGGCCCAATTACATGCTCCTATTTTTTTGAGATCTTCA
This sequence comes from Cupressus sempervirens, assembly GCA_028749045.1. Lineage (NCBI taxonomy): Eukaryota > Viridiplantae > Streptophyta > Pinopsida > Cupressales > Cupressaceae > Cupressus > Cupressus sempervirens. The sequence goes on from CM053785.1 coordinate 87,959,772, forward strand.
AACACACTGATAGTGGAACTGTGAGAGTTGAAACCTTTATTTGACCCAAATGGGTATCCAAAAATGAAAACACATGAAATAGAAACTGAGTCTAAGTATATTTTTTTTGGGTGACACAGGATTGCCCTTATACCTCTGGATGCTTCTGCATCAGACACCTAGGGTAGATTGAAAAGTGACCCTATCACTTTATGAATGGTAGAGGAAATCCCAAATGGGAAACCTCAGCTACTGAAATCCAAGTTGAGTCCTTGATCAGTTGTCCTTTCCATTTGACCAAATACTCTTCATACTGCCTGTTTCTGGTACTCCTACCCACACGATGATCTAGAATGTCTTCCATCTCCTCTTTCTTAGAAGTAGGAATTGGACATGGCTCTAACACTAGCTCCTCATCTACACCATCATCATGATACTCTGTTAAATCTGCAATGTTGAAAATGGGAGAAATGTGAATACCATTTGGCAGCTCCACCTCATATGCATTTCCTGAGTCATGTTTCTTCAAAATTTTGCAGGGGCCAAATTTCTTCATTTTCAGCTTGTTGTAAGTACCGGCTGGAAATCTTTCTTTTCATAAGTGCACCATGACTAAATCTCCTACTTGGAATTCCTTATGCCTTCTCCTTTGATCATCCCTAGCTTTATACTCTTGATTCATCTTGGTAATGTGTGCTTGATCCTCCTCATTTAGATGCTTGATATGTTCAGCAAATTCCTCAGCTTCAACACTTGTTCTCTCCCCTTGCTTTGTCTTCCTCAATTCTGGTGCAGTCCTTGGGCTATTCCCATATACAATTTGGAATGGTGATTTTCCAGTACTCCTATTTATAGAGTTATTGTAAGAAAAATCTTCTTGGGGTAGAATCAAATCCCATCCCTTGGGCTTATCCCCAACTAAACATCTTAGCAAATTGCCTAGACTTCTGTTTACCACTTCTGTTTGGCCATCAGTTTGTGGGTGATGTGTGGAACTGAATTTCAAGTCAGTTCTTAACTTTTTCCACAATGTCCTCCAGAAATGCCCCACAAATTTAGTATCTCTGTCAGAAACTATGCTCCTTGGAAGACCATGTAGTCTTACCACCTCTTTGAAAAACAAGTCTACAATATGGACAACATCATGAGTTTTGTGGCATGGAATGAAATGTGCCATTTTGGAGAACCTATCAACCACCACGAATACTGAGTCATTACCCCTTTTTGTCCTTGGCAATCCAAGAACAAAATCCATACTTATGTCCTCCCATGGCCTTGATGGAACAAGCAATGGCTGATATAGGCCAGTATTGTGACTGAACCCCTTGGCAACTTGACAAACCTGGCAACTCTGTACAAACTTCTTCACATCTTGTGAAATTTGAGGCCAAAAATAATGTTCTCTAAGAATGGCAATGGTCTTATCTTGACCAAAATGTCCTGCCATCCCTCCACTATGTTTCTCCTTAATAAGATTTTCCCTCACGGAACTTCTTGGAATGCACAATTGACTACCCTTGAACAACATGCCATTCTGAATCAAATAGTCTAACCACTTGGTTCTATCTACAGCAACAGGTTCTTTACAAGCTTTCCATGCTTCAGCAAAATCAGGATCCTCAGGGTACAAATTCTTGAGTTCATCAAACCCAACTACTTCAACTTGCATTACTGTAAGCAACAATTGTCTCCTACTTAGTGCATCTGCAACCCTATTATATTTTCCACTTCTATGCTTCAACACAAATGTATAACTCTGCAAGAACTCTACCCACTTCATATGCCTCTGATTCAATTGACCTTGGCTATTTAGGTACTGTAATGCCAGATGATCAGTATACAAAACAAATTCCTTTGGCAATAAATAATGCCTCCATTTCTTTAAGGCCTGAACTATTGCATAGAACTCTTGATCATAAACATAATACTTCTTCTTTGCATCATTCAATTTTTCACTAAAATATGCAATAGGCTTACCTTCTTGGCTTAATATAGCCCCAATAGCACTGCCACTGGCATCAAAATCCACCTGGAAAACCTTTCTAAAATCTGGAAGTTCCAACACAGGCTGTTCTGTTACCTTCTTCTTCAGCAATTCAAAACTTCTTGTAGCTGCAATAGTCCATTTGAACTCTTTTCTATCCCCTCTTATTGTATCAGTTAGGGGTGCACATATGCCATAGAAATTCTTAATAAACTTCTTGTAAAAACTAACCAGACCATGAAATGATCTTACCTCAGTAGCAGACCTTGGAGTAGGCCATTCCAAGATGGCTTTTACCTTCTCTGGATCCATTTTGAGACCTTCAGGTGATATAACAAACCCCAAATAGACTAACTCCCTTTTTGCAAAGATACATTTCTTCAGATTAATTAATAGTTTCTCTTCCCTTAGCCTTTCAAGGACACTATGAATATGCAATAAATGTTCTTCCAAAATCTTGCTGAAAATTAAAATATCATCCAAATAGACAATAACAAATTTTCCCAAGAACTTCTTAAGTACCTCATTCATGAGCCGCATGAAGGTGCTTGGGGCGTTTGTCAATCCAAAGGGCATGACTAACCACTCATAAAGACCGTCCTTGGTCTTGAAGGCTGTTTTCCACTCGTATCCTTCTCGAATCCATATCTGGTGATAACCACTCTTCAAATCTATCTTTGTGAAGTACTGAGCTCCACTCAAGCAGTCCATAAGATCATCCATCCTTGGCAAAGGAAACTGGTACTTGATGGTGATCCTATTTATAGCTCGAGAATCTGTACACATCCTCCACTCTCCATCCTTCTTTTGTGCAAGTACTGCAGGTACTGCACATGGACTCAGGCTCTCTCGAATCAAGCCCTTCCTCAACAACTCTTGAACCTATTTATTTAGCTCCTCTATTTTAGTAGGAGTCATCCTATGAGCAGCTTTGTTAGGCAAACTAGCTCCTAGAATTAGATCTATCTGATGACTGATTTGCCTTACTGGTGGCAATCCATCTAGGACATTATCAGAGATAATATCTCCAAACTCCCCTAGTAAATCTAAAACTTCAAGTGGTATTTCACTACTACCTTCTTTATCTTCCCTAGGAATCAAAGCATAGAACATATGCTAATGTTTCATGCCATCTAAAAACTTCCTTCCATCAACAAGACAAATCTTAGCATTGCTACATACCTTTTCACCTTCCTTTTTCATGGGCTTCAATTTGTGGCGAACTCCATCCTTTGTCAGAGAGTATGTGTTTGCATGTCCATCATGCACTGCATGTCTATCAAACTACGATGGTCTACCCAACAATAGATGGCAAAAATCCATCGAAATAACATCATAGAGAACTTCATCATGGTAACTTCCAATTTTGAATTTTACTAAACATTGTTCACTTACCAAGACCTTATGATCATCTTTTACCCAAGCAATCCGATAGGGCTGGGGATGTTTCTCCCTCTTGAGCTTCAGCTTAGAGACTATCTCTTCTTATACCAAGTTATCAGTGCTACCACCATCAATGATCACATCACAACATTTATCCTCACACTTGCATCTGGTACGGAACAAACTCCTCCATTGTCCTAGTTCAATCTCACCACTTAGTAGGACTCTTTCATTTACCAAGGTCTCTCCTCTTTTTGCATCCTCTGAATGCAATGATTGTGCATCCTCATCCACATGAGCAACCCTAGCTTGGCCTTCAGCTCTCCTATCTGTCCTTCCTTGTTGTTGAGGGCATTCAAAGGCACGATGACCTTCTGCATTGCAATGGAAATAGGTACCAAAGAAGCCTCCTCTCCCTTGTCCACATCCTCTACCTCTTCCTCTTTTATTTCCAAAGTCTTGATCATGGGAGTAGTTGAAACCCTCATTCCTCTGGTTCGTGCTAGTACCCACATCTTCATTTTTATTTTGGGTTTCATTGCAGCCTCCAGATGATCTACCGCTTCCGCTTCCTCCTTGACCACACCCTCTTTGTCTTCCTTCAAACCTTTTATTCAACTTCTCTTCAACTCGTAGGGAAAACTGGTATGCCTCTTCAACGCTGGTCATTCTTACCAAACTTAATTCCTCCTGGATGCTAGGTCACAACCCACTGATATCACAAGCAACCTTCTCCTTATTTGCTTCTGCATGCCCTGCTCTAATCAAGAGTCAGTAAAATTCCTCTACATATTCTTGGACTGATCTTCCTGCTTGCTTTAACCCATGCATCTTCTTAAAGAAATCAAGCTCGTAGTCCACAGGAATGAACTGCTTCTTCAATTTATCCACCATGCGATCCCATCTTGTGATCTTCTAATTTCCTCTTCTGTTTCTTTCCAATTGAACCTCTTGCCACCAGATTTTGGCATGGCCTTTTAGTTTGGCCTTGGCAAACTTAACCCTATCTGGGTCCCTTATATCCTCATACTCAAAGTATTCTTCCAGTTCATTGATCCAATTGATCAACTCATCTGGTTTTAGATTTCTTGAAAATACACTCACTTCAATTGTAGGTCTTTTCCCAAACTTAGTAATGGCCCTAAAAAGCCTTTCCTCTACATGATTCAGAACTTCCCCATCAAATTCCCCTTCTGGTCCCATTACTTCTTCTTCATTTTCATCCTCACTGTCGTCACCTGCAGCAACATTTGCTTCTCTACGGAGCTCATCTTGCAATTCCTGCACCTGCGTTTGGAGGGCTCTAACCTCCTTAGGATTAATAGCTCTGGCCCTTCCACCATGCTCTCTTCACAGAGGCATCTTCTTAACTCAAACCCACAACCACACAGTCTTGGTGCAAACTACCTCACAATCGACACTCTCTCTACACACTCAGGAAAACCAGCTCTGATACCACTTGATGAGGACACAACCCAAGAACAGAATGGACACAATAGAAAGGGGGAAATTATATTAACTGAAAAAATAAGCTAGTACAAATAGTACAGAGAAAATAAACTTCAAAACATGCCCTAAGGGCTTACAATAGCATAAATCTAGAGATAATTTCTCCTTTCAATACCTCCTCTCAAACTCCACTCTGAACTGCCTTTTACAATGTCAGAAATCTCCTTAAATAGACCCTGGAGGGTTAAGGACTAGGAGTACATTCTAGAAAGTTCTAGTAGGCATCCATCAACCAAATAGAAGTTTCCAAAAGCTACGTTAGAAGTCAGTGCAAATCTAGAAGAATCCAGAAATGGTAACCGAACTTCCGGGAGGCATAACTTTTGAACTGTAGCTCCGATTGATGAACTGTTTACATTTTCAGAAAGCTCTCAAAGCTCTCTATAGTCCTATGGACCATATTCTCTCATCCTCCATTTTTTTGGCCCTTTTCAAGGTCATTTAATTCCCCTAACCTGACTTTGAAGCATTCTTAGGAGGTCACCAAAACCCAAAAAACTGCAATAACTTTCAAATCGTAGGGCCTTTTGACCTGATTCTTTTTCTGGAATGCTCTAAATCACAATTACATTCATCTGGCCAATTCACACCTTCTAGGTCACCAAAATGATGGCCCAATTACATGCTCCTATTTTTTTAGAATTTTCCAACACACTGATAGTGGAACTGTGAGAGTTGGAACCTTTATTTGACCCAAATGGGTATCCAAAAATGAAAACACATGAAATAGAAACTAAGTCTAAGTATATTTTTTTTTGGGTGACACAGGATTGCCCTTATACCTCTGGATGCTCTTGCATCATTCATCCTCCACATCATCTTCTTCAATATCATCATGTTTTCCCTTAGTGAGCATTAGAGGGGAACCTGCTTGATTAGTGCCTTTTAGTATCTTTTCTAATCTTTTCCTTCCTTTATTGACTACTTGAGTTAACTTAATCTCAAGATCTATTATTTCCTTAGCTTCATCATATGTGCTAAAGTACGTAGATTTGGGATCCATAGTTCAATTTAGAAGAACCTTTATGATATGCTTGGTATCATTAATTTTAGCCTAATACTCTAGAGGGTTAACCCATGCCACTCTAGGTTTAATTGTTTGAATGTATACTTTTTTATACTCCACCATGAAATAGATATCATCCTTGTAATCATCAAAAATTTTCTTAGGGATCCTATATCTATTATTCATCTTTTCCTTGAATATTTCAAAGTATTTATTCATGGTACTTTCAAAATTTGCACCCATCTCTACTATATACTCATTAATTTGATACGAAGTAGGAATATCTTTCCTGCATACTAGTATACCTTTGGAAGGAAAAAAATTCTAAGTAAAGAAGAATAAACATGTTAGAAGATATATAAACTTACATGGATTATTCTTTGATCCTCTGATGCTCTCCATATTATTTTTCCATTGATTCAAAAATAACTCAGAAAAGTCAAAGTATACATTATTCTTCACAACCTTGTAAGCGAGATTGGCAACTTCACATGATACACTATTTAATCTTCATGAACTATAGATCTTATTTACAATGATATGAATTCCAAACTTTAGCATGAAGTACAAAGCATTAATGGTGATTGATCAAGGGAATTTTGTTAAAAGCAAGAAATCAAAGGCATTTTTCACCACAAAATTCTTGGAGCTATTAGTGTAGAGTGATTTCAAAGCCCTCAAGAGAATTGAGCATTTGTTGTTGAAGATTTTTTTAAGTTTTCAAAAACCCTACTAAGCGTGGCATCTTTGAACAACAAAGCAAAGAAAGGGTTTGAAATTTTGGCTCATGAAGTTGATTGCAAGGCACCAAACTTCAAGTTGAGTCCAGTGATTACAAAGGTGCTTGACCCAACAGGTGCATAATCTCAAGTTCTACCTAAGGTATTAATCATGCATTATATCCATTCCTTTTATCATTGCTCAATCTAAGAACTCAAAATCCTAGAAATGAATGAAGCATTCAGGGAATTATGTGTGGATGGTGCATTAAAACCCAAAAATCAACATTTCTAAACGAGGGCTTGACTCATATCTCTCATATGCTAAGAGACTTCCAGGTCAAATGGATGAGACATATTCTAAGCTATGTACATAATAGGTAGCTATGGTTGGAGAAACCTATTCAGATAACCAATGAAGATTAGAAATGTAACTAATATGGATCAACTATAGTCATCCCTTAGGGATAACCTAGTTTTAATCAAAACTAGAGTTGGCCCTTAGGGCTTTTTTTTAAAAGTAGAAATTGTCATATAAATATTTTTTCTTTTCAATTCTAAGATTCAAATCCACTCAAATAATTCACACTTCAATTAGGAGGGAGGAAATATTTTGCAACTTTTATTTTTGAATTTTGGAAAAATAATTTGTGATATGGGCAATAAAGGTAAAAGGGCAAGTAAATATTCACGATGAAGAACTGATGAACAAGAAGAAGAAAATCATTGAAAACCTTTAGCAGGATATTATAGGAGGCAAGGTATGTACTTGTGCATTTTTTTTCCAATGCATATTTAGTTCATATAGTGTGCAATCATATTGAAGACTTCTTTTATGTATATAGTTAAGATTAGGGTTTATCCAATTAGGAATATGGTAAATATAAATTTAGGGTTACTATAAACTTAATATTAATGGTTTATTGAATTATAAATGTTTAGCATTAGGTTTTATTAAATTATGAATATTTAGTCCTATTAGGGTTTATTAGATTATGGTTTTTAAATTATGAATATTTAGAATTAGGGTTTATTACATTATGGTTTTTAAACTATGAATATATAGAATTAGGGTTTATTAAATTATGGTTTTTAAATTATGAATATTTAGAATTTGGGCACATTTTAATTATGGTGTTTTAAATTATGAATTTATTTAGGACGTAGTGAAATAGGACAACCTATTGAGGTTGGAGAAGGTTCATCCCAAGTTCAAACATGTATGTACGCACACATCTCTTGCAAGTATAATCTCTAGAAATTCCTAATTTCTACGTGTGTATCTAGGCAAACTTTATATGTTTGATTTTTAATTTTAGAGACAAATCCCCAAGTACAAACTTACTTGATTTTTTTTGTTATATCGTCCACATGTAGTAGTAGATGATGAAAATGTTAGACATGAGGAAATTGAAGATGAAGCAATGGATATCAAACAAGGATCATCTAAAGGTTAGATAAAATTGTATTCAATAGTTCATTTGTTGTGTGTGTGTGTGTGTGGAAGGGGGGGGGGACACACACACACACACACACATATGTGGACACTAAAGAAAAATTGTATCTTAAGTATTTATTTTAATTTTTCTTGCAGCCCAAGACCAAACAAAAAATGAGAATGTTAATCTAGCTCAAAGTTTGAAGATAAATTGTTTTCATAGAAACATAGATCATTTAATTGAAATGGATGTGGAAAAATTGAGAGAATATGCTAGTCAATGTTTGGGTTAAAATGATATAACTTTATGTTTAAAGGTTTATGTTTCTAGGGTAATTTAGATTTTATGGAACTTACATGGTTATTTTATCAATTTGTCTTCATTATAGGGTAAATATATAACATGAGTTCACTAGAGTTAAGATTAGGATTAAATTTACATGAGGGTTATCATTGTGTTACATGAAATTTATAGGGTTAGGATTGCACAATTATATTTATTTAAATTAGATTAGGTTAAATCTAGTCAAGGTTCAATTAGAATTTCAAGATTAGGGTAAGGAGGTCAAGATGAAGTTTATAAATTAGGGTTCATATATATATATATATATATATATATATATATATATATATATATATATATATGACAAGTAATCATTGTGCAACTAATGCTAAAAGTTTAATTCATTGTTCAATTAGGTTATTGGAGGTAGCTTGGTGAATATTTTAAAACACAAATACACACACACATGGGTATGTGCAGGATCATGGTGTCCCAAAAAGTGGCAATCTGAAAAATTTGTAGTTCTAAAATATCTCAAACCATTTCAAAATCTATTCCAACTTTTTTTCCACCCACCTTGATACTAAATGAAAACAATTAATATCTGTATAAGGTCTACTATATCTTTTGATACCAAAGCTATATGGTCAACCTTAAAAACATCCTTAAAATGTGCTTTTGGCCTATTTTTATGTAATTTTTACTTCAAACATGTAGCTGGCAACTTTTTTTTCACCAAAATTTGATGAAATGAAAAGGGTTTCTTAAGAATGTTCTTATCTTTCCATGAATGTAAGGTTTGTCAAATTATGAGTTTAATAAGTAATTATTATTTAATTTTCTAATGGAGTTACATATAAAGTGTTTCCTAACACACTACTTGAAAAACAACTTTAACTTTCAAATGGTACAACATTTCTTAAATCCAGAAGATGTATCACATTCTATGTTTCTTCTACTATAAGGACAAAAATGAAAAATTGAATTTTGCAAAGTTTTGAATTAGTTAAGGTGGTCAGACATGAGAGTTTTTTTATTCCAAAAACACTAAAGTCAAGAATTAATTATTAATTATTTATTTAAAATAAAAATACCCAAAAATATGTGTCACATCCAGGCATGAGTCTACTACTTATATTTAGAATATTATTTAAAAAAATGTTATCATTTAATTTTGATTAAGGTGGTCAGACATACGTCTACTTCTTATTTTTATTCTAAATTTTTTGTAATATTGCATTAAAATTCAAAATTTTGAGTAATAGGGAGGGAGCCCTAGCTCGGTTGGCTAAATCTTTCCTGTTGCAGGGGGTTGGTCACGGGTTCTAGTCTCCCCCGTCCTTGTGGTATCGGTGGGCATGTCGTGCCAGTGCTACCAGTCACGTTAAAAAGTTTACCAGGCGCACTGCAGTTTATAGGGGGGCCGTGTTGCACTGATTCCTGCAGTCCTAGTAGTTTAGAAACTAGATTCAATTTTCTATAGATTCTTTTCTCTCAACTTTTTGATATAAAGTTAATAAAAAGTAAGAAATTTCAAGTCAAGTTGACATAACCCTAATTTTCTAATTTTTTATTGCCACTTAAGAGCATAGTTTGGTTGACCATGATCCTACACATACCCACAAATGTACATGTGTATGAACTTAAATTTTAATATATTGCATTGTTTGAACGTGTGTACATTAAAAATTTAAATACATATGTGTACATATCCATAATATATTCATGTATGTACAACATAATGTTACATATACATACATACATACATACATACATACATATACATATATATATATATATATATATATACACACATATATATACATATGTGCATGCAGGTATATATATATACATATATGTCATGCATATATACATGACATATATGCATATGCATACATATATGTCATATATATCATGAATGTGTATATATATATACATACATACATACATACATACATACATACATACATACATACATGAGATACACACACATAGACACACACATATATATGTGCATATATACATGATATATATGCATATATACATGCATGATATATATGCATATACATGATATATGTGTACATATAAAAACAACACATGAATTGAAGCAAAATACATATAAAATATAACTAAAACCGTATTAAAAAAAAAAATGTATAAAACCATACCTTTTTCAATGGTTGAATTTTGAATGCCCTTTCTTCAAACTTGCTTACAATCAAAACTTGCTATAGTCAAAGAAAATGATAGTATGGGGTCTTGTATGGACCTTTTCCGATCTTTCCAGATTTTAATAGTTTTGATCAAAACTTTTAAAATAGTTTCAATCGAAACTAAAAAAATGTTAATAGTTTTGATAGAAACTATGTGCTTTTATTGTTTCAATAGCAACTAATAAGTTTCTATCAAAACTTTGAAGTAAAATTTTTTTCGCCATGCGATTTTGGAGAATTTGCTTCCTCCAAAAAAGTGTAACCCACTATTGTGGGTTCACCCTCATACTCGGTCAGTGACAGGCTATCCTCCACTTGGTTTAGTCTTTAATGCTTGGAAGATATCTATAGCTTGATAGAGTCACTATCACTTAGTAGGAACTATGATAAACTTGAGTCTACAACAATATGTAACCTGACCTTGCTTGATAAGGTCTCATGACCTGACCTTGGTTAGATATTGAATGCTAATTTGGATCATTCTTCTTGTTGGCTAGAATTGATGTTAGATTATTTCCTTCGTATCATAGTTCTAGTGATCTCTATAGGGAACTAAGTTGAAGTGTTTGGACCACCCAACTCGTTGACTTGGGTGTCATTCACTTCATGACATTGGTTTGCATTCTCTAGAGATTTTGGTATCCATTGTTTCCTTATTTTCTTTCTTATACTATCAGCTTTGGCTTTCTTTTCATCTTCAATTCTACTTGAGTTCATACAATTCTTGGCAAGATGACCAAATTCTATATAGATAAAACATCTCTTGGTATTGTCTCTATTTCTCATATGATGTTTCACACAATTTTTTCCAATGTGTCTGAATTCACCACAGTAGTGACATTTGCACCATGTATTATAATCCCTTCCAAATATTGCTTTCACAGTTTGTTCTACTAGGTTCCACTACTTGGTTTTTCATTCTGAAGATTTGTGTCCTTGTTTCTTGTAATTATGACATTTACCTTCAAACTTAGGTTGCTCTTTACATTCAATTACTCTATGATCATGCTTATTGAAATTGTAACACTTTCCATTCAATTTTTCTTTACCATTACTCTAGCATTTATTTGATGTATGACCTATCTTACCATAATGATTGCAAGTAGGTCTTTGATTCTTTTGAGCTCCTTGCTGAGATGATTCATCTTCTTCTGTGTATCCTATTTTTGATTTTCCTTTGTGTTTCTATTGACTTTGTTCATTCAATGGATTCATGCTTTCATAATATTTTTTTATTTTTTCATAGGTTTTCTTTTCAGCATTGAGATCATTCTATAGTCTTTCATTTTCCAACCTTAGATTCATAAGTTCTTTTTTTGCATTAGTGAGCTGATCAATGAAGTCTTCTTCCTAAAGAGGTAGATATTGAATTCCATTGTTCTTTTCTTATATCTCTTCTTTGGCTTTGTCTTTTTCTTCCACAACTTCACATAATCTCACTGATCGGATTTCTTGTTCTATTTTCATCTTTTCGACTTATTCTTGAAGATTGGAATTCTTTTCTGATAGGTCTTTGATTGCTTCATCAACTTCATCTAAATTTCTTTCTAGATAGGTATCTTCAATTCTTTCTTCAGTGTAGAGATTTTTATTCATTTGTACTACAAGATCTTTCCATCTTTTCAATGATTAAGAGAGTTTCTCCTTTTCTTTCTACAATTTCCCAATGGTCTATTCAAGATCAAAATTTTCATTGTCAATAGCCTTATCTAGCTTGTATACCTCCATTACCTCTAATTTTTTCTCAAGCTATCAAACTTTTGATCTGAGAACCTGAAAATATTTCATACCAATTGTTGGAAATATAAGGTAGGCAAGGTTCTTGAGAGGGGAGGGGTGAATCAAGAACTAGTTAAACCTTATCTTACTTCATCAATTAATCCTTCATATAATATTTTAATCTAATTTTATACATGAAATAATGAAAGAAAATAAACATTCATAACACTTTGAGACAAGATATGGTGATCCAAAAACCTTCCAATTAGAAAGTAAAACTAGGTTGGGGATGATACCCACAAGCTTTAGTACTGTAGTATAAAGTTAACCTATTGAGGCTTACAATTGACAACTTCTAGTGATCTTCCTTGTTAGGAGCAATAAAAATTGTGAGGTCCACCTTGTCAATGGATTTATAAACATGCAATGAAGTATGCACTCGGTTAGGAGATTTATCAAAGATTGTTAAGTCTACCCTGTTAAAGGATTTGGCTGATGCACTTGTTGGGGTGAACTAGTGGCTGATCTCTAATTTGTAGCTCTATTTTGCTGGTTGAAGTTCCTTGTGTTACAATTATCACTAGATTGTGATAGATAAATTTTTGTTGTTCCTTATACTGCTTGTATCCTTCTTCAATTCACACTTCTTCTCATCATACACTCTTCACTTCTCTTATTTGGATATGATACAATATATTAAATATATAATAATCCACCTTACCACTTACTAGAGTCAGATACAATACCAATTTCGTCATAATTCACAAGGTCAGCTCAACTATTGTAACTTGGGTTTTGAAGACAAACTCAATGATGTTCTGATACACAAAAAACACTATCAATGCTTTAAAAATTTTGGAACTCAGTTGAACTTGAAGCTCAGTCCATACTAATCACTTCGAAGTAACTTGTACTGAGTCAACATTGTGTGACTTGGTGAACTCTAAGAAACTCGGTAGCAACTAGATCACTTTTTTGATACTACATGACTTGGTCAACACTAGATCCATTTTTTTAACCCTATGAGCTTGGTAGACACTATTGGACTTGGTTAAGGCTATAGATCTCAGTTAACACTATTATCTTGTTCACTTCCACTAACTAGCTCAGAAGCCTTTTCTACACTCAATTTGCACTAAACTTTGTCTCTGAAGCTCGTTAACACTATGTAGCTTGGTGAACACTACAAACTGACTCATGCACTTAGTAAACACTATATTCTAACTACTTAGCTTGGGAACTACTGCATCATTTGGTTAACACTAAAAACTAAATGATAAGCTCAGTAGAAACTATAGAGCTCAGTAGAAATGTAACAAATTGACTAAGTGTTGAGTTTTGACACCTTATGAACTTTGGTTAAATTGACATGAACCTTTTGTTAAGTATTTTAAAATATTTGGAAGTAAATGTTAGATTAAAGGAGATGATGATATTGGAAAGTTTGATTCAAGAAGTAATGAAGATATTTTCCTTGGATATTCATTGAAAAGAAAGGCATATAGATGTTTTAATTAGAGATATACGACTATTTTGAAGAGCACTAGTGTGAGAGTGGATGAAAAAATTATAATTTAGGAAATGATACTTGATTATAATTCTTATGAAGACACTAATACAATAACTAACAAGGAGAATGTTGAGTAGGAATTACTTTATGAGACTGACACTAATTTGCATACTGAAATCAAAGAGAAGAATAGAGAGAAGAACCTGGATATGAACCTAGAATAGAAATAAGAGTTGAGATAGTGACACATAAAAATATTTTGGCAGAGAATCACCTTTCTCAAGAAATATTTGGAAGTAGAGATAAAATATTCATGACAAGAAATCAGGTACAAGAAGAACTATGTTTAATTTCTCAAGTTGAACCTAAGAATGTTGATGATGCTTGTAAGATGATCATAGGATAAAAGCTATGAAAGAAGAACTAGAATATATTAAAAAAGAAAAATATGGGAATTAGCTCCTACACCTAAGGATAATAATGTTGTTAGAAATAAATGGGTATTTAGAAACAAGATGAGTGAACAAAGTGAGGTTGTATGAAACAAAGCAAGATTGGTATGTAATCATTATTCACACAAGAAGGACTTTATTTTCAAGAAACTTTTGTGCTCATTGCTAGATTCAAAGAAGTAAGAATTTTTTTTTTTGTATGTAGCTAACAAGAATTTCATATTTTAATAGATGTCATATATATAGAACTTGAAGAAGAGGAATACAATGAGAACCCTGATGGTTTTCCTTTGATAGATAAAGAGGATATGGTTTGTAGATGGAAAAAAAGAGCATTGCATGGATTGAAAACATTCACCTAGAGCTTTGTGTGCAATATTGGATAAGTATTTGACAAGTTTTGGATTTGTGAAAGATAAATGGATGACATATCTTTTTAGGAAATAATAAAGAAATAATTTTTAATAAATATGTTTGATGAGATAAAATACTTCTTTGTATTAGAGATTGTACAAAAAAATAATGGTAGCTTTATATCACAAACTAAGTATCTTAAATAATCATTGAAAATTTTTGGATTGGAAATATGTAACCTTCTAGAACACCTATGGCAACTAGATGTAAGATTTCTAGCATAGATGAAGCCCCTAGTGTTGAACTGAAAAAGTTTCAATCTATATTTGGTGGATTTCAATATTTGACACATAGTAGACCTAATATAGCTAACACAATTGGAATTGTGATAAGATTTTAGGTAGATCTTGGTAGAGCTCAATATCTTATAAATATTTTCCACCTTTTATTTGCATTGATTATAGTGGATTTTTTTAACTTATTTTTGTGTTGTAGATTACTTATCATTTTCATAGCCTAGATTGATTATACGGTTGTGATCAAATAAAATAATTACTTACTACATTTATTTGGGTTTGATGCAGGAGCATCCTAGGTTACATTGATATCCTATAAGTTTTCATGCTTCTTACTATTGGTGTCAAGTTTTTGTTGGTACTGAGTTCCCGTTGGTGCAAAGTTCCTAGTATGTGTCAAATTCATATATGTTCCAAGTTCTAGTTTAGGCCGAACATTGCCGAGTGATAGTTTTTGTCTTGGTCCTTCTTTGACCATGGTTCTAGTTTGGGTAGACTTTGCATGTATTTGATTTAGGATTTAATTTATGTAATAGGCTTGACTATGGCCACACAATTATTTAAGGAGGTTTACAATAGAGCTAGAGGGGATTGAGAGGGAGTGAGAGTAGATGTTTTTGGAATTGTGAATTTTGAAGCTCAATTATAGATCTTGAATTTGTATTTATATCAAGCCATAATCCAAAAGGCCTTATAGTTGGGCATGTATGTTGATAATTTGATGAATAAATAAAAGTGTTGTGTTATCTCTCCTTGGTGTTGTTCTATATGTTTTTTCTTTCATTGTGTTTTACTCTACAAGGTGGTTTGGATGACTAGGTGTGCCTTTGGCCCTAGTTGTTCACACCCTTCTTGCACCAAGTGGTATTAGAGCTTGAGGTTTGTGCTTGCAGAGATTGGATCATGTATAACCATAATTCAAATTTGGTTGTAGTGTGGCATATTTGAGGATTTCACATATAACTTGTAGAGGGTTACGATCTTCTAGGAACCTAATTGTAAAGATGGTTCAAGGTAGAGGAAATGTTGAAAATGCCATATTGGAAACATTGAGAGAAATTGCAGCTAGATTAGATGTTATGGAGACAAACCAAAGGAGAGGATCAAATCTTGATGATGTGAGTGATGATGAGGCTATAGCACTAAATCCTAATCTATAACCTGAAGAAGATCAAGATGAGGAAATAATGTTGATAGTATTGTCTAGGGCACATTCAATGCCTACTATATAAGTTGTTCCTTATGATGGAGAATTGGATACCAATATTGTGTTGTATTGGATCTTTGATATCGAGAATTTCATTGACTTTGTAAAAACTCTTGATAATAGTAATGTGAAAATTATAGTGACTAGGTTAAAAGTTCATGCCTCACTATGATGGGAGCATTTGTAAATTGATAGACAAAGGAGAGGAACAAAGAAGATCAAAACTTGGCTGAAAATTTTGAATAAGGTGAAGAAAAAATTCTTCGTACTGATTGGCAAGTTAACTTGTTGAGGAAAATGAAAAATTTGAGATAAAGGGACATGACTGTGAAAGAGTATACTGACAAATTCTATAGATTGGACATTAGATCTGGACATGTGGATGATTTTGTTGAGAAAGTTTGAAGGTATCTAAATGGATTAAGATCTAGAATTCAAAATAAGATAAGTTTTGTGAAATTGGATAGTGTAGAAGAAGCATTCCAATATGCCTTAAAAGTTGAGGAGATCTTGACAAAGAACCATGAACAAAGGCAAAGAGGTATAGGTGGTATATTCTAAAGAGGTAGAGGTATGAAAACTCTATGGAAGATAAGGATAAATATTAATGGAAAAATGATGATAAATGAAGGACTGAATGGAAAGGAGGTAATTATTACCAAGGAGGTACTAGTTCTTAACAAGAAAGAGGTAATTCTAATTGTAGAGGTGGTTTTCATTGTAATTTTTTTTGATGTGGCAAAGAAGGGCATAGATTCTTTGAGTGTAGATCCTCTAGTGAGAATGAACAAGGTAAGAGAAATGTTATGATTCAAGGAGACATTGAAGGTTCACCAAGTGGACCTGAGGCTAGAGAAAATATGATGGTGAGAAGAACCTTATGTAATAAGGGAAGTGATGAGGAAAATTCTCTTAGGAGAAGTCTTTTGAAGACTAGATGTAAGATGGCTAAAAAATTGTTACAAAGTGATCATTGATAGTGGAAGTTCAACAAATTTGGCATCAGAAGAGCAGGTTACAAAGTTCCAATTGCAAAGGATAAAACATCCTAAACCCTATAATGTTTCATTGATCAAGGATGAGAATAAGATATTGGTAAGTGAACAATGTATTGTGAAGTTCAAGGTTCTAGACATTATTTTGATGAAGTTCTATGTGATATTATGCCTATGGATTATTGTCATATTCTATTGGGTAGACCTTGGCAAAATGATTATTCTATACATGATGGAAGATTGAATCAATATACTCTTTGGATAAATGGAAGAAAATAAGTATTGTTGCCTTTGATTGAACATCTAGATGAGGTTAATTGCAATACTATTTAAGTTTTCATGGTTAATGGGAAAATTCTTGAAAAATAAATGAAAAGGAAACCTTTTTTTTTATAATTCCTAAAGGACCATTTTTTTGTAGTACAAGTTGGTAATGACTAAGTGATAGTAGAAACTAGTAGAGGTAGACTACAAGTAGAAATTGAATAATTTTTAAATGAATATAAAGAGATTTTTGCAGAGGATATACTTGATGGTTTAGCACTAGTAATCTAAGTGTAAGTCATTGTATGAATCTAATTCTTGGAGCTAGTTTTCTGCATAAAGCCCCGCATAGATTGAAACCTATAGAGAATGAAGAACATAATAGAGAAGTACATGAGTTGTTGTAGAAAGGTTTGATTAGAGAAATCTTGAGCCCATGTGTTGTACCTATTGTATTAGCACCCAAGAAGAATAAAGAATGGATAATGTGTATTGACTCCAAAGCTATTAACAAGATCACAATAAAATTTTAGGTTTCCTATGCAGATGATGGATGACATAATGGATTATTTGAGTGGAGAAAAGTATTTTACCAAGATTTATTTAAAAAGTGGTTATTATTTGATTAGAGTTAGAGATGGTGGTGAATGGAAGATTTCATTCAAGATAAAAGATGGTTTATATGAATGGTTGCTAATGCCTTTTGGTTTGACTAGTGCACCTAGCACTTTCACAAGGTTGATGAATGAATTTCTCAAAATATTTTTAGTAAGTTTGTGATTTTTTATTTGGATGATATTCTAACATTCAATAAGACTAAGGAATTACATATTGAGTATGCTAGACAAGTATTGTAGAGATTGAAGGAGGAGAAGTTGATGATTAACATGAAGATGTGTTCTTTTATGCAAGAGGAGATTATGTATTTGAGATTTTTTTATTTTAGTTGATCATTTAATAATGGATCCTAAGAAGGTTAAAGAAATTTTGCAATAGCCTATAGCTAAGAATGTGGCTGAGGTAAGATCATTTCATGTTTTGGCTAGTTTTTATAGGAAGTTTATAAGGAATTTCAATTTTGTTTGTAATTCTATGACTAAGAAAATGAGAAGAGATAAAAAGGAGGACACATGAGGCTAATAAGAGTTTTGAGACTTTGAAACAAAATTTTATTGAGTTACCTATATTATCTTTGTCTAATTTCAATAACCTATTTCAAGTTAAATGTGATGCAAGTAGTAGTGCAATAGGAGTTGTATTGATTCAAGAAGGTACACTTGTTGCTTCCTTTAGTAATAAGTTAAATGATGATAAAAGGAAGTATTATGTGTATGATCGAGAGTTTTATGCTATTTTTCAAGCTTTGAAGAAGTGGAGACATTATTTAATTGCTAGAGAGTTTATGTTGTATACTGATCATAAAGCCTTTCAGTATTTGCGAAGTCAACATAAATTGAATCAAAGACATGTGAAGTGGGTAGAGTACTTGTAGAGTTTCACATATTTTATCAAGCACACAAGTTCATTTACTAACCAAGTTGTTGATGCATTAAGTAGAAGATGTTCTTTGTTGACTGAGATGAAGGTTGATGTTCTTGGTTGTGATGAAATGAAAGAGTTGTATGATACTGACCTTGATTTTTATGAGGCATGGAGAGAGTGCAAAGCACCCAATCTATCAAATCACATGAGTAAGTATGATGATTATTTCATTCAAGAAGGTATTGTGTTGAAACAAATTTAGTTATGTATACCAAGAAGTTCTATGAGAGTTAATTTGATTAATTAAAAGCATTGTGGTGGATTGGATGGACATTTTGGAATTGATATACATTGAGTTTTCTTAAGGATAAGTATCATCCATGAAAAATGTATAAGGATGTTTAGAAGTTTGTAAGGAGTTGTGGAGTTTGTCAAGTTGCAAAAGGACTGAGCCAGAATACTAGTTTATATACACCTATTACTCTTCCTAAGAAACCCTAGAGTGATACCAGTATAGATTTTGTTCTTGGATTACCTAAGACAAAAAGAGGGTATGATTCCATATTTTTTGTTTTGGATAGATTTTCTCAAATGTCTCATTTCATGCCATGTAAGAAGACATCAGATGCCAAGCATGTTTCTGAGATTTTCTTCAAATAAATTCTTAGATTCCATGAATTACCAAGAAGAGTTATTTTTTATAGAGTCACTAAGTTTGTTGGTTATTTTTGGAGGACTTTGTGGAAGAAGATGGATACCAAGTTGAAGTTTAGTTCTACATACCATCAATAGATAGATGGGTAGAAAGAGGTTGTGAATAGAAGTTTGGGTAATTTTTTGAGATGCCTAGTTGGAGACAAACCACATAATTGGGAGCTAGCATTGACACAATCTGAGTTTACATTTAATAATTTTATGAATAGGAGTATAGAGAAAACACCTTTTAAGATTTTTACTAGAATGTAGCCTAAAGGAATATCATATATGAGGGATGTTTCTTGTGAAGAAAAGAAAAGTGCCACAGGGGAATAATTTTTTGATTTTATGGAGTCTTTGCATCAGGAAGTAAATTTGAGGTTGGAACAAAGTAATCAGAAGTATAAGAGAAATGCTAAAAATTTTAGAAGGCATCATATTTTTGAAGTTGGTGATGAGGTTATGGTTCATTTGAAGAAATTCGGATTTCCTATTGGAACATATAGTAAGTTGAAAATGAAGAAGTTAGGATGTTGTAAGATCCTAACAAATTTTGATAGTGGTAATGCTTATGAAGTTGAGTTATTTGATGACATCGATATATCTCGTATATTCAATTTTTCTAATTTGTATAAGGATCATGAGTTAGATGATGAAGTTGTTGTACCAAATGATTATCTTAAGAAGAAGATTGAAGAGGTTGAATATGTATTGGATCAAAGAGTTAGTAAGAGCACATGAGGAAATGACTACTATGAGTATTTGGTGAAGTGGAAGAATGGACCTATTGAAGATGCTACATGGATTTCTTAATTTGAATTGGATTTAGGTTAGGCTGTAACATCTCAATGATTCAAGAGAATCATTTCTTTCAACTCTAGTTGTTTGATGCAAGAACATCTTGGGTTATTATCCTATAATTTTTCATATTTCTACACATTGGTGCCAAGTTTCTATTAGTGTTGAGTTCCTATTGGTGTCAAGTTTTTGTTGGTGTTGATTTCCTGCTGGTGCCAAGTTCCTAGTATGTTTTGAGTTCCTAGTATGTGTTGAGTTCGTAGTATGTGTTGAATTCCTATATGTGTTGAGTTCCAACTCAAGCCAAGCATTTCTAGGTGATAGTATTTATATTGTTCCTTCTTTGACTTATTTATCTATGTCTATTTCTAATTTGGGTTGTATTTTCATGTATTTAATGTATGATTTAATTTTTATGATAGGCCAAGACACAAGTATTTGAGGGTTAAGATAGAGCTAGAGGGTAATGAAAGGGAGTTAGGGAATATATTTATGGAAATGCATATTTTAAAGTTGGATTGTAGATCTTGAAATTCTATATTGAATCAGGTCATAACCCAGAAGGCCTTCCAATTGGACATGTATCTTGATAACTTGATGAATCAATAAAAGTGTTTTTTCTCTCTCCTTTGTGTTGTTCTCTATGTGTTTTCTTTTATTGTGTTTTAGTCTACAACATGGTATGGATAATTGGGTGTGCCTTTGGCCCTAGCTATTCATACCCTCCTTGCACTAATGTTTGAAAGAAATCATGTTTTATTATCTAAATCAAAGGTTCCTATCTCAAATGCATTCCTAGGGATAGAAGACGTAATGGGAAGAAGTGATTGTCAATAGTCTATTTTGTATTACAATGATCAAAAGCTTTATGACGTCAATGCATGTAGGGAAATAAATGCATGATCACAAAAGGAATTCTATTTTAAAGAGGTAATCATTCCTTATTCTAAACTTAGAGAATTTCATAAGAGATGCAAGGTTTTATTTTAGTGCACAAAGTTTTTTGCAATTTGATTCAAAGAGAATTTTCAAAAAATAATGGAGTTCTAGTTTTGTACGGAAGGAAAATGTTGAGAAAATGAAGAAGAGTAAAACTGAGAAGAAACATAAAATGGAGGATAAATTTCCTCCTAGAAACCTAAATGAGGATCTAATCAAATAGATGGATTTTGAAAGGCCTAAATCTAGAAAGAGTAAGTTGGCCTCCCCTAACAAATTGGAAGACAAATATAGTGAGGTAGGAGATGTTTGGATGATAACAAGGGGTTAAGAACTCTTCCTATACCATTTTTGTAAGAAGGAATCATAAATCGCCTATTTTTCATCCATGAGTGATGACTTTAGGAAAATGGACTATGTCTAGTGTTTTCATGAAGGTCAAATTGTTGAAAGTTACCATCAGTAATTATAATGTTGATGATAGGTGTATCTATAACATTGTGGGGGAGAAATTTATGGAGATTTCAATTGATTCCTTGAATGAATTTTTCAAATTAGTGTATGGTCTCACAAAGAAATTTTCATTCATTTTGAGTTAAAGAATGAATATGAGAGGTCTAATATATCTTATATGCAATGAAGGCTAATGTTACACATGACCATCAAAGATCTATTAACTACAGCAAATGGACCTCCATCTAATATTAATATTTTCAAGACATAACATGATATGACATATTAGTCTTGTGGAAAAGTGGGAGGAATGGGAGTTTTTGACCTAAGGAAAATTGGACTCATGGTGTTAGTATCATATATATAAATGTTGGAGCCTAGGACCTATCATTATGTTTAGTATGTTGTTCAAAATATTCATTCTTATTTTGTTAATTTCAATGATGTTGAATGTTGTACTTTGAGACATTAATCTTTACTCATGCATATGGTTTTGTACTTATGACATGAAAATTTGAATTTAAATGTGTAGGAAACAAATGGTGAGGAAAGGCTAGTTGTAATGTGGAATTCAATATGGGACTATAGATACCATGCATCTTGCTACCTCACTTTTGAGGAGTATTGCATCCAACGCCTATATACTTTATTTGAGCATCAAGCTTTCCCTTCTATCAACTCTGATATCATGATGTAGGAGCATCTTGGGCTTCCTTGTAATCCTGCACTTTTGTTCATTCTGCCTATTGCTACTGAGCTCTAGTTATTGTTGAGCACCAATTTTCTATGGTTTTTGAGTTCTTAGTTACTGCCAAGTGATTCCTTTGGTTATTGAGTAATCCTTTGGTTGTCAAGTGCTTCCTTTGGTTACCAAGTAATCCTTTGGTTAATGATTTCTTCCTTTAGTTTCCAAGTGTTTATTTGGTTTTTGAGAGGTCCTTTGGTTGCCAAGTTCTCTATGATTATTGAGCATTAGAGGATGTCAAGTTCATAGTTGATGTCGAGTGATTCTTTCGATGCTAAGCTCATGTGATTCCTGAGTGCCAATATATTGGTGAAGTCTTTGTTTTCTAAGTTATCTGTAATTAGTTCTTATTTGGGCCAACCTTTCTTGTATTTAATTTAGGTATAGTTAGTTAATAATTGTTGAGAGCTAACATGTAGCTTTCTATGTTCTAGAGTCTTTTGTAAGCCATTTTGGCAAGTATTTAAGGAGGTCTAGGATTGGCCCTTAAAGGGAGAGGGGGTAGAACTTAGAACTTAGAGGATTAAAAGGGATATGAGTATGATATGTGAACTTGAAGTTTGATCGTGAATCTATAAGTAATGCATATTATAATTGGTTGTAACCTAGAAGGCCTTATAGCTAGGCATGTATGCTAAATATCTAATGAATCTATAAACATATTGTTCTCTCTCTCTCTTTGGTGTTGTTCTTGTGTTGTGTCTTTCCATTGTGTTAACTCTTACAAGATGGTTTAGATAGCTAGGTGTATTGTTGGCACTAGTGATTATCTTCCCTTCTTGCATTAGGTGGTATCATAGCATAGTTATTCCTGAGTGTGCAAACAAATTTTTGAAGTGCAAGGTAGTTTGTACCACCAAGGCTTGGATTATGTGGAACCCTAATTTGGATTTGGTTTTAGGGTTTCATATCTATGGATTTGACCTATAACTTGTAGAGGGTTACTATCTTGTAGGAATGTAATTTTTAAAGATGGTTCAAGGTAGAGGAAATGCTGACAATATAATATTGGATACATTGAGATAGATTGCAGCCAGATTAGATGATATGGAGATAGCCCAGAGGAGAGGAGAACATCTTGATGATGTAAGTGATGATGAAGCATTAGTACCAAACCCTAATCCACAACCTAGAGAAGTTCAAGATTTTGCAAGTTTGTTGAGAGTATTATCTAGGGAAAATTCAAAGTTTATTGTAGAAGTAGTTCCTTATGATGGAAAATTGGATACCAATGTTGTATTGGATTGGACCTTTTAAATGGAGAAGTTATTTGAGTATGAAGACACTCTTGTTGTAGTTGCAAGGTTGAAAGGTCATGCCTCGCTATGGTGGAAACATTTGCAAACTGATAGAAAAGGGAGAGAAAAGGAGAAGATCATAGCTTATGTAAAGATGGTAAATAAGGTAAAGAACAAATTCCTCCCTATTGATTACCAAATTAGCTTGTTGAAAAAGATAAAAAATTTGAGGCAAAGAGACATGAGTGTGAAGAAGTATATCAAGGAATTCTATAGATTGGACATCAGATTTAGACATGTGGATGATGAAGTTGAGAAAATTGCAAGGTAACTAAATGGGTTGAGATTTGGAATTTAATATGAAATAAGTTTTGTGAAATTGGAAAGTGTGGAAGAAGCATATGAATATGCCTTACAATTTGAGGAGATCTTGACAAAGAAGCATGAACAAAGACAAAGAGGTAGAGGTAGATCTTATGGAGGAGATGGAAGATTTGACAATTTTGTGTAAGATAAGCAAAAATCTTACTAGAAGAATTATGGCAAAGGCAAGATTGAATAGAAAGGTGGTGACTCTTATCAAGGAGTTATTGGATCTTACCAAGGACAAGGTAACTCTTATTCTAGAGGTGGTTTTCATGGTAATTATTTCAGATGTGGTAAAGAAGGGCATAGATGTTTTGAATGTAAATCCTCTAAAAGTAGGAAGAACAATAGAAATTTTGTGATTCAAGGAGATGATAAGGGTTCACCAAGTGGACCTGAGGCTGGTAAAAATTTGATGGTGAGAAGAACCTTATGTAATAAGGGAAGTGAGGAGGAATCTATTTTAAGGAGAAGTCTTTAGCAAACTAGATGTAAGATGGATAGAAAATGTTGTAAGGTAATCATTGACAGTGGAAGTTGTATAAATTTGGCATCAAAAGTGCTAGTTACAAAGTTGCAGTAGCAAAAGTTGAAGCATCCTAAACCCTAATATGTTTCATGGATCAAAGATGACAATAAGATATTGGTATGTGATCAATGCCTTGTGAAGTTCAAGATTGGAGATTACTTTGATGAAGTTTTGTGTGATATTATGCCTATGGATTATTTTCATATTTTTTTGGGTAGAACTTGGCAATATGATAGATATGTTGTACAAGATGGAAGATTGAATCAATATACTCTTTGGGTAAATGAGAAGAAGAAAATATTGTTGCCTTTGATTGAAAGTCTAGATGAGGCTAGTTGTACTACAATAAAAGTTTGCATGGTTAATGGGAAACAATTTGAAAAAGAAGTAAAGTAGAGTCAAGTATATTTTGCTATAGCTCCTAGAGGACCCAGTGTTGATAGTAATGACCAAACAACAGAAGTTGGTAATGACTGAGTAATAGTAGATAGTGGTGGCTGAGTACCAAAAATAAATTGTAGAATTTCTAAATGAGTGTAAAGATATTATTGTAGATGATATCCATGATGGTTTACCACCAGTAAGAAGTATAAGTCATTTTATGGATCTAATTCTTGGAGCTAGTTGCTGAAAAAGTCACCATATAGATTGAAACCTATAACGAATGAAGAACTTAATAGACAAGTGCATGATTTATTGGGAAATAATTGATTAGAGAAAGTTTGAGTCCATGTGTTGTACCTACTATATTGGCACCTAAGAGGAATGAAGAATGGAAAATGTGTACTAATTCAAGAGCTATTAACAAGATTATAGTGAAATATAGGTTTCCTATGTCAAGGATGGATGACATAATGGTTTTTTTGAGTGGAGAAAACTATTTTACCAAGATTGATTTAAAGAGTGACTATTATTAGATTATAATTAGAGAAGGTGATGAATGAAAGACTCATTTCAATACAAAAGATGGCTTGTATGAATGGTTAGTTATGCCTTTTGGTTTTACTAATGCACCTAGTACTTTCATGAGGTTGATGAATGAAGTTTTGAAAAGATTCTTGGATAAGTTTGTGATTGTTTATTTGGATGATATTATGATATTTAGTAAGACTAAGGAAGGAAATCAAGAGCATATTAGACAAGTATTGCAGAGGTTGAAAGAGGAGAAGTTGTTAATTAATCTTAAAAAGTGTTCTTTCATGCAAGATGAGATCGCATATTTGGGATTTGTGATTTGAGATGATGGTTTGAGAATGGATTCAGAGAAGGTTAAGGAAATTTTGGAATGGCCTACAATTGAGAATGTGGGTGATGGAAAACCATTTCATCATTTGGCTAGTTTCTATAAAAATTTCATAAGAAATTTTAGTTCTGTTAGTAATTCTATGATTGAGACAACGAGAGGAGATAAAAAGTAATTCAAGTGAATGCATGGAGCTAATAAGAGTTTTGAGACTTTGATACAAAAGGTTTTTGAGTTACCTATATTAGCTTTACCTAATTTTAATAAGGTATTTCAAGTTGAATGTGATGCTAGTGGTAGTGCAACAGGAGTTGTATTGAGTCAAGAAGGAAAGCCTATTTCTTTCTTTAATGAGAAGTTGAATGATGTTAAAATGAAGTATTTTGTATATGATCAAGAATTTTAAGCTATTGTTCAAGCCTTTAAGAAATGGAGACATTATTTGATTCCTAAGGAGTTTGTCTTGTATACTAATCATAAACACTTACAATACTTGGGAAGTCAACATAAATTGAATCACAGACAAATGAAGTGGGTTGAGTACTTGTAGAGTTTCACATTTGTGATCAACCATAATATTGGAGTTACTAATAGAGTTTCTGATGCATTAAGTAGAATATATTATCTATTGACTGAGATGAAGGTTCAAGTTCTTGGTTTTGATGAAATGAAATAGTTGTATGATGTACTGACCTTGATTTTTCTGAGGCATGGAGAGAGTGTAGAGCACCAAATCTAATAGATCACATCAATAAGTATGATGATTATTTCATTCAAGAAGGTATGTTGTTCAAAGGAATTTAGTTGTGTATTCCTAGAAGTTCTATGAGGTTGAATTTGATTAAGGAAAAGCATAGTGGTGGATTGGCTGAAAATTTTGGAATTGATAAGACATTGAGCTTGCTAAAAGAGAAGTATAATGTATAAGGATGTTCAAAAAATTGTAAAGAGTTGTGGAGTTTTTCAAGTTGCAAAAGGAGTAAGTCATAACACTAATTTGTATACACCTACTACTATCCTCCAGAAATTGTGGCATGATGTTAGTATGAATTTTGTTCTTGAATTGCCTAAAATAGTAAAGGGGTATGATTCTATATTTTTTGTTGTGGATAGATTTTGTAAGATGTCTCATTTCATACCATGTAAGAAGATATTAGATGCTAAGCATATTATTAAAATTTTCTTTAAAGAGATTGTGAGATTTCATGGATTGCCAAGAAGTATTAATTCAGACAGAGATAGTAAGTTTGTTGGTTACTTTTGGAAGACTTTGTGGAAGAAGATGGGTACTGAGTTAAAGTTTAGTTCTACATTCCATCCATCAATAGATGGATAGCTAGAGGTTGTGAATAGAAGCTTGGGTAATTTATTTAGATGTTCAGTTGGAGACAAGCCAAGTAATTAGGAGATGGTATTAACACAATTTGAATTTGTGTATAATAATTATGTGAATAAGAGCATAGGGAAGAAGCCTTTTGAGATTGTTACTAGAATGCAACCTAGAGGAGTATCATATTTGAGGGATGTTTTTGGTGAAGAAAAGATAATTGTTATAGGGGAAGAATTTTTTGATTTTATGGAGTCTTTGCATAAGTAGAGTTGAGGTTGGAACAAAGAAATTAGAAGTATAAGGAGAATTCTGATAAGTCTAAAAAATATTATGATTTTGAAGTTAGTGATGAAGTGATGGTTCATTTGAAGAAAAGGAAGATTCCCTATTGGAACATATAGTAAGCTAAAGATGAAGAAGTTTGGACCTTGTAAAATTTTAAAGAAGTTTGATAGTGGTAATGCTTATGAAGTTGAGTTGGCTAAGGACATGGATATATCTCCTATATTTAGTGTTACTGATTTATAAGTATCATGAGTTAGATGATGCATTAGAAGATTATCCCATGAAAAAAATTGAAGAAGTTGAATAGATATTGGATATGAGATTCAGTAAAAGCACAACAGGAAATTATTACTATGAGTATCTACTGAAGTGAAAGAATAGGCCAGTTGAAGATGCTACATGGATTTCTCAATTTGAGTTGGATTCAGCTCATATTGTGACACTTGCATGATTCAGGAGAATAATTTCATTCAACCCTAGTTGTCTAATGTAGGAGCATCTTGGGTTGCCTTGTAATCTTGTACTTCTGTTCATTTTTCCAATTGTTGTCGAGTTTCAGTTATTGTCGAGCACCAATTTTTCTATGATTGTTGAGTTCTTAGTTGCTGCCAAGTGATTCCTTTGGTTACCAAGTAATCATTTGGTTGCTAAGTGCTTCCTTTGGTTACTAAGTAGTCCTTTGGTTATCAAGTTCTTCCTTTAGTTACCAAGTTCTTCTTTGGTTGTTGAGTGGTCCTTTCATTGTTGAGTTCTCCATGATTGCCAAGCATTAGAGGATGTCAAGTTCATGGATGCTAACCTCATGTGATTTCTAAGTGTTAGTATATTGTTGAAGTCTTCATTTGCTAAGTTATCTATGTTGAGTTCCTATTTGGGCTGACCTTGCTTGTATTTAATTTAGGTATAGGTGGTTAATAACTATTGAGAGATGACTTGTGCCTTTCTATGTTCTAGAATCTTTTGTAAGACATTTTGGCAAGTAGTTAAGGAGGTCTAGGATTGAGTTTTATAGTGAGAGGGGGTAGAACATAGAACATAGAGGATTGAAAGGGATATGAGTCTGAGATTTGAACTTGAAGTTGGATTGTGAATATATAAGTTATGCATATTATAATTGGTCATAACCTAGAAGGCCTTAGTGTTTGGCATGTATGTTGATTATCTATTGAATATATAAACATCTTGTTCCATCTCTCTTTGATGTTGTTCTTGTTGTTTTTTTCTATTGTGTTAACTCTTGTAGGGTGGTTTGGATAGCTAGGTGGGCCATTGGCCCTAGTGATTCTCTTCCCTCCTTGCATCATATCAAGATCTTTTTGAGAGCTAAGGATAATGGGTGTGGGGAAAAGATTAAGCACAATTGGGGTGATTGATATGCATATGATTATTTTATATGTTTAAGAGTATTTGTATTTGAAGGTAAGCCATACAAACTTCCAATCTCAGTACCTAATGATATCGCTCACTTGGAGATTGTAAGGAAAATGTAAGAATCAAGAAAGAAACATTTTGGATGGAAGCAAAGAAAAAAACTTTTCTCTCTACCACTTTATCTTTTGGAGATTTTACAATTTGTGCAACCAAGTCATATCATACAATTGAAGAAAAATTGAAGAATGAATATCATATGTGCACTATGGATCCATGGACCAATTGTGATCCTAAAGGTTATATCCATGCCTATATAAAGTCACAAAAATTGGGTGACTATGTCCATCATAATATTGAAGACGAAGAGAATTTCAAGAATATGGAATGGTTAGAAGTTCAACTGAAGTTGCAAGAATAGAATGGAGAGCTTGAAGAGTAGAGAAATTAAAAATGACTTAAAGAACTTGTGATATTCCCCTATTCTTGTGACCAAAACTTTAAATCGGCCAAAGATTCAAGTATTGGAGAATGATATCCAAATACTTGACAGAGTTGATGCTGAAAAGGATGAAAGGATCATTGAACCTAGCAAGTTTGTAAGTGATGATGACCTTTTCAAATCATAGGAGTTTATTTTTTTCTATACAATTATAGAGGGAGGATGTTGAGGTAGAGTGTTCAACATATCATTCTAAAAAATGAAAAGGAGTTCATGGCCAACCTGAAGGAAGACATTAAGAAAGAAGTGGAGAATATGACTCTAGCAAGAGGGAGAAAATTTCTTAATAAAGTAGGTATCCTAGTTTTACTAGGATGGGATTTGAGAGCATACTATATCTTTGACAACTTGATCAAATCTAGAAAGAAAGATATGAAATTGGATGTGTAGGGTGTGAAGGATGTGATCATTGGTTCCATATCTTTTGATCTATTATGGGCCCTCTATCCTCCATACAAAAGGCCATAGATTAATGATATTGATCAAGCTTTTGGACTGCTGAGGTCATTAAAATTAGGGTTAACATACCCTAACATATCAACAAATATGCAAGTAGATATGACCTTATTTAGCAATTCACAAATGGAACATGTGACATTTGAGAGAGACAATTTGAAGGAAATGTATGAGAGCCTTCTTACAATAGGAAGACCATCCATCCAACCTATGATTCAATTATCAGAGGATGCCTTGAATAGTGAATTGAAGAGATTGTAGGAGGAAAATAAAAGGTTGAAGGACGTATCCTTGATTAGAAGGGAAATATCTAGCTCTATATAAAAAAAGTGTTTCAAGATGTTGCTAACCAGTTTAGGATAGGTTTAGAATTTATAAGATGCATACAAGCCCTTGGCCCACCAGCCAAGATGTTGCTAACCAATTTACGAAAGGTTTGGGATTTATAAATGCATACAAACCCTTGGCCCACCAACATAATGAGATATAAAGAAAAATTGTTAAAGAAAAGAATGATCTTGTATGAAGACATTCAAGAGGAAAATAAATTGATCCACGATCATAATATATACGCTTAGGATTTTAAAACTACTTTTCAATTAGTTGAAGATTTGGTAATAGATCATGGAATTCTATCTTGGCATGATGTAGATGGAAAGACAATTGATTAGCAAATGTAGATAGGGATTTTCCATGTGATGTAGGAATACACCCTAGAAGAAATAAGGAAAAATGATTCAAAGATTTCATGGAGCAAAAGGCAGATTGAAATGATGATCAAGATGGAGAATAAGGCTTGTAAAGTGATCACTAATGTAGACCTACTTAAGGATGATAAGTACCAAGAGAATATCAACAAATTAAATTATTTTATTGAGGAATCAACATCAAATTCGTCTCAATGAATTTTGTTCTCTTATAAACTTGTTATGTTTAATTGACAGTTATAATTAGTTGGTTGGATTAGTATAAATTTTTTAAACAAAAGGTCACACCCTTTCATCTTGTAACTAATTTGATGTCTATAATTAAATAAGAACCAAATTTGGATATAATTATCATTTTTTTTTTACACACTTATATTTTATAAAGAAGCTTCATCCTTTTGTTTACTTTAGATTGTGTAATTTTTATGCACCAGCATTACATGTATTTGTGGTGAAAGATTTCAAGTTTAATATAAGGGTTTCAAGTGCTTGATTGATCTTTTGGTGATATCATATTTGCCTCGTAAATTTTGTTTCCTCAAATACAATTTTAAAGTTTTCTTTAATTGATTAATTTGTTGATTGAACAGAGCAAGTTATTTAAGTGTTTTTATAATAGTAATATTGTATTGATCTGTCAATCTACATTGCTATCATACTGGACTCTTCAAGGGAGTTAAATTCAATAAGACTTAATATTGAAATTTACTTAAAGTATTCAACAATTCATACATCATTAAGTTGGCAATAATTTATGTTGAGGGGATCCATTTTCTATCTCCAAGGGTTACTTTAGACATTTTGATTGACACCATTGGTTAAGGCACAGGGTTTATTGGTTATTGTTTTTAATCTTTAGGCTAATTGTAGAAAAGACATATATCCAAGTGAAAAATGTCGTCAAATCCATTATACATTTATTTATTACACCTAAAAACATTTATCAACTTTTAAAAACTCTAAAAACACTTAAATTTCACAAATTAACTATTCCAAAAAGCCTCTAGGGTCTGAGGTATTGGCCTACCAAACTTGGTTCCAAAGAGCCAAAATTGTAGAGGTTCATATTTAGTTAGAGTGAAACTTGTCAATTGGAAAATTGCTATTAGGGATTCCTATAATTGGATCACTATTCCATAGGAAACCTAATCCATTAATTTGGGCACCAACAAATTGGTGACTCTACTAGGGAGTTGTTTGCATAATCAAGGATTATTAAGTAAACTAGACGTTATTGAATTTAGAAGATAAAAAATATAAAGCTAAGAGTTTGAGGACTTAGCTAGAGATAGAACCTATAAGAACAAATATTATTTTTTCCCTCTATAATAGAGGTGGCAACTCTATAGTTAAGAGGTATATGAAATATTAGTTTGTAGTGATGAGTAAATAGGGTCTAGTTGTAGAAGGTTGTTAGTGAAGTATATGTTTTGGAGGAGATCTACACATTCCAGTGAGCACAAAAAATATACTCCTAAGAAGTGTAATAGAAGAGTAATAAATTTATCTGAAATGATATTTGGAAGCTATGGTAAGGTGGCTGAAAAACTAAGTGATCCTTCTCCTGATGACAAAGTTAATGGGACTCATATCCAAGATGATAACAACCTTGAGAATGGAACTCAATTTCAAGAGGATATCCCTTTCAAGAGAGGGACAAACTTCCTTTAGCAAAATATTGAAGATGTTGGATATAATTGTCTAATTTTGTGTTGTCTTTGATGTTCCATAAATATCATATCAGTTGTCAAATAGTGCTTACTGAGCTTAGTTGGTCAGCAAGGCAATTTTCTATGTCTACTGAGCATTCCTAGAAATTACTCCATGATGACAGTGTCTACCGAGCTCACTTGAGCATTGAAGGAAATTGTGGTAGAAAGTAGTCTTAATCAAGTTCTTATGATTAACAAAGGAAAGTTAGTCAGAAGTAACTATTTCCTAAGTTCACTCAGTTTCCAAAGGCTTTTGCAATTTTTTAGTTTAATCAAGTGTCTGTTGGTTAACACAAGAAATCATTTCAAGATCAGTGTTTACTGAGTTGCGTCAGCCAATGAAGGATTTTGTTGATTTGAGAAACAAAGTTTAATTATTTCAAGTATTGATTCTAGTCAATTGAGGTAATAATTATAGGTAATTGTAAGTTGTAATTGGGCTGACTTGATAATCTAAATGGTATGCATGAAAAGTCAAGTTGAAATTCTAAAGTATGAGCGAGTATGTAAGTGTATTGATTGTTTGAGAAGGAAAGTGTGAGTGAATTTGAAGGTTGGTTAGATATCCTTGAGGAACAACAAAGTTATATTCTATTAGGGAGGATCTAGCATGAAGAAGAACAAAAATCTATAATTAGCAATTTAGTTGCAACTCATTCAAGTCATTCATTGTTACTTTCTTACCATTGT
Source organism: Cupressus sempervirens (assembly GCA_028749045.1). Classification (NCBI taxonomy): domain Eukaryota; kingdom Viridiplantae; phylum Streptophyta; class Pinopsida; order Cupressales; family Cupressaceae; genus Cupressus; species Cupressus sempervirens. Next base: position 87,992,622 of record CM053785.1, read on the forward strand.
AGCAGTGATTTCAAAATCTCTTAGTAGAGTTGGTTTAACAACCAGTTGTAAATCCTCTAACAAGGTGATAGTTCCATTGAATTTTTCTAAAGACCACTTGCAAGGCCACTCCTAATAGGGTGATTAAATCCTCTAAGAAGGTCACACCTAACAATGTGTTTTGTAACATTTAACTAGGTTGGCTTCTAATAGGGCTCACTTCAAAAGAGTGAGAGTCAGTAGCTAGTTACTTGATGGTTTTTCCCATATTGGGTTTCCACATTAGATCTGGTCTCTCATGTGTTCATGTTATTAATTTTATGCTTGCATGTTAATCACTATTGATGTTTAAGATCTGTTAAAGTATAACATACATTGCATTTACCAAGTTACAACATTTTAAGTATGTTTACTAAGTGATAGTAGTAAATAGTTTTATCAGACATCTAAGGGATCTGTGAAATTTTTTTGGGATAACTGATTCACCCCCCCCTAGTTACTCCATCTATATTTTCAACAATTGATATCAGAGCTTTTTGTGCTTACAAGAAAGGTTTCAAGGACCTAAGCTAAACATTAGGATGTCCTACAAGAGAGAAATTCCAAGGCTTAACATAGATAACTTTTTAGCATGGCAACATCTCATGAGACTTCATCTGGCTTCCATTGGTGATTCAAGATTGAAATACCTTGATGAAGAATACACAACTCTTTTTCGTACATTATTTGTTGGTGACATTGCTAAGAAAAAGACTCATAACACCATGATTATAGACATTGCATCTGCTCTAAGCTATGAAGAATTTGATGATATCAAAGACTGAAAAACTTCCTTTGAAATGTGAAACAAGCTAAAAGACATATATGGTGGTGATGAAAATGTGAGGAGAGCCAAAGAAGAAAGACTTAGAGGAAAATTTTGATTAGATGAGAATGAAAGAGGATGAAAAGATTGCCAAATATGTTGAAAGGATCAAAGCAAGTGTCGGTGCAATTAAATCTTTTGGAGGAGAGATCAAGGAAGAAATAGTTGTAAGTAAATTTATTAGAACATTGCTTCCTATTTATGCTATTAGAGTATCTATGATTCAAGAAAGAAAATGTGAGACAAATCATAAGATAAATTTGGATACCCTGGGAGGAAGATTGACAACCTTTGAGCTAGATAACTATAAGAATTATGTTTCAACTTCCAAGACTATTGAATCTGCATTTAAGACCAAGCTTAAACTTAAAGAAAAAGGAAAGAAAATAAAGGACTCTCAGTGAAAAGTGAAGAAGAATCAGAGGAAAGTTTTGATAGTGATCTTGAAGTTGTTGAAGCTCTACTTGCAAGGAAATATTCTAGAGGTAGTGGAAAATACAAAGGTAAAGTTCCCCTAATCTATTTTTCATGTGACGAAATTGGTCATATTGCAACTAGGTTCCCAAACAAGCAAAGCAAGGATGAGAAGAAAGGTCACAAGTGAAATGGCAAGAAAGATTTGAAATAATTCAACGACAAATGTAAGAAAACATGTTTTATAGCTAAGGATTCTGATAATAGTGAAGATGAAATAGTTTACATTGCTATGAAAGATGAATCTAATAATGATGAAGAAGATAATATGACACTTATCTCTCATGTGAGTAGAAATGATACATGGATCATAGATAGTTGATGTTCACATCATATGACTAGTGACAAAAAAAAGTTTGAACACTTTGAAGACTATGATGGTGGTAGTGTAAGGTTTGGAAATAATGAACCTTGTAGCATAAAAGGAAGAAGATGAATCTCATTAACCAAAGAACTTCTATGTGATAATGCCTATTGGGTTGAAGGATTAAAACATAATCTGTTGAGTGTGGCATAGCTAATCAATATTGGATTCAAGGTGGAATTCATGCATGGCAAGGCAAGATTGTTGGATGACAAAGGGAAACTGATTGGATTAGGCAAACAAAAAAAAGGTAACTTATTTTATCTTGATCTTAATGAGTGCTCATGTTTTATTTCTCAAGTTGAAGAAAGTTGGTTATGGCACAGAAGGTTGTGTCATGTAAGTTTTGATAACATGGTGAAAATAAGTAAATTTAGGAAAGTAAGAGGCATTTCTAGTTTGAAGAAACCTAATGTTGGTCTATGCAAGAATTTTTAGATTGGCAAAATGGGAAAGACTAGTGTTAAAAGAAAAAACTATTAGTTTGAAGATATCTTGGAAATTGTGCATACTGATTTGTGTGGACCTATTGGAATTGAGACCTATACTAGAGAAATATTTTTTTGTTCTTTTTGGTGATGAATACTCTAGAATGGTGACTATTATGTATCGAAGAGAGAAATCAAAAGCATTTGAGAAATTCAAATGGTAGTTGGCAAAAGTAGAAAAGGAAATAGGGAAAAGACTAAAATGATTAAGGTCAAATAGAAGTGGTGAATTCATGTCCAATGAATTCAATAACTTTTACATGGAAAGAGGAATCAAAAGATAGGTATCAACGCCTAGAACTTATGAGAAAAATGGAATAGCTAAAAGGAGGAACAGATCTATCATGGATTGTGCAAGGACTCTAATGATTGAAAAGAACATTGCTATCAAATATTGGAAGGAAGCTATCAGCATTGTAGTTCATACCTTAAACTAAGTACAGTTGAAGAAGAACTCATTTAAAACTCCCTATGAGTTATGATATGGCTATAAACTCAATGTAATTTACCTAAAAGTATTTGGAAGTAAATGTTATATCTTGAAAGAATCTAGAAAAGGAAAATTTGATGTGAAAGTTGATGAAGGAATATTTTTAGGATATTCTTGCAAGAGTAAGGCATATAGATGTTTGAATTTGTCTACTCAAAAAATCATAGAAAGTGCACATGTGAAAGTTGATGAGTATTCAGAAAGAATTGAAGAAGAAAGCAAAAAGGAACCAAAAGATTGTAGGAGATTTGTTTACATTGAACCTGATACATTGCCAGACACATCTATCAATTAGGAGACTTCTAATCTTGAGTCACATTCGGAAGCTACTAAGCCAATGCACACCAAGTCTGAGTAGCTAGAACCTGAACCTGAAGTTCAAGAGGATGACAATACAATTCATTCAAAAGGTAAGGAACTTGTATTGGTCAGGTATGTTAAGAGGTATCATGCACCAGATCAGATTATTGGAGATAAATTAGAAGGTACTATGACAAGAAGTAAGCTAAAAGGTACTTGTTTACTTATTGATTTTGAACCTAGAAATGTCAAAGATGAATTAGAAAATGAAAGTCGGATTGAGGCTATGAATGAAGAAATGGAGAAAATGGAAAAGAAAAAAACCTAGACTCTTGTACCTAGACCTAAAGATAAAAATGTGATTGGAACAAAATGGGTATTCAGAAATAAGTTGAATGAAGATGGTAAGGTATCAAGAAATAAAGCTAGATTGGTGTGTAAAGGATATTATTAAGAAGAAGGAATTGATTATGGTGATACCTTTGCTCCTATTACAAGATTGGAAGGTGTTAGGACCTTACTTGCATATGCAACACATAAAGTATGTAAGGTATATCAAATTTATGTTAAATCTGCATTTCTCAATGGTATTCTTGATGAAGAAGTCTACATTGAACAACCTAAAGGTTTTGTTGATCCAGACAAAAGGGACATGGTCTACAAGCTACACAAAGCATTGTATGGTCTGAAACAAGCTCCTAGAGCATAGTATGAGAGATTGCATAACTACCTTATTCAAATTGGATTCTAGAGAACTAATGATAATAGTAGTTTGTATATCAAGGAAGGACCAGATAACAAGATTGTTTTGGTAGAAATATTTGTGGATGATATTTTTTTTATAGAGAAAGATGATCTATGTAAAGAATTTGAAATGTCTATGTTTGGTGAGTTTAAGTTCTTTGTTGGTCTTCAAATACAATAGAGCAAGAATGGTATCTACATCACTCAGTCTAAGTATATCAAGGAGATACTCAAGAAGTTTGGTATAGAAGATTCAAAATAGTTGGAACCCCCATGTGTACTAGACTAAAGCTTACCAAAGATGATGACTCAAAAAGAGCTAGATTAGACCTTTTATAGATTAATGATTGGAAAATTATAGTATGTAGTTCATAGAAGGCTTGATATTGCTCTTGTAGTTGGTATAGTGGCAAGATTCTTTGAAAAACCTAGAGAAAATCATATGATGGCAATCAAAATAATCTTGAGATACTTGAAAGGTACTAAAGAATATGGCTTATGGTATAAACTTAGAGAAAATCTAGACTCAAAAGTGTTCATTGATGCTAATTGGGAAAGAAGCATTGATGACAAAAAGAGTACAAGTGGTGGAGCATTATTTATTGGAAAAAGGTTGGGACATTAGACAAGAAAAAGGTAAAATTGCACATCCCAATCTATAGCAGAAGCAGAATATGTTGTAGCAGTAGTGAAATATTCTAATTTTGTTTGGTTTGAATAGTTGTTGAAAGGCATGAAAGTTGAGATCAAGGAACCAGTTTTCATGTTTTGTGAGAATACAAGTGCAATTAACATATCAAAGAATCTAGTGATGCATTCCAAAACCAAGCACATTGCTATAAAATTTCACTTTTTTAGGGAATTGGTATAGGATAAGGAAATTATATTGAAATATGTCCATACAAAAGAACAGATTTCAAAACTTAATCACCAAGCCATTACCTAATGATGTATCTTTGTAGCTAAGAGGTAAGCTAGGGGTCATTCCCCTATCTAAAGCTTACTAATATAAAGTTTTAGTGATGCATTTGTTGGTGTGATTTTTCATAGTATAGAAAATTTCTAATATTTGGGTGAAAAATTAGTTATGCCTTTGTTTTGTGGTGCCCTCATTTTCAATTTTTTGAAAAGGGGTTTTTTCTTCAAGATTTTTGGTGGGGCCTTTTATCCTAATGTTTTATTTAAGTCAAAATGCCTTTGGTAAACCTTTCATGTACCTTTAATTGTGATTTTCTATTTGAAAGGATGCCAAGTTGAAGTGTTTTTCAATCATCGTTGATCTATCAAAGATCAAGGGTCAGCGCATCCCCGCATTATAGAGTTGTAGGTCTTTAAGCAATGTGGGGAAGCGCATTTGTGACACATAGCCCCTGACATTTTATGAGATCCAATATGCCACAAAAGCTCTTGTACGTCAGCTTTGTCAGTACTTTTGCATATGTTTTATTTTTTCGTGATATCATTGGTGGATTCTTTGGCACAGCTATGAAGATTACTTACCAAGCAGTATCACCGTCGATCCTGTCTTGATCAATGGTTGGCACATCTCCACATAATAAAGACGCAGGTTTCTAAGTCATGCGAGGAAGCGCAGTGGTGACGCATGGCAAAGTGGGGTCAGGTATTTGTATTTCAATATGCTACACTGCAAATGACTAATGATGTGTAATGCTAGGTATGCACAGAAGGGTTTTTGGTTGCTTAATGAAGGTGAAATTCTTATCACCGTTGATCCTGTTTTGATCAATGGTTGGCACATCCCCGCATAATAAAGATGGAGGTTTTTAAGTAATGTAGGGAAGCGCATTTGTGATGCATGTCTGTGATGATGTCAAACACTTGCTTGCTCAGAAGAAGATACGGTATCCGCTAGCATGAAGTGTTGTCAGATAGTATGAGCTAATATGGCAGTTTCCTATTGGTCAGTATAGCTAGCTGGTCGTTAATACAAAATGGATTATTCTGATCGTCGATCTTGTCCTGATCGACGATTGGCGCATCCTCACATAATGAAGATGCAAGTTTTTAAGTAATGTGGGGAAGCACAATAGTGACACCTAGCATTTTTTCTAAAAAAGACTATAAAGCTTTTTATTTTTAAATCAGGACTGTACCATCTGATAAAATCTAAGGATGGGATTCAAATTTGAGTGCAAATTGTGGGCAATGGTTACTGAGAGTAAATGTGATCCAGACCTGGTGCATGTGGTTTTAATTCATAAAAAGAACCCATGATTTCACCATTAATGAATCACCAAAGCACAGAAAGAAAAGAGCATTCAAGATTTTAGAGCTAAGGCACGAAATTTCTTGATTAATACTTCAATAAAATTGCAGAAGACATCATATAGTGCAGTAGTTAGATTTCTGGCGGGTAAGTGCTCTGTGACTTTCTGAGTAAAATTTGAAGCATCTTCTATTGTGAATTTTTCAAAGTTTCATTAAAAATACTACCCCAAAAAGAGTTTACTCGACAAAAATATTATCTAAAACGTTTAGTGCATGATGATTTTCTCGAACGATTCCCCTTATCAGTGCATGAAATAACTAAGGGAAGGGAACTCATTCCAAAAAACCCTAGATTGGTTGTGGCAGAAGAATTTTATGACAAAGCTAATTGGATAAGGGATGCCCAGGTTTCCATGGGAGGTTTGGAGTTGTTTAAGAAATGGTTTTCAGAGCAAAAACTAGACACTCCTATGAGCAATGTATGGGAATTTGACATTGGAAAATTAGTAGTCCCCAGTGTCTTCTTTGATAGTGATTTATTGATAGACTTGGCAAAGAGGTATGATCCTATCACGGGGTGGGTAAAAAATCATTCAGGGGTCAACCTGTTTAGGGTTTTCCCTGAGCTGTTCAATGAGATTTTCAACCTAAACCCTAACCACGTTGTGCATGAAATCATTGATCTGGATGATTTGTAAGCCAGATATGATGCAAAATGAGTGTACTTGAGAACAGGACCACTACAAGAGCATGTTGCTAGGGTTGGTAATTTTCCTGTGATCATAGCCAATACTCCAGAACCATTGTTAAGAAGACATTTCAATCTGAGAGATCAAGCACTATATTTTTCTCTTTGCAAGATCTCGGGATAGATGAGGGTGATCAAATTCCAAGTTCTGTGGTCCTTATAATTGCTCAAACCCTTCAATTTGGAATGAGTACCATTTTGGATTTTGCCACTTTCCTAGCAAAAGAGATTCACAACGGTCTGGTTGGAATAGCAAATGGGAAAGGAAACAAACCATTCTATTGGTATTCATTGATGATACATGTATGTTTATACAAAGGATATACTTTCTTCTCCAAGGGTATGGAGTTAGAAACCACAAAGGATGGAGAAAGCAATCCAGTGCAGTTATGGAGTGTGGATATGACTTTAGAGGCCACTAATGCTAGTTATGTAAGATTTGAAAGGTATTTTGCATCAAAGCTTAGACTGCTTTTAAGAGGAGATAGCCCTAGAATCCCACAAGCATTATTAGAATTGGTCAGACCCAAGGACCATGCTAAAGGGCTACTTGTCAGTCACAATTGGGGGGATATAATTCCCTACAATGTTTCAATAGTAATAAGAGTTTATGGTTTCTTAGGAAAACCTCATGTGTTACCTTTTCATGTACCTTTGAAGATAGGGATAGTCGAGCTCTTATGGCAGATAGGTACTATAGATGAGAGGGAATTGGTCAAGAAGGGCACTTTCTTTCCAATGGTTACTGTAGTGCATGATTTTTTTTTGTTAAAAAGGGGTGGAAGCATTTAAATTTGTTTTTGAATAAATATAACATGACAGAATCTCACACCAAATTCACTGACCCTAAAGGGTTCTATGATCTATTAAGAGAAAGGGTGAGAGCTTCCCATATGGTACATCGGGTTTACTATCCAGAAGATATAATCAGAAATATTTTCACATTGTAGGAGCAAGAATTAAGGAAAGAGAAATGGATAGTTTTCAGTAAAAACCTAGAATTCATGAATGCTTTTGACCCCCAGTATGACCCATTGAAAGATAAGAAATACTGTGGAGATAAAATACATGCATTAATGAATAATTTTGCTATAATAATTCAGACTATGAATGAAAAGAAAGATATATTTATTAAGACACGCCCAGAAAAGGCAGCAGAAATACAAAGAAGAATGAATGGTAGAAATGTGGTAACTCCTGGCCAATATACATTGCAGAAAAGGGCAGGTTATGTCATGGTTCAAAGTGTGCAATAGGTACCCCCTAATAAGGAGCCAAGGTCAAGAAGTCCATCTGTAGCCAGCTCTCCAAAAAGACAAAAATTAGAGCAAGGGTCTTCTTCTCAAAAAGAACAATACTCCCCAAGCCAGTCTCCAATCCAGATAGATCATGAAGCATCTCTAAAGGAACATCTTAGACAAATGGGAGGAGAAGGGGATGTGATTGTCACCTCTATAGACCTGGATATTGGAGAGCCACAAGAACCTCCTACACCTTACTTGGACCTGACCATTACTGATTACCAAGGTAAGGAAATTGACCCAATTGTTGCCCAGGCCTCTGAAAGATTTATTAATGATGAAAATTTTGTAAGATCTAGGGCTTTTGCTCAGTTTTTATGGAGATTAAATATAAAGAATTTTGAGAAAGCTTGTGAGAAGATCAAGGCTGAGCAACCAAATAAATCTAACCCGGTTATCAAGGAAGAGGTAAAATCAAAGTTTTTGAGTGATTTTTCCTGATTCACTCCTGAAGCTAGAAGGCAAATAGTTAGAAGGAGTCCTCCTTCTGCCAGAATGGGATATAGAAAATGCTATTGTTTTTTATTTAGTAAGGAAGCAAAAGGATGTTCAACTAACAACTGCTGAAGAAATACTACAGGCTCATAGAGGGGTCAAATTTAGTGATGACCACCAAGCCCTTGTTTTGTGGTCCATAGATAAGAGAGAAAGTACCAGGAAGCATGAGTTTCCCACTACAGAACATACTAGTACATTGACAGTATACAAGGCTGGTGAGGTAAGTAGTAAACAAGTAATGGGAATGGCTTCAAAAATGCTAAAATTGGGTGGTGTTGTATCTGGACAAGAAGAAGATAAGTTTACCCAACTCAATGCTAGGTTTGAAGAAGTTTTGAAAGCATATGAGGAAAGGGGTATACAGATACAATCACTGGAAAACAAGATGTCTCAAATGGAGAGGATACTTGGGAAAAGAAAAATGGGAAAATCCAGTACACCTACAATTGCATAACCTTCACAGCCATTGGTTGGATCTGGATCAACCCCTATTATTGAAATACCTGAGACCCCTGAAAGGCCCCAATTCTATACTGCAGAGGACTTTGAAGAGGAAAAAATAAAATTGCATGAGTTGCAGATAGAATTGAGAAATCAATATGAAGAGAAATTAAAGCAGGGTGTGATATATTTGAGGGATAAAATACAATGGTCAACCTTTTTTGATCAGTTGACAAGAATTGCAACCCTCATGGATGAGTTGAACAGAGATAAGGATAAACTGACTCTTCTTGCATAGAAATCGAGGGAGAGAAATAATGATATTACAATCATATGTATATCTATAGTCAAAATGCCTTATCATCAAGTTGAGAAGATTTTTGATTTATTAAATAAGCTATAGAATTTTGATGATGAAAGAGATTCTTTACAGAGAAGATTAACACTCTATTTTTCCCAATATATTGCTAAAAAATTCACCCTATTTCCTTGTGCTTTAGAATCTATTGATACAATAAAGGAAAAGGAAAAGCAAAAAAGGGAGATGGATGAGTTATTCAATGAAAGAATAATAAACATCATGAGTGAAACTAGCCACTGGTTCTGGGCAAAGACAAATGAAGAGCTAGTAAAAATACAGTTATTTTATACTGCTATGAGAAAAGAATTTGATGATTTAGAAGAAAGTGCAAATTCTTTAATAATGATAAAAAGAGAAGCTCTAAGTTTTGATTGGCTAGATGATGATGCTTTTAATAAATGGAAAAATTAGTTTCTAGAACAAATGTCAGAAGATGAGGAGGAGGAAAATGTAAAAGTAAAAGTCACCCTCATATTTAATAATGAGGACATGGAAAATCCCCAGGTTGAAATAAATTTACAGGTAACTAAAGATGATACATCACTTTCAAACCTCATGGCTATTTACTCTGAGGATGAAGAATAATTGAAGAATCAGATCTTATCTTCCTATTTCAACAACTAAGAAGCATAACAGAAAGGGACCCACCAAAGATTGTTCGATGTATTAGCTTTTCTGTTATTTGTTTTTGTCTTTTATGATAGACATTTGTTAGTATCCTTTAGAAGACACTTGTCACTTTCTTTAGCCCGAAGCTTGTTGCATCTAACACTATTTAAGTGAGATTCCAAGGCTAAAGAATGGTCCGAATTATATTTCTTCTAAGTATTGTGCTTAGTCTGGTTTTTGGTCCAAATTTTGAAAGCAAGTTTGTAATGTATTTTTCTGTCAAATTCTCTAAAAATACATGAAGACAGAATGAGCTGTGTTTCTTTTTGAAGGCCATTCTGAGTTTATTGTAAAGGATATACCATTTTCAAAGGAAATGAATACAAATTATGAACTGTCCCCGTATTAGTTCTTTCTGAACTTTGTCTCCTTTTAAATACTTAGCTACCTTGATGTTGTATGAGTAAAAGCTTGTGCAATTGAATGCAATCTATTTAGGTTGTATATCCATTTATCATTGTTGTTAATTTAATGGATTAAATAAAGGCTTTGATGAATGTGATAAGATTCCTTAAGTATTGAAAAGGATTTTGAATGATAAGTTCTAATAAGAATTGCTGATATAATTTGTTGTAAGGCAACAAATTAGATTTAAGAATTTTCTATAGACTCTGAACCCCAATGGATTAGGCACTGATCATATTATTTTAGCTGAAGGAGAAATATATTACGAATGGTTTTTCAAATGCATCATCAAATCAAATTTTACTTTTATTTCCTGTAGATCTTCAAAGTTGGCCAGCACTTGTCTACATGGAATGTTTTAGCTTCAGTTAGCCATTGTTGTTGAAAACATCTGCAGATCTATAGAAGAATTCTTGGCCATATCTATTTATGGGATGTGTTTACCAAGTTAGTAAGAATTATGTATATGTTTGAGGATCTTGAAATGAGAATTAGAATGAAACTAAGAATAATCCTCATACAGTTGTTCCAGTTTTGAACCATCCCTAGGTACACCCACCCTGGTTTTGCAGAGCCAAAAGAGTAGAAAACCATCTGTGGTTTTGTTGAAGTTGGGTCCAAATACCTTACATATCTAATTGATTAATAAGAATAGGCTAGTCTTTAGATTGTGTATGTACTGTCATTCTAGTATTAAGCATTTTGTCACTTAGTAGTTTTAGTACTTTTTAAAACACCAACAAAATGGTGACTCTGCTGGGAAGTTGTCCAACACATCTGTGAAAAGTACTGCAATTTTCTTTGGTCCTACTGCGTACGTGTGTGTCATATGATCTATGTTTTGCTCGTGGTTATAAGGGAATCTTTCAGTTTCAAACCTTGAGAAATTTAAAAAAGATAGAGCCCAAGTATCATTGCTACACACTGATGTATCTAGCCTATCCAAGTGTCTTATCTAACAAGCAAGAGTTGCAGTCTTACGACATCAGTGATTGGTCTATCTGTGTCGTATATTTTTGTCTCTACTTGTATATTGTTTTCCTTCAGTCAGCAAAAGTGTCATTATATATCTTCTCGAAATAGGGTGGCGACTTAGTCAAGGTTTTGAAGCTAGTGCTTATTGTAACAAAAGGTGAATATGGCTAACAAGAGGAAAAATACAAGAGCTTACATGAGAGCCAATCCCGATGTATCAATGTATACTGATTTACCCCAAGGTGGTAGGAAGAACCAAAATAAGAAAAAGATAGATCCAAATCCTAGTTGGAAACCTAGAGGTAATGCATCCATCAATTCCCATTATCAACCAGTAATAGGAAGAGAGTCTTCTTCGCCTAGCTCTGAATCTGAAACTACAAGACTCTTAGGAGGCATTTTCAGCACCCCATTACTAGATGAGAGATTTTTTCAAGACAAGGACATATCTACTCTGGGAATTGCTTCATTAAGACTAGATCCTGTAGCAGATATGAATTATAGGCTAGGATTTAGGAGTTCATCTGATAATCCTTTTAATCCCAGAGTAGCCCCAAATGTAGAACCAAACCTTATAGATCTAGATGACCTTGCTGATTTTCAGGCAACTTCTACAAACCCTAAAGAAGTGCACTCTGAAATAGAATTTTTGAAGAAATGGATTGCTGAGGAAGAAGCTAAATGCATTCATCTTGAAAAAGAGAAGGAGCAAGCCACCTTAGATGCCATAATAGAAAGAGATGCTCTGCTAAGAAGGATGGATGCTTTGAAAGAGCAAAATAAAAATTAGAAGAGAATACCACAACTCTCTATAAGGATGTTTTTGGAGATGTTCATAATCTGAGAGCTAAAGTTCAAGAATCGAAGAAATGCCTAAATCAAAGGCAAGAACCAGTTATTGCTCAAGTTCAAGCCTATAAACCTATTCAAGTTGATCCTGTAGAGCCCACTACAAAAGCTCCAGATAAAGGGAAAGGCAAGGCTGTAGGAATCCAAATAAATGAGCCTCAAGCTATACCAAGCAAACCTATACAACCCTCCATGTCTAAATTAGATCTAGATCTTGAGAAGGCTCGAAAAGAGAGGGAAGATCTTGCAAAAGAACTTGAGAAGGTTGAGAATGAAGCTCAAGCTACAGAAACTAGAAGGAAAATCCAATTCATAAAGTCTAATTCTGCATTGGCTTCATGGCCCAATTTGTCTATCCCATCTAAAAATCCTGCACCAGTTAGTACTCCTATAATTTCAACTCAGAGAATACCCCAATATACTTCTACCTCATCTCCCACTATTTGCACCCAAGTCCCATTTGTCCCACCACAACAGTCCCAAGCTGCTCCCCTGAGTCAAGCTAATATAGCTAGTACCTCAAATGTTCTTGGTTTCTAGAAGAAACCTATATACCTGGAAAATTATAGACAGATATCATTTTCTAGTATTCCTGGTGCCCCCCATCCCATATCATTTGATTTAAGGGATAAAGTGGTTAAGTTTTCTGGAAATAATGTTGCTACTGGTGAAGAACATTTGAGGATTTTCATTGACATGTTGAATGATTATGAAGTTGAACACAAAGACATGGTAATGAAATTTTTTGTGCATTCACTAACAGAGGATGCAAGGGATTGGTTCAGGAGGTTTCCTGATGATAGTATTACCTCACGGAATGATTTGGAGAGATTGTTCAAAGAGCAATATGGGGACAATACTAATGCAGGATTCATGTTGAATGAGTTCAACAATATCAAGAAGAATCCAAATGAGTCCACATTTGATTTCAATGTGAGATTCCAAAAAGGTATGTACAAACTTTTTCAATTTATAAGCTTAAATGAAGATGTCTATCTCACAACCTATTTCAATTCTTTTGATAGCAAAATGGCTTATCAATTGAGGGATAAAGATCCTAAAACTTTAAGAGATGCCTATAGAGTTGCAGTGAATATAGAGAATAATAGAAAGGCATCTGAAAAACTAGGTAGGAGGGATGATCCTAAGCTTTTTAATCCTAAAAACAATAATAAAAGGGAGGGTGAAAAAACTCCTATAGGAAAAAAGCCCAAAGAACCTACTATAGGCCAAGTTTTAGAAATGCTCAAGAAGATGAATCCCACTAGTTTCAATAAGTCAAATGTTGCTGAAAGACCCCCTGTGAATAACAACAATTTCAATAGGCAGCCTAGGATGCAGAATTACCCTTACACCACTCAGTGGAAAGATGGTAAACCAATTCCCAACCAGACCCAAAATGTGAAGGATAAGGGTACTCCAGACCCCCTGCAAAGGAACACTGTAAATATGAATGATGATGTACCATGGTGCATTATATGCCAATCACCTCATTCTGCTAATTATTGTGTTGTTTCTTAGTCATTCGCCCAAGCTCAAGGAGTACAAGATGAAGAAGAAACTGAAGAGAAAAACCATGATGATATAAGCTGCAATATGGTGAGTATGTGTGATGATTTGATAGATTCTAATTCAGAAGAGCCTGAAAATGATATTACTAGCTAGAGAATTGCTTACCAGCTACATTATCAGCAAGTGCTTTCAGATGATGAAGGGTATGATACAGATAAGGTATGTAGTACATTTTTTGATGTAGTTCTCACAAGTTTAAGAATGCCCTCCAAGGAGGAAATTGGCAGAATTACAGCCGAAATGATTTCACAACTCCATAGTAATTATAATTTGAGAAATAGAGCAATAAATAATGATGCAGGAAGGTCATCTAGTGTATTCATCAAAGACATTACTCATAAGATGAATGATCAAGACAAGAAAGTCAATGTAGATGTGCCTAAAATCAAGGAGAACAAGGGTAAGAAATGGGAACCAAAGAAGAAGGTTCAATTTCAGATAATTGAAGCAACAAAACTAGTTGTACAACCAAAGAAGTCAGAACTGGATGTTATCAAGCAAAATGTGGTGCCTACTACTCAAAAGACTCTGATTCCAGGTACTATTGTAAAACCTACTATGGTTGAACCTATTGATATGATATCCATGTTATCTCAAATTATTGTAAAAGTGCCATTGTCTGAACTTTTTAGAATTGAAGAGCATAAGAATAAGGCTTTGTCATCGTTGGGTGGAATAGCAAATAATAATGTTATTGTAGATCAAGCTGTGTCCCAACAGACCCCATTAGTAATAGAGGACAGCGGTATCATATCCCAGATTCCTCAAATGTTTCTAGATGATTCCTCAGTGGCATTCATAGAAGATATTGATCATTTTTTCCTCAGTCTAATAATAAAGGGGAAGACCTTAAAAAATTGCATGATAGACTCAAGAGCTTCCAACACTATAATGCCTTTCAAAGTAATGGAAGCCTTAGGATTGAAGGTGGATACCAAGCAGGGCAGATGCAGAGGGATGGATGCTAGGGAAGTCCCAGTCATAGGTACTATAAATGCCTTACCATTCAAACTGGCTGCATATCCTAAAGTAGAATTAACCATGTCTATCCTTGTGGTAGATATACTTCCACACTACGGAATGTTACTCTCCAGAAAATGGAGTGCTGCCATGGGGGGAAGCCTACAATGTGATCTTACTTATGCCACTTTTCATATAGGGGACAAAGTTATCAGGGTAAATAGGGAACCAAGGGTTAACCACATTTTAGGTGAAGAAATTGACAAAGATACCACTTGTTTCCTAGATACTGGGATTAATGCTTTTAGAGCTGAATTAATTATTCAGGAAGTTAAAATTTTACCTGCTATCATTGAAAATGAAGTTGAATGTTGCATGAATTCACCAAAATTATGGACAATGTTCTTTGATGGGGCTAGTTCTAAAGAGGGTGCAGGGGTAGGTGTAGTCTTTGTGTCCCCTAAAAATAACACTTTTAGGTATTCATTCACCTTGAAGTTTTCCTACACTAATAATATTGCAGAATATGAAGCATTGTTGTTAGGACTCAAAGTTTACATACATCATAAAATTAAGAAATTATGTGTCATAGGGGATTCCAAACTAATTATCTCTTAGATCAAAGGAACCTACTCATCCAAGAATAGGAGATTGAAACAATATAGAAATGCAGTTTGGGATCAGATAGAATTCTTTGATGCATTTGGGATCTCATTGAGAGATAGGACCCAAAATAAGATGGTTGATCTGTTGGCAAATGTAGCCATCAAGCCAAAAGAAATATCATTTGTAGGAATCTCCTAGATTGAGGTGCAAAACAGACCTTCCATACCTGAAAACATTGAAAATTGGCAGGTTTTTGAAGATGACAAAGATATTACAATTTTTTTGTTAAATGAAGACAAGTACCATGGTCAGGAGATGGATTGCAGTGGACTGATTGAAACCATAAATGGGAAGGAAACCATTTTTGGTCAAGAAATAATGCAATTGAAAACAAATAAGATGTCGAAGGGGTTAGTAGTCTTGGAAAATATTTTTAATAGCCAAGACAGAGTAAAATCAGGAGTAAATGACCCCAAACCCCAAGAGTTAGAAGAAATAAACTTGGGTACTAATGAAATTCCTAAAAGGGTGTATATTGGCCAAAATCTGCCTATTGAAATCAAGAAAACATTGATTGACCTACTTAGAAAATACAGACATGTTTTTGCTTGGTCATATGATGACCTTAAGGCTTACAGGGAGCATCTTTTCCAACATGTCATACTATTGAAGGAAAATGTAAGACCTTTTAGGCAAAAATAGAGACCAATCAATTCTACCCTTGCCCCAAAAATGCAAGAAGAACTGACAAAACTAAGAGATGGTGGGATAATCAAACCGATCAGGCATTCCACCTAGGTTTCAAACTTGGTTCCTGTCAGGAAAAAAAATTGAGATATTAGGCTTTGTGTTGATTTTAGAAATTTAAACATTGCATCTATGAAAGACAATTATGGCTTACCTAATATGGAAGCCATGTTACAGCAAGTGACTGGCTCTGAATTGATGTCAATGATGGATGGTTTCTCTGGATATAATCAAGTTCTAGTAAAAGAAAGTTAACAGTTCAACACAGCCTTCACAACCCCATGGGGAACATATGTGTATGTGAGGATGCCTTTTGGCTTGATTAATGCAGGAGCTACCTTCCAAAGAGCCATGGATGTAGCATTTCATGAGTATATTGACAAATTTATGGTTGTGTACCAGGATGATCTTACATCATATTCTAATAAGGTTGAAGATCACTACAAATATTTGAAAAAAATCTTTATAAAAGCTCTGGAATATGGAGTATCTTTAGACCCAAAGAAATGAACATTCGGGGTCATAGAAGGAAAATTATTAGGACACATAGTGTCTAAGGATGGGGTAAAAATAGATCCTGAAAGGGTAGTAGCTATTGACAAAGTCCCCAAACCAAAAAATGTGAAAGGAATTCAGTCCTTTTTTGGCCAGGTAAGTTTTCTGAGGAGATTTGTTACCAATTTTTCTGAAATTAGTAGACCCATCTCAAAGATGCTCAAGAAGGGAGCCATTATAGATTGGAATGGTGAACCTTCACAAGCATTTTAGGATATAAAAACTGCAATAAAAAATGCTCTAGTGCTGAGAACCCCAGATT
Organism: Cupressus sempervirens; assembly: GCA_028749045.1. Lineage (NCBI taxonomy): Eukaryota > Viridiplantae > Streptophyta > Pinopsida > Cupressales > Cupressaceae > Cupressus > Cupressus sempervirens. Next base: position 88,009,504 of record CM053785.1, read on the forward strand.
ATGCAAAACCCATGCATATTTTCTCTTTTGCATCATTCCATACTGTAGCTGTAGTCTTATTACAGAAAAATCAAGAAGGATATGAGCAGCCTATTGCCTTTTTCAGCAAGTCACTATGGCCTGCTGAACTAAAGTATGAAATAAATGAAAAGCAAGCATATGCTTTGGTAAAGGTTGTAAAAGCTTTCAGAAGTTACTTGGTAGGTGCTACTGTTATCGCTTTTGTACCTAGTGCTACAGTCAAAGATATATTCTCTCAATAGGAAGTATCAGGTAGGAGGTGTAGATGGATCAATAGAATCCAAAAATTTAACATTGATATACAAATAACAAAGTTAGTAAGAGGTCAAGGTTTGGCCAAACTCATGGCTTAAACTAATCTAGAAGCTAATCAGATAAATCTGGTAAATGATGATCTCGAAGCTGACTTATGTGACATGGACCAATGTGACTGGTACACCAATGTCATATATTACTTGCAACATATGGAAGCTCCTCCTTATCTGCTTGAAAACGAAAAGAGGAATACTAAATTGCAAGCCATCAGGTATATAATTGTCCAAAATAACCTATGGTGGAGAAACTTTGAGGGAGTTCTGTTGAAGTGTGTTGATAAAGAAAAGGCAAAAGAGGTTTTGAAAGAAATGCATGCTAGAGTATGTGGAGGACACTACATGGCCAAAACTACTACACATAAGATAATGAGGGCTGGATTTTGGTGGCCTTCTCTATTCAAGGATGCTCAAGTTATGGTTAGGAAATGTGATCCTTGTCAGAGGTTTGCTAGAAAGCTGAAATTCTCAGGAAATACTCAATTGAAGCTAGTTGAGATTCAAGCACCTTTTCAACAATGGGGTCTGGACTTCATAGGAGAGATTTTCCCCAAGTCTAACACTAGCTATTCTTGGATTCTGGTTGCTACGGACTACTTTATAAAATGAGTAGAGGCTATCCCCACAAGAAATGTGACAAGTAAAGTGGTAAATAATTTCTTGTTGAATAATATTATTTCTAGATTTAGATGTCCATAGAGAATTGTAACAGATAATGCTATGTGCTTCAGATCTGAGGAGTTCATCAAGTTTTGTGATAAATATGGAATGACAAGGTCATCATCTACTCCATATCATCCACAAGGGAATGGACAAGTTGAGTCCACAAATAAAAGCCTATTGAAGGTCATTAAGAGAACTTTGGATGATAATAAAAAGACATGGGATTCCAAGTTATAGTTGGCAATATGGGATGACAGAGTAACTGTAAAGAAAGAAATTGGTGTAGCTCCATTTGATTTAGTGTACGGGATTCAAGCCAGAATGTCTTAGAACAACTTGATGGGACTATACAATTACATCCATTTATATGATGAAGATACTATAGATGAAATGCAAGAAAGAATGGATGAATTGGTAGGATTGACCGAAACTATAAAAGAAGCATCTTTAAGGAACCAAAAGTTGCAATTGCAAGTCAAGACACTCTATGATAAAAGAACTGTAAGCAGAAAATTTGAAAATGGAGATTTAGTCTTAATGTGGAATGCCAAAATTGAAGATAAAGGAAAACATGGAAAATTTGATCCTATTTGGTTAGGCCCATATCTCATTGAGAATACTTGGGGTGAAGATTCTTATATACTCAAAGATATATTTGACAATATTCTTGAATTCCCAGTTCATGGATAGTTCTTGAAGAGGTATTTTTTAAAAAAAAATACTTATTTTCTTCCATGAACAATAGTTTTAGGGTTTCCTGTTGTTTTTTATTTTTTGTAAATCCTTGTAAATATCCTTGTGCAGTCTGGTTCCTTGTTTTTGTGTGTTGCTTTGTGCTCTCTAAAGAAGTTGTCATCTTACCAAATATGTGGCCTGCTCTCCCAGAGTTTCTAAATTCTTGCATAGACTCAAGTAGTCTATCATCCCTAGATAGAGCCACTGTTGATGTGATTTTTCACAGTATAGAAAATTTTTGATATTTGGGTGAAAAATCAGTTATGCCTTTGTTTTGTTGCACCCTTGTTTTCAATTTTTTGAAAAAAGGTTTTTTCTTCAAGATTTTTGGCGGGGACTTTTATCCTAATGTTTTATTTAAGTCAAAATGCCTTTGGTAAACCTTTCATGTACCTTCAATTGCAATTTTCTATTTGAAAGGATGCCAAGTTGAAGTGTTTTTCAATCACCGTTGATCTATCAGAGATCAAGGGTTAGCGCATCCCTACATTATAGAGTTGTAGGTCTTTAAGCAATGAGGGGAAGCACATTTGCAACACGTAGCCCCTGATGTTTTATGAGATCCACTACGTCGCAAAAGCTCTTGTATGTCAGCTTTGTCAGTACTTTTTCACATGTTTTGTTTTTCCACGATATCATTGGTGGATTCGTTGGCATAGCTATGAAGATTACTTACCAAGTAGTATCACCTTCGATCTTGTCTTGATCAACGGTTGGCGCATCCCTGCATAATAAAGATGCAGGTTTTAAAGTAATGTGGGGAAGCATAGTGGTGATGCATGGCAAAGTGGGGTCAGGTATTTGTATTTCAATATGCTACACTGCAAACGATTGATGATGTGTAATGCTAGGTATGCACAGAAGGGTTTTTGGTTGCTTAATGAAGGTGAAAGTCTTATCACCATTGATCATGTCTTGATCAACGGCTGGCACATCCCCGCATGATAAAGATGTAGGTTTTTAAGTAATGCGGGGAAGCGCATTTGTGACACGTATCCGTGATGACGTCAAACACTTGCTTGCTTAGAAGAAGATACGATATCTGCTGGCGTGAAGTGTTGTCAGATAGTATGAGCTAACATGGCAGTTTCCTATTGGTTAGTACAACTAGCTGGTCATTAATACAAAATGGATTATTTCGATCATTGATCTTGTCCTGATTGACGGTTGGCACATCCCCGCATAATGAAGATGCAGGTTTTTAAGTAATGCAGGGAAGCACAATGGTGACACATAGCATTTTTCAAAAAAAGACTGTAAAGCTTGTTATTTTTAAATCAGGACTGTATGATATGATAAAATCTACAGATGGGATTGAAATTTGAGTGCAAATTGTGGGCAACGGTTATTCAGAGTAAATGTGATCCAAACCAGGTGCGTGCAATTTTAATTCATAAAAAGAACCCACGATTTCACCATTAATGAATCACCAAAGCACAGAAAGAAAAGGGCATTCAAGATTTCAGAGCTAAGGCACAAAATTTCTCGGTTAATACTCGAATAAAATTGTAGAAGACATCATATAGTGCAGTGGTGTGATTTCTGGCGGGTAAGTGCTCTGTGACTTTCTGAGTAAAATTTGAAGCATCTGTTGTTGTGAATTTTCCAAAGTTTCATTAAAAATGCCACCCTAAAAAGAGTTTATTGGACAAAAATATTATCTAAAACATTCAGTGCATGATGATTTTCTCGAACAATTCCCCTTATTAGTGCATGAAATAACTAAGGAAAGGGAACTCATTCCAAAAAACCCTAGATTGGTTGTGGCAGAAGGGTTTTATCTCAAAGCTAATTGGATAAGGGATGCCCAAGTTTCTATGGGAGGTTTGGAGTTGTTTAAGAAATGGTTTTCAGAGCGAAAACTAGACACTCCTATGAGCAATGTATGGGAATTTGACATTGGAAAATTAGTAGTCCCCAATGTCTTCTTTGATAGTGATTTATTGATGGACCTGGCAAAGAGGTATGATCCTATCACAATGTGGATAAAAAATCATTCAGGGGTCAACCTTTTTAGGGTTTTCCCTAAGTTGTTCAGTGAGGTTTTCAACCTAAACCCTAACCACGTTGTGCATGAAATCATTGATCTGGATGATTTGCAAGCTAGATATGATGCACAATGAGTGTACTTGAGAATAGGGCCACTACAAGAGCATGCTGCTAGGGTTGGTAATTTTCCTGTGATCATAGCCAATACTTCAGAACCATTGTTAAGAAGACATTTCAATCTGAAAGCTCAAGCACTATATTTTTCTCTTTGCAAGATCTTGGGGAAAGATGAGGGTGATCAAATTCCAGGTTCTGTGGTCCTTATAATTGCTCAAACCCTTCAATTTGGAATGAGTACCATTCTGAATTTTGCCACTTTCCTAGCAAAAGAGATTCACAACGGTCTGGTTGGAATAGCAAAGGGGAAAGGAAACAAACCATTCTGTTGGTATTCATTGATGATGCATGTATGTTTATACAAAGGATATACTTTCTTCTCCAAGGGTATGGAGTTAGAAACCACAAAGGATGGAGAAAGGAATCCAGTGCAGTTATGGAGTGTGGATATGACTTTAGAGGTCACTGATGCTAGTTATGTAAGATTTGACAGGTATTTTCAATCAAAGCCTAGACTACTTTTAAGAGGAGATAGCCCTAGAATCCCAAAAGCATTTTTAGAATTGGTCAGACCTAAGGACCATGCTAAAGGGCTACTTGTCAGCCACAATTGGGGGGATATAATTCCCTACAATGTTTCAACAGTAATAAGAGTTTATGGTTTCTTAGGAAAACCTCATGTGTTACCTTTTCATGTACCTTTGAAGATAGGGATAGCCAAGCACTTATGGCAGATAGGTACTATAGATGAGAGGGAATTGGTCAAGAAGGGCACTTTCTTTCCAATGGTTACTGTAGTGCATGAATTTGTTTTTGTTAAAAAGGGGTGGAAGCATTTAAATTTGTTTTTGAATAAATATAACATGGTAGAATCTCACGCCAGATTCATTGACCTTGAAGGATTCTATGATCTATTAAGAGAAAGGGTGAGAGCTTCCCATATGGTACATCGGGTTTGCTATCCAAAAGATATAATTAAAAATATTTTCACATTGCAAGAGCAAGAATTAAGGAAAGAGAAATGGATAGTTTTTAGTAAAAACCTAGAATTCATTAATGCTTGTGACCCCCAGTACGACCCATTGAAAGATAAGAAATACTGGGGAGATAAAATACAGGAATTAATGAATAATTTTGCTATAATAATTTAGACTATGAATGAAAAGAAAGATATATTTATTAAGACACACCCAGACAAGGCAACAGAAATACAAAGAAGAATGAGTGGTAGAAATGTGGTAACTCCTGGCCAATATACATTGCAAAAAAGGGCAGGTTATGTCATGGTTCAAAGTGTGCAACAGGTACCCCCTCATAAGGATCCAAGGTCAAGAAGTCCATCTACAGCCAGCTCTCCAAAAAGATGAAAATTAGAGCAGGGGTCTTCTATTTCTCAAAAAGAACAATACTCCCCAAGCCAGTCTCCAGTCCAGATAGATGATGAAGCATCTCTAAAGGAACAACTTAGAAAAATGGGAGGAGAAGGGGATGTGATTGTCACCTCTACAGACCTGGATATTGGAGAGCCACAAGAACCTCCTACACCTTCCTTGGATCTAACCATTGCTGATTACCAAGGTAAGGAAATTGACCCAATTTTTGCCCAGGCCTCTAAAAGATTTATTAATGATGAAAATTTTGTAAGATCTAGGGCTTTTGCTCAATTTTTATGGAGATTAAATATAAAGAATTTTGAGAAAGCCTGTGAGAAGATCAAGGCTGAGCAACCAAATAAATCTGACCCAGTTATCAAGGAGGAGGTAAAATAAAAGTTTTTGAGTGATTTTGCCTGATTCACTCCTGAAGCTGGAAGGCAAATAGTTAGACAATTAGGAGTCATCCTTTTGCCAGAATGGGATATAGAAAATGCTATTATTTTTGATTCAGTAAGGAAGCAGAAGGATGTTCAACTAACAACCGCTGAAGAAATACTACAGGCTCATAGAGGGGTCAAATTTAGTGATGACCACCAAGCCCTTGTTTTTTGGTCCATAGATAAAAGAGAAAGTACCAGGATGCATGAGTTTCCCATTGCAGAACATACCGGTACATTGATAGTATGCAGGGCTGGTGAGGTAAGTAGTAAACAAGTAATGGGAATGGCTTCAGAAATGCTAAAATCGGGTGGTGTTGTATCTGGACAAGAAGAAGATAAGTTTTCCCAACTCAATGCTAGGTTTGAAGAAGTTTTGAAAGCATATGAGGAAAGGGGTATACAGATATAATCACTAGAAAAAAAGATGTCTCAAATGGAGAGGATACTTGGGAAAAGAAAAATGGGAGAATCCAGTGCACCTACAATTGCATACCCTTCACAGCCATTGGTTGGATCTGGATCAACCCCTATTATTGAAATACCTGAGACCCCTGAAAGGCCCCAATTCTATACTGCAGAGGACTTTGAAGAGGAAAAAATAAAATTTCATGAGTTGTAGATAGAATTGAGAAATCAATATGAAGAGAAATTAAAGCAAGGTGTGATAGATTTGAGGGATAAAATAAAATGGTCAACCTTATTTGATCAGTTGACAAGAATTGCAACCCTCATGGATGAGTTGAATAGAGATAAGGATAAACCGACTCTTCTTGCACAGAAACGGAGGGAGAGAAATAATGATATTATAATCATATGTATATATGTAGTCTAAATGCCTTATCATCAAGTTGTGAAGATTTTTTATTTATTAAATAAGCTAGAGAATTTTGATGATGAAAGAGATTCTTTGTAGAGAAGATTAACACTCTATTTTTCCCAATATATTGCTAAAAAATTCACCCTATTTCCTTGTGCTTTAGAATTTGTTGATACAATAAAGGAAAAGGAAAAGTGGAAAAGGGAGATGGATGAGTTATTCAATGAAAGAATAATAAACATCATGAGTGAAACTAGCCACTGGTTCTGGGAAAAGACAAATGAAGAGCTAGTAAAAATACAGTTATTTTATACTACTATGAGAAAAGAATTTGATGATTTAGAAGAAAGTGCAAATTCTTTAATAATGATACAAAGAGAAGCTCTATGTTTTGATTGGCCAGATGATGATGCTTTTAATAAATGGAAAAATCAGTTTCTAGAACAAATGTCAGAAGATGATGAGGAGGAAAATGTAAAAGTAAAAGTCATCCTCGTAGGTAATAATGAGGACATGGAAAATCCCCAGGTTGAAATAAATTTACAGGTAACTAAAGATGATACATCACTTTTAAACCTCATGGCTATTTACTCTGAGGATGAAGAATAATTGAAGAATCAGATCTTATCTTCTTGTTTCAACAACTGAGAAGCATAACAGAAAGGGACCCACCAAGGATTGTTCGATGTATTAGCTTTTCTGTTATTTGTTTTTTTCTTTTATGATAGACATTTTACAGTATCCTTTAGAAGACACTTGTCACTTTCTTTAGCCTGAAGCTTGTTGCATCTCACACTATTTTAGTGAGATTCTAAGGCTAAAGAATGGTCCAAATTCTATTTCTTCTAAGTATTGTGCTTAGTCTGGTTTTTGGTCCAAATTTTGAAAGCGAGTTTGTAATGTATTTTTCTGTCAAATTCTCTAAAAATACATGAAGATAGAATGAGCTATGTTTCTTTCTGAAGGCCATTATAAGTTTATTGTAAATGATATACCATTTTCAAAGGAAATGAATACAAATTATGAACTATCCCCATATCAGTTATTTTTGAACTTTGTCTCCTTTTAAATACTTAGCTACCTTGATGTTGTATGAGTAAAAGCTTGTGCAATTGAATGCAATCTAGTTAGGTTGTTTATCCATTTATCATTGCTATTAATTTAATGGATTAAATAAAGGCTTTGATTAATGCGATAAGATTCCTTAAGTATTGAAAAGGATTTTGAATGATAATTTCTTATAAGAATTGCTGATAGAATTTTTTGTAAGGCAACAAATAGATCTAAGAATTTGCTATAGACTTTGAACCCCAATGGATTAGGCACTGATCATATTATTTTAGCTTAAGGAGAAATATATTACAAATGGTTTTTCAAATGCATCATCAAATCAAATTTTACTTTTATTTCCTGTAGATCGTCAAAGTTGGCCAGCACTTGTCTGCATTGAATGTTTTAGCTTCAGTTAGCCATTGTTGTTGAAAACATCTGCAGATCTATAGAAGAATTCTTGGCCATATCTATTTATGGGATGTGTTTACCGAGTTAGTAATAATTATGTATATGTTTGAGGATCTTGAAATGAGAATCAGAATGAAACTAAGAATAATCCTAATATAGTTATTCCAGTTTTGAACCATCCCTAGGTACACCTGCCCTGGTTTTGCAGAGCCAAAAAAGTAGAAAACCATCTATAGTTTTGTTGAAGTTGGGTCCAAATACCTTACATATGCAATTGATTAATAAGAATAGGCTAGTATTTAGATTGTGTATGTACTATCATTCTGGTATTAAGCATTTTGTTGCTTAGTACTTTTAGTACTTTTTAAAACACCAACAACATCAAAAAGAACTAAGTTGAAGATCTATCAATTCATGTAGAATAGTCGAGGGAATATTGCATATGAATTAGTATTCAAAGTACATTGGTACTCATTTGGTATGTATTTTCTTTGGCATGTGTTGTCAAAGAGGGCGAGTTTACTATTATATCCTTCTAAATTTTTTTTGAGGGAGAGTTTACTATTTGGAGAAGAAGCTATATAATTCCTTCATAGAGTGAGATTACTATTAGAGAAGTTTGTGGTATAAAATCTAAGAGGGAGAAACTTTCTATCAAAGAAAATTTTATTTTCAAATATTATTGTGCTATGACATGTTTTATTGCCATCAATTTCGAAAAGGGAGATTGTTGGATACAATTGTCTAATTCTATGTTGTCTTTAATGTTACACAAATGTCATATCAGTTGGCAGATAGTGCTTACCAAACTCAATTGGTTAGCAAGGCAATTTTCTATGTCTACTGAGAATTCCTAGAAATTACTCTGTGAAGATAGTGTCTACCAAGCTCACTCAAGCATCAAAGGAAATTGTGGCAGAAAGTAGTGTTAACTGAGCTCTCATGGTTAATGAAGAAAAGTTAGTTAGAAGTTAGTGTTTACCAAGTTCACTTAGTTTCCAAAGGATTTTTCAAGTTTGCAGTGTTAACCAAGCATCTATTGGTTAACGCAAGAAATCATTTTAGGATTAGTGTTTACTAAGTTGGGCCGATGAATGAAGTATTTTGTTGATTTGAGAAATCAATTTTAATTATTTCAAGTATTGATTCTAGACAATTGAGGTAATGATTATTGGTAACTGTAAGTTGTAATTGGACCGACTTGATAATTTGAATGGTATATATGAAAGGTCAAGTTGAGATTCTAAAGTATGAGTGAGTATGCAAGTCCATGAATTGTTTAAGAAGGAAAGTGTGAGAAAATTTGAAGGATGGTTAGATATCCTTGAGGAGTAACAAAGTTATATTCTATCAAGGAGGATCTAGCATGAAGCAGAATAGAAATATATAATCAGCAATTCAGTTGCATCTCATTCAGGTCATTCATTGTTACTTTATTACAATTGTAGTAGTGATTCCAAAATATCTTAGTAGAGTTAGTTTAACAACCAGTTGTAAATCTTCTAACAAGGTGAAAATTCCATTGATTTTTTCTAAAGACCTCTTGCAAGGCCATTCCTAATAGAGTGATTAAATCCTCTAACAAGGTCACACCTAACAGTGTGTTTTGTAACCTTTAACCAAGTTGGATCCTAATAGGGCTCACTTCAAAAGAGTGAAAATTAATAGCTAGTTACTTGATGGTTTTTCCCATATTGGGTTTCCATGTTAAATCTAGTGTCTCATGTGTTCATGTTATTACTTTTATGCTTGCACGTTAATCACTGTAAATGTTTAAGATCTATTGAAGTATAACATACACTGCATTTACCAAGTTACAACATTTTAAGTATTTTTACCAAGTGACAATAGTAAATAGTTTTATCAGACATCCAAGGGATCTTTGAAATGTTTTTGGGATAATTAATTCACCACCCCCCCCCCCCCCCCCCCCCCCTCAATTACTCCATCTATATTTCCAACAAAAGACCCCCAAGATGATCATTCTTTAGATGATGAATTTGAAGATTATGAAGAATATCATGTTAGAATAGGTGAAATGATTAATGAATTTGTAAAGTTTATGAAAGGTAAGAGATTTTCAAGATCTTTGAAAAGGCATCTACTAAAGTCCTATAATTTATCTAGATAACAAGGGATCAATGTGTTACACCATCACTAGAGAGAATTATGCCAGAGAGAGAAGAAAATAGACTTGGAATAGATAGGAGTGGTGTTCCTAGACTTCCTAACAATCGGCCTAGGTAGAGAATAGAAAATGATGTGGATAATAGAATAGATAACCCTACACAACATCCACATATGGTTGAAAGAAGAGGTATTGATAGAGACTTAAGGAAACCTACTAATAATACTAAAAACAAGAATGCATATCATAACAATAAAGCATATAATCACAATAATGATAAAAATAATAATGCATTTGTGGGTAGCGACAATAATGCAAAAAATGACAAACAAGCTAGAGGAAGGAATATGAACAATAATCAAAATATGGAAAGAAATAACAAAGTAATAGGTTCAATCAGAATATTAGGGCTCATATGCCATTGGAGAAATATAGAAAATTGGACCTCTATGGAATATATTGATTTCCAATTCATATATCAAAGGATTTAAGAGATACAATCCCAAAATATTCTAGGAATAGAGCTATATTAGTGGAGACTCATTGCATAAATTTGAAAGTAGTAATTAAGGAAATGAGTGAATCCCATGAGGATCTCCTAATGAAGATATTTGTTCAATCCCTAACTGAAGATGTTACAACATGGTATAGAAGTTTACCTGATGGATCCTTGGGAAGTTGGAAGGAATGTGTTGATTAATTCATTGAATATTTTGGTGATCATGATGATCCTTCTTTTTCTTCACATGAATTAACTAGTATCAAGAAAAATTAGAATAAAACCATACTTGAATTTTAAAAGAGGTTCAATAAGTTACTAAATAAAGTTCCCAGAGACATTAGGTCACTTGACATGTTCCTTATGGACTTCTACATAGATGATTTAGATCATAACATGAACTATGAAATTAGGAAGTATAATCCTTCCACCATTCAACAAGCTTTCAAAATTCCCTTATCTTTGGAGAATATTAGAAAGGTGGCAGGCAAAGGATTGAAAAGGGATGATCTTATGTTATTTAATCCTAAGGTTCCTAAGAAAAATAAAGAAGAGGACACAATTGAGAAAACATTTAATATGATGAAAGAGATGAATATGTGAAATGGAAGAAACTATTTCCTCCAAAAAAGAAATAATTTCCCTTTTATCAAGAATGACAGATATAAGCTACAAGACATGCCCTATAGTTATACTTGAAAAGATGATTCAAATCAGTAGACACCAAGGAGACTCTAGACTCCCTCAAAAGGACTAATCATTTTTTTAATAGTAATCCTTGGTGTGATGTTTTCCAACTACCTCATAAGTAGACCAATGTGTAATTGTTCAAAATATTTCAGATGAACAAAATAATAACAATAATTAAAAACCTAGATGTAATGCAGTATCTAATGAATTATGCTGGAGAGAGGAATCATCAGAGGATGATTACATAGTGAATTGCATAGGTGGAAGGTAGCAAATGAATCAAGAGGTGTTTTCTTATAATGAGGAACTCCATAAGTTAGAAAAATGTCTGAGGAGGAGAAAGAGGTTTATACTATTGTAGAAATGGAGAAAGTAAGAAGAAATTATAGGCTAAGGAACCAAGAGATCAATGAAGGACAAGACAAAAGGGTAGGGATGTTTTCCAAGATTGGATCTAAATTAATCAAAGGTAAGGTTCAAAATATTAATAAAATGGAGGAGAAAACCAATCATACAAAGAAAAAAAATGACAAGCATCCTACTTGTGAGAAATGTCATGACTCTAATTCCTTCATAGTGCAAGTTTTATCTCAGGTAAAACTCTTTTTTTCCCTAATGGAAATTATTAAATTCCTAGATTATAGGAATGAAGCATTAAAATTGATATCTAAAGTATAGTGTCATAAAGAAGAAAAAGAAGATGCTCAAAAGATACCTAAAACATATCTAGGATTTGTTGTTAATAAGGATCCTACTCAAGTAAATACATTTTATTTAACTCTTCTCATAAATTATAAATTGATAAAAATTACACGATTAATTCAAGAGAAGCTATGAATATTATGCCTATTGATGTGATGAAAATTTTAAATTTAAATGTTGATATTCCTTATGGTAAATGTTATGCAATGGATAAAAAATATTGATTTTAGATTTCCTTCTTATGTTGAAAAGGTTTATAAGACTTATATTATAGTAGTCGAGGTTCCTGCTATGTATGGTATTCTTTTGTCTAAATAATGGTCTATTTTATAGGGGGCAACATTTAGATAGATTTACCTTATGAAACTATCCCAGTGAATGATAGGAATATGTGAATAGATAGAGAACCTAGACCAACATATTTGGTGGAAGATACCAATCCAGATCAAATGATTTATTTTTTTTGTACATATATAAACAATTTTTGAGCAAGTATCACTAAGGAATCCTTGCAAAAAGTGGATCTCATTAGTGAATGCCTTGCCATAGATCATGATAAATTATGGACCATGAATTTTGATGGCTCGTGTTCTAAGGAAGGAAATGGTGTTGGTATAGTATTTGTTTCTTATAAAGTTAAAAATTTCAAATACTCAATCTTATTATCCTTTGAGTGTACTAATAACATAGCTGACTATGAGGAGTTCTTGTTAGGATTAAGTATAAACAATAAACATGGTATTAAATTTTTAAATGTTTTTAAGGTGATTATGATTTGATTGTTTTTGGTATAGAGCCCCAACCTATCTACTACTTTGTCACCTTTGATAATTTTTGAAGAAAAAAATTTCCAAATATCTTACTCTAAAGATAGGTGGAGACTCTACAAGGTAGTCCACACCCACAAACTAGGCTTCTCCTAGGCTACTTAGACCAAATCTAAGAATAATAGGTACTTGAGTTTGAACTTGACTATCAAGGTGGAATCTAGGTTCCCTCACACTCAAATAATAAAAATTAAAGCAATTTAGATTTCACCACAAAAGTCTCAAGTTTGTGGCATACAAGGAAACTTCTATGGTGTATGTGTTCCAAAGCTTTCTTGTTCTTCTACTAAGATACCTAGCTTATCTCTTTTAGGAACCTAATCTCCTCTTGGTTCTAATTGGCTTAATTCCAACTCTTCGCATAGAGTTCTCAATCCTTGTGCTTAACCTTGAAAGACTATCACCATTAGATAGTATAATCCTTCACCTTCACTTATATATCTCTAAGTGCTAATTTCTGAACAACTCTACTCTTCATTGAAAGGATATCCATCATTGTGAAAATATTCTATTTTCCTCCTATTGGATCCATTTGGAAAGATCTTCAAGTCCTTTTCCTATCAATTTAAAGGCTTAGTTTTTATGAAGCCTAATTAGGCCTAGTTCCAATTAGCCCTTGAAAATGACTAATTCTAATTTCTTGCCAAAACTTTCCAAGAAAATTGGAAAACCAATCTCAAACTCAAATATCCTTTTGGATTTTCTAAAATATTGTATAGTTTTTAAGGTCTAACAACATCTGTACACTGGCTTCCTATGAACTAGGGTAAATAGGGCTAATAAGCAGCCTAGTTTTTAAGATTGACTATAATCTTGTAGGAAACTTGTTCAAAAATAGGGCTAATGGATTGGCATAGGATCAATCCTCTTAGTACATTAGGATATGATGAAATTTCACTTGGAACTATACCTTTTCCATAGAGCACCTCCTTACCATGCGAGAAATCTTATTTTCCTATTATCATAAACCTCTAATCGGGCTCTGTCTGCTCACCTAGGGCTTAGTAGTAAAAATAGCTTCCCATACTTCCATTACTCATAATCCTAAATATTTATACATTATTGACCCTCCTAACCTTTCCATCTACCATGAGGTGTTTTGCATGGCTAGATTTCATGGGGGAGCCATATCTATATAGACTGGTAAGCACAAAACCAAGTTGTTTAGAACTTAAACAATTTATTCAACACCTAATACCTACTCTAATAAAATCTTATTGAATAAAAAGATCTCAAAAATAATTAGAAAGTACTATCCAATAATCAAATTGAGTCCTTTAATTTATTTCAAAGCACTGTCACTACTAAAACTCGAGAAATTACTAAAAATGTTGTTGTAGAGCTATATTTTACACACAAAACTATTGCAAACACACATCCTCTTTTATATTTGAATCTTTACTCATATTTATATGTCAACTCCAGCATTGCAGGTCTATTGGTATATTTATTACTCCCTATCCTTAAGGGAATCCAAGATAACTAAGTTGCATGCAACATTTGCAATAATTGCAAATGTTTTCATTACAATTTCTTGACAACATTTGGCATCTTTCTCATTATGCCTTCATCCTACTTTTTAGGAAATCTAACCTCTACATTCTAAGGATAAAACAGAATTTATGACCACAAATCATCTTTGTCACCACTTAGTTGTGTTTAGAACACATTTAAGACTCTAATCTAACACTAAGCTTCTAAGCCTAAGAAATTGAAATGCTACTAACAATGACTATTTGTGTGACCTTAGTACTAATGGCTAAATCACTTAAGCCACATATAAAATGACCTTATAAGGTCTTAAAAAAATCTAATCTGAACTTCTTGCCATGGGTAGAGTCAAAATAATCCAAAAAATACACATGGAGAGTTTAGTTTAGGCGTGCTCCTACACCATTCTATTCCTTAAGGAGGGCTACGAGGATCGTGACCAGCAATTTGCTATATAACTTTCTCCCAAGAACACAACCAATCCCAATTCATAGTTTATAAAGGAACATTCAACTATGCTCAAGATATCCAAGGAGATGAGAACTTTACCAATCCCCTAAAACCCCCTTTCCTCTAAATTACCTAGTAGGAATTAGGCCTAATTAGGGTTCATTTAAGAGAAAGTACATATTTTATTGCCTCCCAATCATTTCCAACACCTTCATCATGTCAATCATCATAAAATATGATTAAGTCTATGATTTCATAATTTTATTTCACCCCCAACTTGACTTTTGCAATCAATTCGATAAAATAGGAAAGTCACATATAGATGTATTTCCTAGGGTTTTTCTGATAACTCCACATGCCAACATTTTCACAACCCACAACTACCAAAATCTTAAATCAAATTTCCATACCATTAAAATAACCAAGGATTATATTTTTCCCATGGTTACTTTGCAAGATATGAGCAAAAGAAAATGAAACCATAAGTACGAGCTTGTTCTGGACTAGTTAGCACAAAAACCTTCCTAACTTGCTTATCCCTTCACTTCAAAACCTTTAAACAAATATGAAAAGGTAACTCATTTCTCTAGCTATCCATGTGATATATTCAATTAAGTTAGACCATACAATTCTATACAACAAGCCAAAAACACAACAATAATACACCAAAAATTTAGCTTTCTTACTGATTCAATGCTTCCTCTATAAAATCTCAACACCAACCTATCATTAGACATATTTTCCATCCTATTTATACATTTTCTAATGGTTCCTTCAACCAAAAGGTGTTTTGAAATGATTTGGCACTAAAATGCAAAAAATGTTTAGCAAGAATTTGTGAAAAACAAGTTGTCAATATTTCTTACATTCTAGAGGACTTAGAAGATGTTTAAAAAAACATTTAGAATCTCATAACATTTATTCACATAGTCCTAGCATAAAATTTACCTAGACTCAAGGTAGATGAAAAGATTTATAATTACATCTTGTTTCTCTTGGTCTTATATTTAGGACTTACTACATGAATCAAAAGGAGAAGTTGTAATGCATTATTTCCTTAATGAAGATGTATTTAAGTATGCCCCTACACCATACTCCAAGGGTTGATTAGTCTCAAGTCCCTTCGAGATGAGTTCTTAAAAACTTTTGCAATGCCTCTTCCCATCTACTTCATCCATCCAAAGAGCCTCTTCTTCAGGATAACCTGCCCACTTCACTAGATACCTCTTTTAAGTATTCTTCCTAGTTAATGATCTTAGTGTCCAAGATCATCTTAGGTTCCTTTTTTGTATTGGAAGGTAATTCTGCAATATCTTGTTCAAAATCTTCCAACTATGTTTTATTTCCTTCATCTATATCACATTTTAAAGGTGTGAGATCAAGGATATTGAATATTGGGGATACGCCAAGGTGTGTTGGAAGTTCAACTTCATATGCATTTGTTCCCAATTTTCTCAATAGATTACATGAACCAACTTTTTCCATTAGCAATTTGGTGTGCTTTCCCTTTGGCAATCCTTCCTTCTTCACATAGTCCCAGACCAAACCATCAACCCATAATTACACATCTCTCCTACCTTTATCCTTGGCTTCTTTATACTTTCTTGCACTCTTTTCCAATGCCATATTTACTTCACTCTTTTCCAATGCCATGTTCACTTGACCATGGACATCTTTCATATGTTAAGGAAATTGTTCGCTATGAGTACTTATTGGAACATCAAATGGAATATCTCTTAGCTCCAAGAAACCCTTTGGGTTGTACCCATAAAAAAATTGAAAGGGACTCATCCCCATACTCCTATTCACTAAATCATTGAATGCAAAATCATCCTGAGGTAGGATCTGATTCCACTTTGGACCATATTGCTTAGTAAGACATCTAAATGAGTTTCCTAGTGATCTATTAACCACTTTAGTCTACCCATCCATTTGTAGATGATAGGTAGAACTAAAACTTTGATTTGTGACCAATCTCCTCCATAGTGTCTATTGGTATTTTTTCAACTATTAAGAAACAATTCTTAATACCAAGATAATAAACTTACAAAATCTAGAAATCAACTACTTACCATTAAAAATTATGCATGTTTCTTATCTTGATCCAACTTCAAAAAAACCAAGATTGGTTTTCTACTCTTTAGGCTATGTAGAACCAAGGTGGGTATACCTAAGGGATGGATGAATTTTCAAATATAATTTCACACACACACAAATTTTTTTATCCCATAACAATTCACAACAACACACATCCCTTAATAGTAGATTTGGTCATTATTCTCCTTAGGTTTGCAAATATTTCTTAACAATAGTAGCTAACTAAGACTCAGAAATCCAATGCAAATGAGTGATGACTAGCATTGATGATCTTCAAACAGTAAAACAAAGTTGATTTTTTATTTAAACCTGATGCTTATTTATGACCTTTCTTTATGAAAATTGAAGTAATTAGATCAGTGCCTTATCCATTGGGGATTCAAAGTCTATTCAATTCCTAGATCTGGTTGATTACATTACAACCAATACTATCAATAGCTCTTATTAAATCTTGTACTTACCAACATCCTTCCTATTACTATGGTAATTCCATCAATATCACTAAATCATTTATTTAATTCATTGAATTAAAAGCAATAATGAATTTGTTGGTGTTTTATTTTGATGTTAACAGTACTAAAACTACTAGGCGACAAAAGGCTTAGTACCTAGATATCAGTACATACACAACCTAAAGAATAGCCAATTCTCATTATCACTTGCATATGCAAAGTATTAGGGCCCAACTTCAACAAAACCTTAGACGGTTTTCTACTCTTTTGGCTCTGTAAAACCAGGGCGGGTGCACCCGGGGATGGTTCAAAGATGGAATAATTGTATGAGAATTATCCTTAGTTTCATTTTGATTCTCATCTCTAAATCCTCAAACATATAGGTAAATAACTGATAAACACATCCCTTGAACAGATATGGCCAAGAAATCTTCTATAGCTCTGCAGATGTTTCCAACAACAATGGCTAAATGAAGCTAAAACAATCCAGGCAGGCAAGTGCTGGCCAACTTTGAAAATCTTATAGGAAAGATAAATGAAAATTGATTTTATGATGTATTTTGAAAAATCTAGTTATAATATACTTCTCTTTTGGCTGAAAAACTTTCGATCAGTGCCTAATCCATTGGGAATTCAGAGTCAAGTAAATTCTTAGATCTAATTTGTTGCCTTGCAACGAATTTTCATCAGCAATTCTTACCAAAATTTATCATTCAAAAATCCTTATTAACACTCGAGCAACCTCATCACATTCATCAAAGCCTTTACTTAATCCATTGAATTAACAGCAATAACAAATGGATGTACAGTCTTACTAAATTGCAATCAATTGCATAAGCTTTTACTCACACAACATCAAGGTAGTTCAGTATTAAAAAAGGAGACAAAATTTAGAGAAGAACAGATATGGGGATAGTTCATAACTTGTATTCATTTCCTTTGAAAATGATATATCGTTTACAAAAGACCCAGAAAACCTTCCTAGAAGAAGCACAGTTCTTTCTACATTCATCCATATATCAGAAATTTTGACAGGAAAAAGTATACTATAAATTTCTTTCCCAAAATGTTTGGACCAAAAAAGAACTAAGCACAACACTTAGTGAAAACCAAATTTGGACCCATCTTTAGCCTTGGTATCTCACTTAAATAATGTGAGATGCAACAAGCTTCAGGCTACAGTAGGTGACAGGTGTCCTTCTTTTGAAAATCAAAAAACAAGAATAACAGAAAGGTTGATTACAATAGCACTTCTTGGCGGGTCCCTTTCTGTTATGCTTCTTGGTTGTTATGATCTGCTCTCGCAATCATTCCTCATCTTCAGAGTACATACCCATAAGGTTTGCAAGTGATGTATCATCTTCTGTTACATGCAAAATCACTTTAACCTAGGGATTTTCTATGTCATCATTGCTGACTACAAGAGTAACTATTACTCTTACATCTTCCTCGTCATCTTCTCCTGACATTTGTTCACTAAACTGATCTTTCCATCTGTTGAAAGTATCATCATCTGGCCAATCAAAACTTAGGGTTTCTCTTTGTATCTTTATTAAAGAATTGGCATTTTCTTCTAAATCATCGAATTCTTTTCTTATATCAGCATAATACAATTGTATTTTTACCAGCTCTTCATTTGTCTTTGCCCAAAACCAATAGCCAATCTCACTGATGATGTTTGTTATTTTGTTATCAAATAATTCATCCATTTCCTTTTTCCATTTGTCCTTTTCCTTTACTGTATCAACAGATTCTAAGGCACAAGGAAATAGGGTGAATTTTTTAGCAAAATATCTTGAAAAACAGAGTGTCAATTTCCTCTGTAAAGAATCTCTTTTATTTTCAAAATTATCTAATTGATTCAATAAATCAAAAATCCTCTCAACCTGATGATAAGGCATTTGAACTGTAGATATACAAATAATTGTAACATCATTATTCCTCTGTCTCCACTTCTGTGCAAGAGAATCTAGTCCATTCTTTTCTTTATTTAACTCATTTATGAGGGTTACAATCCTTGTCAACTGGTCATAAAAATTTGACCATTGTATTTTATCCCTCAAGTATGTCACACCTTGCCTCCATTTCTCTTCCTACTGATTTCTAAATTCTATCTGCCACTCATGTAATTTGGTTTTTTTTGCTTCAAATTCCTCTGCAGTATAGAATTGGGGTCTTTCAGGGGTGTCAGGTATCTCAATAATAGGGGTTAATCCCACAGATGACTGTGGGGGATATGCAATTCTTAATGTACTGGATTCTCCCACTTTTCTCTTTCCAAGTACCTTTTCTAATTGAGATACCCTGTTTTCTAACTCAATTCTCCTTTTTACCTCTTGATTATAGGCTTCCACCACTACTTCATATTTATTATGCATATCCATCATTTCCCTCTCTTCTCTTTCCACAGTAGCCAGGGAAAATTTAGAATAATCCACATTCATGTGGGCTGCCTGTACATTTGAAGTGTTAGCAACTCTTCTTACAATGATACTCCCTGTCAATCCTGAATCATCAGGCTGTGATGAAGTAACTCTGGATCCTCTTCTCAGGGACCACATAACAAGGGCAGCTTGATAATTGCTGAATGCTGTACCCAAGAATTCCTCTTTATTTGGATCCTGGAGTCCTAAATTATTTGAAACAGAATTAAAAACTAATGCGTCAGCAATGTCCTAATTGGGCAATAATAAAACATTAGCATTTTTTACCATCTGTCTTCCCTCATCAGGGGTTATATTTTGGAACTCTTGAACCATTTGTTCCTTTATTAGATTTTGAATGGAGGTCTCATCCATTTCTAGATGTTCTGCTCTCATATTATTGCACCTTTGCTCAAAAATGTGCATGTTTACTCTCCATGCAAACTGATGGAAAGCCCTAGATCTTACAAAATTGTTATCAGACAAAAAATGCTGACTGGCTTGTTCCAAAACAGGGTCCAATTCCCTTCCTCTGAAATCTGCTATAGTTAATTCAAAACTTGGTACAGGGGGTTCCTGAGGGTTCCCTTCATCAATCTCTGCTTGTGTAACAAAAATTTCTCCTTGTGACCCCATTTGTTCGAATTGCTCATTGGTGAGTTGTTCTTCCTCAACTCTTATTGGGGTTTGAGAAGGTGAGCCACTTTCATTAGGGGATTCTTCCTCCCTTATTATTCTCCTTCTTTTGGGGGAAGGTTTAGGGGGTCTTTCTTCTAGGACAGTGCTAGAAGATCCAACAATCTATTTTTCTTTATGCACAACGGGCACCTACTGTTGGACAATAGTATATCCTGTTTTCTTCCGTACCACCAGTGGACCTATTCCAATGTTGGGAGTGAAACCCAATTTTCTCATAATTTCTCTGGCTTTATTTGGAAAAGAATTAATAAAATGCTATTTCTTCTCATTCATTACCTCCATTATCTCAGAGAAATTACTCATGAGCTTATGTATTTTATCTGCATTGTTTGCAGCATTACTAAGAGGACTGAAATTTTTATCAAAACAATTAATGAATTCCAAAACTTTTGAATAGACTCTCCATTTTTCTTTCTTTATTTCTTGCTCATGGGGAGAATATTCATTTCTTATTACATCTTCTGGAAAATAGAATTCATGCTGAACTGGACGCAGCTTGATTCTCAATCTAAGGGCAGAGTTAAAGAAACCTTCTGTGTCACAAAAACGAGAGTGAGAAACTGCCATTTTGTATTGATCCAAAAATTTATGGAGAAAGACCCACCCTTCTTTAGTTATCACAAACTAGTGGGCTATAGTACAAGTAGGAAAAATTGATCCTGTCCCCCTTTTGTGCAAAAAGGCCTCCTCCACTCCTCCCAACTGCCACAAAAATTCAGCTATCCCTACCTTTAAAGGTACCTGATAGGGTAACACATGGGGTGTTCCTTTGAAACCATAGACCCTGATGACCGTTGAGACTGAATATGGGATAATATCTCCCCAATTATGTGAAACTTTTAGATTGTGGGTTTTGTCCATAGGCCTAATAAGGTGCATTAATGCCTTAGGGATTCTGGGATTATCACTCAATAAGAGGCACCTTAGTTTGGAGGCAAAGTGCCTATCAAATCTAACGAAGCTAGCATTTTCTGCTTCGCAGGTCATGTCTGCACTCCATAATTGGACTGGTAGTGCTTCCCCTTCTTGTTCTCTATTTAAAACCATTTCTTTACCAAAATAAGTGGCCCCTTTAAAAAGAAACATATGCATCAGTAAGGAATACTGACCCCAAACCTTTTCCACCTTGCCCTGTGCAATCCCCACCAATCCATGATGGATCTCATTTGCCAAGTAACATGCAAAATCAAAAATTATTTCCACACCAAAAGAAGAGATTTGGGTGATCATATACATGAAGCTCACCGGAATAAAATCTTCTTCGCCCTCTCCGAAGACTCTGCACAGGGTCCTATATATCTCCACTGCCCTGGCATTAAAACATGATTTCTTGAAGGGCTCTTTAGAAGATGATGTTATGGTTGGGAGGCCTCCAATTCGGCCTATGTGGGCTTTCAATGCACCCTATCTAACTACATCCCTCTTGGATATATATTCTTTTTCTAAATCTATCAGATTAATGGGCACATGATACATGGTGAGGGGTCCCAGACTAAAAACCTTCCTAATCTCCTCGGGACTGATGGTAACTAAAGCCTCACCATCTACTCTCCTCACTACCTTAGTGGCTTGGTCATAGTTTTTTGCTATGGCTTCAAGCAGGTCAAAATCCATAAACACGCTGGGGACAACAAGCTTCCCAAGATCAAAATTCCAAATGTTGGCATGAGGGGCATATAACTTTCTCTCTGCAAACCATTTCTTGAATAAACTCAAACCAGTTTGAGCAGTTTGAGCATCCCGGACCCAATTACCCTTATCATACAATCCATCAGCTACCCTAAGCCTAGGGTTGAGTGAGGTTAACCTCTTAACTTGCACCATTTCTACAGTGGACTCAGGAAGTAACTCAAGCAAATCATCATGCACATTTCTATCCAGGTAGTTTACTGCTCCTGTAAATCCCTTCTTAGGAGGCATCTTGGGCTATCCTTTTTTAAACTTAAAAGCTCACAAAGATGATTGCAGTTTTACTTACTTGAATTCTGTCTCAATTCTCCTCTGTATTCCTGCAAAATTTCAGTGAACAGATAACTTGACAATTTTTTATCAACCTTGGCACGCTTTTCTTTCAGTAATAGCTTCTGCACAAGAATGGCTTCAAATCTTTTCTCACGTGAAATGAAACTGATGCAATCTCTCTGTATTATACTCTATTTTTTCTCACAGACGAAGCTTTCTTGTCTAATTAATACAGAGAGTGGCACTACATTTTTTATTTAAAACTGCGCCGTTGATCTTCAAAGATCCTACGATCATGCGGTACAAAGAGAACAACTAGGAGTTATATTTGCCATGTCAGTTATTTTACCCAATGAGAGCTTGCCACATACATAATTCTTTCTTTTGATGGCGCTTACCTTTAGACCCACTGATGTCAGAGAACATGTGTCAGCATGTCGCTACTTCGTTATGCATAAAGAACAAGCACCTTGCCATAACGAGGCGGTGACAACCGTTGATCGGATCAAGAAATGATCGAAAGATACGCTACAGGACTTCTTAAGAAAGAAGGCAGTGGGCCCATCTCGCTATGTCGCTGTAATTATCTTCCTTGCAACTCTTTATAGTGAGGTAGCGAGCTCCGTTGATTCACTTCAAGCTGATGTTTCAGATTTCTTGTACATTTAGTCAGGTAGGTATTAATGAGAATCGGATCTCTGCATAGCTGGCACATGTCAAAATTTATCACAGTCATTTGTCATTACACATCATCATAGATCTTGCCGATCTTTTACCATTTTACGGGGCCTTGCTAACTCGCTAACGGTGAAGCACCTCAATTTTTTGATAGCGAGGTAGCGAGCTTCGACACTTTAAAGGATTCCATGCCGGAAAATGCAAGGGGTACCCAGTAATTACTTCTGTTAATTAAAACTGATTCTGACAACGGTATTTATGACTGGTCATGCCACCTGGTGTAATTATGATACAAGCAAGATGCAATGTCATCATTTTTAGATTTTCACGTGGCCTCGCTACTTCGCTAACGGTGAAGTGCCTGAATTTTCCGATAGCGAGGTGGCGGAACTTCCAGAAAAATCAACATTCCGGCTCTGATGTCAGATATTCTAGTGGGTCCTTCTCCCCTTTTTATGGTGAATTGCAAAGTGTACCTGCACAATAAAGCAATTAATAAGCAAATCTCCGATCGCCGCACCTTCACTTGATGGTCCCACCGCTTAAAAACTCAACACTCGCTATCTCGCTATACTTAATGAGCATGCAACTCTCAATAGCGAGGTAACGCCAGCGGTAGATCTAATCGGATCTGACGGTTGGGACAAATAGGAAAAAGGTAACCCGGGAGAAAAGAAAAGGAATACGGAAGCATATTCGCTTCTTTTGAAATTTGAAAATTTTGCATCCGACCATTTATGAGTAGGGATGAATATAGGGCTTATATGGTGAATATTTCTTATAGATGGTTTATCCAAAACCTTATACTTCACTTAGACATAGAACATCTGACTTTTCTATGGTTTAACTGAAAAAAATTTTACTGCAGAAAAAGTCAGACCAACAGAATTGACATACAATTTAATTCAATTGCATTCAATTGGACAAGCTTTTGTTTCTACAACTTCAAAATAGCCATATATTAGAATTGGAGATAAGATTCGGCAAGGACATAAAAGGGGATAGTTCATGTTCCTCATTAATTTCCTTTGAAAATTGTATACAACTAGATAAGACTCAGAATGACTCAAAAATAAGAAATCTAGATCTTGCCAAAGTAATGTATTCTTCTAAAATTTGTAGAAGAGACATATCATAAATTATACATCAAGAGTACTAGACTAGACAAACTTAATGAAACTAGAAAGCTAGAAGATTCAGACCCTTTCTCTAGCTCTAGAATCTCACTTATAATATAGTGTGAGATGCAACAAGCTTCATGCATAGAGAACTGGAAGCTTTCCTTTTGACAAAAGATATTTACAATTTGTAGCTATCACATAAGGACAAAATTTTGTGTAAGAGAAAACTTTACATCAACATATTCTTTTGGGTGGGCCACTTTTCTATTACACTTTCAAAACTATGAAATTAATGATTTGTTCCTTTATTATTGTGATTCTTCAAAGTACATGGCTATCAAACTTGCTAGTGATGTGCCCTATTCTAGTATTTGCAAGCTAACCTCAACTCAAGGTCATCACTATCTCCATCATGAACTATTAAGGTAATAGTTATCTCTACATCCTCATCTACCCCATCACCTTTTTCCATCTATTTTGATGACACAAATTCCTCTTTGCATTTGTTGAAAATAGTGTTATTAGGCCAATCAAAATTTAGGATTTCCCTCTACACTTTTATTATGAAATTCCCAACTATTTCTATTTCAACAAGTTCTTTTTTGATAACATTGTAAAATAATTGCACTTTGACCAGCTTTTCATTGGTCATGACCTATAGTATATGCCCTTTTTCATTTACAAAAAATCTTTTCTATTTGATGACATGGTAACTGGATGAGAAATATGCACATAAAAATAATGTCATTATTTCTTTTACTCCATTTCCACACAATGGGCCTCAATTTGTCTTCATCTCTTTTTATTTCATCCCATATGTCTACAATTCTTGCCAACTAGTCATAAAATGTTGGCCATTCAATTCTATCTACCAAGTACATCATAGCTTTCCTAAGCTTTTCTTCATACTGATTATTCAATTCTATACGCATTTCTTGTAATTTGTCTCTTTCCTCTTCATATTTCTCTGCAATATAAAATTTAGGCCTTTGTGGGGTGTCTAGTATTTCAACAATGGGAGTAGACTTGAATGGCTCAATTGGTGGCTAAGGATATACAATTCTTGGTTTACTAGATTCTTCCATCTTCCTCTTCCCAATTTTTTTTATCCATTTGGGATATTTTATTTTCTAGTAATTGTATCTATTTTCCTCTTTCCTCATATGCATTCGATACTTCTTCAAACTTGGCATTGAGTTCCAAGAACCTACTTTTTTCTTTTCTAGACACTACATCCCCAAACTCTAACATTTATTTAACCATCCTAGTAATTTGTTGACTACTCACTTCATCAACCCTATATACTGTGAGAGTACTAGCATGTCATGCACTAGAAATTTCTTGTATTCTAGTCTTATTCCTATTTTCAATTGATAGAATTACTAAAGATTGATGATCATTACTAAACTTTATTCCTCTATGTGCTTGTAAGATTTTTTCCTCTATCTTGTACTACACATCCTTTTCCTTTTTAGTTGAATAAAAATCATAGCATTAGCTATGTCCCACTTAGGAAAAATTAGGACACCTAACTCCCTAACTAATTTCTTCCTAACCTCAAGTGTTAACTAGGAAAAATCACTTTAAATTTAAGATTTCACCTCTTCCTCAATGCTAGAATATGGTTTTTCGGGCTTTTCTGCCTTTATTTTCTTACATATTTTCTCAAAATTTCCTATATTCTCTCTGCACAAAAACTATGCAAAAGCCCTAGATTTAACAAAATTCTCATTATTTATGAATTTTTGTAAGGCTTGAGCAATGGTTGGATCTATCTCCTTACCTTTATAATTGGCAACTGTGAGGTCCAAGGAGGGTATGGGAGGCCCTTGAGGCACTCCTCTATCCATATTTGTAGAGGTAACAATTATATCTCCTTACCTACCCATTTGTCTTAATTTCTCTCTTAAAGATGCTTCATCTTCTATCCAAATTGGGATTTGAGTTGGGGAATACTCTTCCACACAAGAAAAGGATCCTTGTTCCAGTTTCTGTCTTTTTGGTGCACTAGTTTCAAGTGGGCTCTTTGCAAGGCATTCTATGAGGTGGAACTTATTGTATATTATGAACCATAAAATATCCTACCCTCTTATGCAATGTGTATTGGCCTAGAGAAACTATCATCCTACTATTAATTCTTCTCTCCACCTCTTCTACTCTATTAGGATAGGCTTTAACAAATGTAGCCTTCTTCTAATTCATGGTTTGCATCATTGCAAAAAAATTAT
The DNA here is from genome assembly GCA_028749045.1 of Cupressus sempervirens. Taxonomy (NCBI): domain Eukaryota; kingdom Viridiplantae; phylum Streptophyta; class Pinopsida; order Cupressales; family Cupressaceae; genus Cupressus; species Cupressus sempervirens. The sequence continues at coordinate 88,035,881 of CM053785.1, forward strand.
TCATTAATACATGCATTTTGGCCCCCCAATATTTCTTACCTTTTAAAGGATTATAATCAAGGTCAAAAACATTAATGAATTCCAAAACTTTGCTAAACACTATACATTTTTCTTTCCTAACCTCCTGTTCCTATAATGAGAAGATATTCCTAATAATATCTTCTGGGAAGTATACATGCTATGAAATTGATTTAGCTTTTTTTCTCTCCCTTAGAAGGTCATAGAATCCTTCTGGGTTGATATACCTTGCAAGAGACTCTTCCATATTGTATCTATTCAAAAAAAGACTAAGGTTCTTCCACCCCATCCTTACAAATACAAAGTCATGAGCCAAAGTAACAACCGAGGAGAAAGTACCTTTACCTTTACCAATCATGTCTCTTTCTTCAATAGTTTCAATCTACCATAGTAGCTCTACAATCCCTATCTTCAAATGCATGTGGAAAGGGAGAACATGAGGTTTTCCCAAAAAATCATACACTCTAATCAATGTAGAAATATAATATGGGATTATATCCCCTTAATTATGACTGACCAATAGTCCTTTTGCATGGTCTTTAGGCTTGATCAACTCTAATAGAGGTTGTGGAATTCTGGGGCTATCTCCTCTCAAGAGCAATCTAAGCCTAGATGCAAAATATCTGTCAAATCTTACATAACTAGCATCCCTAGCTTCCTAGGTCATATCAGCACTCCATAGTTGGACTCATGGCTTTTCATCATATTTTATTAACTCAATCTCCATTCCCTTAGAGAAAAAGGTAACTCTCTTATAGAGACATATATGCATTAGAATGGAGTACCAGCAAAAGGCTCTATTTACCTTTCCTTGTGATATTCCCACCAAACCATTATGAATCTCTTCTGCCAGGAAAGTGGAAAAATCAAGAATATTGCTCATTCTAAATTGTAATGTTTGTGCCATAATAAAAAAATTTGAATCCCAGATGTATTCCCCTTCATCCATCCTAAATATTTTGTAGAGGGTGAAGTACAAAGCTTGAGCGCTAGGATTGAAGTATTTCCTCATCAGTGGCTCTGGGGTACTAGGTGTGACCAAGGGTAGTGCCCCAATTCTAGTAAAATGTTGTTGCAAAGGCCTTGCTCTTAGATACACTCTCTGTGCATCGTTCATTACTTGAAGTTCATCCATGTCAATAAGCTTGTGCATGGCATGGTCAGGGTTGACTTTAGAAACCTCACTAATCAATTCAGGAGAAACCCTAAAGAGATTGTCTCTAACATAATTCTTCACAAATCTAGTAATATGATCATACTTTTTAGCTATGTCAACTAATAAATCACTATCAAAGAAAACCTCGAGGACTACTAATTTTCAAATATCAAATTTGAAGATGTTACTCATAGGGTTATCTAGGTTTCTCTTAGTAAACCACTTTTTAAATAATTCTAATCCTTTGACAAAAACCTACGCATCTCTCAAGTAATTGGCTTTGTCATAGAAACCCTCAGCTACAACCAACCTAGGGTTCTTTGGAATAAACTCCCTGCCTGCCATTATTTCATTTATAGATGGGGGAAATTGCTCAAGAAGATCATCATGAATAGACCTCTTAAGATAATCAGTATGACTAGAGAATTCCTTTCATGGAGGCATCTTTTGAGAACTTTAACTTCACACAATGCTAATTTCTTGATTTTCAAAGGTTGCAAATTACTTACTTGTTGAGTTGTCCTTCCTTTTCTATATTTTTTTTTTGAAATACACTGAAAACTTAGCAGAATTTTGTGCCCTAGCTTTGAAAACCCTTGCACTCTAATAGATCTTTGTGTTTGTATGATTCAATAGTGTCAAATTCACGAATTATACCAGGGCATTAAGATTACACAAATGAGATTTGAGCTATATTAATTTCTTTTAGCTGTTACCTTCATGTCATGCTTAAATTTGAATTTTATCCATCGATCTCACAACATTAGAAGGCTCTATTTTAAAAAGAGAAACTACTCTAAAGCTTTAAAAATCCTAGCCACATGTCAAATAGGTGCTTCCCCACATTATATAAAATTCTTTCATCTTGACGATGTGGGTAAGTGCCAATTGTTGATCTTCCTTTATATCTCTAGTTATGAAAATTCAAATATCATTGCAACAAAATCTTTGATAGTGAAATCCAACTGGTATCATAATTAGGCACCTTTTTCCAACCTAGCATAAGTTAGCACATCTTTGTTGTAGTTGGTCTCACCTTGCCACATGTCAAATAGGTGCTTCCCCACATTATTTAAAATTAATGCAACTTCACAATGCAAGTAAGTGCCAACCATGGATCTTGCTTAGATCGATGATCAGATAAAATTTGTAGGTTTATAACATCCATTCATCTTCTTCAACCAATAGAAAATATTCTTTTGAACCAATGAATTCTAACAAGTGCCATGGTAGAGACTTCATTATTAGCTTTTGAAAGGGTGGGTCCATGATGTCATCATTTGCTATGTGTCATGTTGGTGCTTCCCTACTTTATCTACCTATCAATCATCTTCACAATGTGGGTAAGCGTCAACTATTGATCTTCCAAATATCAATGGTGGAACAATCTAAACCTTTTAAATAGCATAAAACACAAGTTAATGACCTCAGCATGGATAGGTTTCATTGAGGTACTTCCTCAATTCACTTAAAATTTGTGTAATTTCATCAAGCAGGAAAGTGCCAACCATTGATTGACCAAAGATCAACAACAAAGAAAAAATACATTGTGGAGTACCTCATTAAAAACTTCAGCCAATGAATGTATGACACCTATTGTACTAGTATGGAATAACTATTAGCAATGATGATTTAGCTAATTGAATGTAGTACTGACATCATTGTCAAGCACTTCCATACATTGTTTAAAATTCTTGCATCTTCAAAATGTGGGTAAGTTCCAGCAATCAATCTACCTTTAGATGAATGGTGGGTAAGAAAAACATTTGAGATCTGTTCATGACACTTCACCTATCATAACCTTGATTAGGTGTCAACATATTGCTTGCCCACATTATTTAAACTTCAGTCAACTCTATATTGTCACAAAGTGTTTATCATTGATCTAACACAGATCAACAATGCACCAGAACTAAGAAAAGATTGACCCACTTGGAAAGAAACAACCAATGAGATTACAGGCAAGTAGAAAATGTCATAATTTTGCATCATGAACAAGGTTTGTCATCAGCAAATACTACATGTCTCAATAGTACTTCCCCACATTATTTAAAACTTGTGTAACTCCACAATGCAGGTAAATGCTATTAGCCGATCTTCCTTTAGATCTATAGTTGATAAAATCACCCTCCTAAGCTTAAAAAACTTCACACTAACATAGGAAAAATGACCATGGTTAAGGCAAGCTTAGAAAATAAGAGGTCAAAATCTAGAAAATAAATAAAAATAAAATCATCTTTTATGAAAAGAAACTTAGGGTAAAAGATATTCCCGCACTATTTTGAAAATGATAACCTCTTTGAAACTAGGGTACAAAATGAGGGTTTTAGTTTATCATTCAAGAAAATTGATCTAGGGTTTTGACTAAGGATTACCAATTTTACAAAATGGTCCTAGGTTCTTTAAAAAGGGGTAGAATACAAGGCAATAACAAAAGACCTATCCAATAGTGGCTTTTTCTAGGGACATTGAATACACTAGTTTCAAATGAGGGCTCAAAATCTCTGGGTGAAGTAGACAACAACAAACTTTCTTTTAAACTTGGCAACACTGAGAGAGCAACACCAATAAGAAAAGAATATACAAGGACTATACTCAAACACAAAGGATATAAAAATGTACAAAAACCCTAAGACTACTGTTCATGGATAAAAAAGTGCATTTCAACAAAAATACTTCTTGAAGAACTATCCATGAACTAGTAGCTCAAGAGTATTACCTAATAAATCCTTCAGCAAATAAGAATCCTCTCCCTATGAAGCTTCAATTAGATAAGGGCCCAACCATATAGGATCAAATTTTCCATGTTTTCCCTTATCTTCAATTCTTGCATTCCACATGAGGACCAAATCTCCAAATTCAAACTTCTTACTCATTTTTCTTGTGTCACAGAGTGTCTTAACCTATAGTTGCACCTTTTGATTCCTGAGAGATGCTTCTCTCCTAGTTTCTGCTAATCCTACAAGCTCATCCAACCTTTCTTGCATATCATTAGTGATATCTTCATGATACAACTAGATGTAATTATAGAGCCGTACCAAGTTATTCTGAGGCATCCTTTCCTAGATTTCATATACAATATCGAAAGGTGCTACCCCTATAGCCCCTCTTAAAGTTACTTTGCTAACCCAAATGGCTAATTGTAGTTTAGAATCCTAGGCTTTCTTATTATCATCTAGTGTCCTTTTTATTATTTTCAACAAAACTCTTATTGTAGACACCTAAAAAATCCCTTAGAAAATAAAATATTTTTATTTTCTAAAAAAGTCCCTGACGACATCATCATTTATTAATTAATTAATTAATTAATTAATTTATTATGCCATTAAATCCCCTTGTCTTAATTAAAAATATTTAATTAAGGAATCCCTACCAAAAATGTTTAAATCTTATTTAAACATTATTTCCTTATTTATTAATTATTTAATTAATAAATTGACCAAAAATCCCAAAATAAATATTTAATTTATTTTTTGCCCAAAACTTGGCCAATTTCCTTAAGATCACTAACCTCTTCCAAAATCTTCTAATCCTTCTTTACTTTCGATTAAAGGCTAATCCCATCATTTTCTACCCCTAATCCCAACTCAAAATACTTAACTAAGGTTAAATATTAATTCTCATATTTATAATAAATATCTCCTCAAACCAAACCTATAAGATAAATAAACTTTATTTATCCTAACCCTAAGCCTATCCCTAAACCCCCTTTTTAGCCTAATCCACCCCATCCATCCATACTAACCAAGCTTAACCACTAACTCACCCACCCTCATTAAATGCCATCCACTTGCATATCTCTAACAAGCTTAGTATAATCCTAAATCACCTCTAATCCCCCCCCTAACCTTGTCACATTTCCTAAGCAAGCTTAAGACTTTCCTAAACCAAGCAAAGTCAACAATCTCAACTCCCTCCAAAATATCCCAACCACTAAGCCTTCAATGCTCTTACAAGGCCATAAAGACTATTACAAACCCATTCATTGCTCTTACAAGCCATTTATGAGGGTCTTTAAGGCCTTGAACCTCCTTTGTTGACTCATCCTTTCACTTTCCTCCATCCACTCACCCTGTGACATGTGTCACTCCCTGATTGGCTGTAAGGAAGCACAATCCATGTGCTCTCCTCTCATGCAATCTAAGCCCTCCATGAGCCTTTCCCCATCCTTGCATCTTAGCCCTCAAACCCTCAAGCCCTTAGCCTATAAATTGGATCCCCTCCCAAGCCATTTCAACACAATCCTTGAGTTAAAGTTATAATCTTTGTTTGAGAATCCAAAGCCCTTAACCATACCCTTATAATGCCAAATTGGGAGCTCACAAAGCTACCAATTTTCCATTTTCCATCTCCATTGAAGCATAGTTTGAGTATCTTGAGCATACATCCCACATCCACATAATAGACTCATCCCTAAATCAAGTGACCATCCTCATTGGGAGAGCCATTCCATGGCTCATATTCTCATTTGAGGGTTTTCAATTTGTCTATCTCATATGTTATGATTTTTATGCTAGTTAATGCTTTGCTCTTTAAATAGATTAGTGTTTCTTGCTAACATATTTCTCATATACACTTATTTGTGGACTCAACTTGTCCATTCCATTATGGATGATAAGGGGAAGAACTTGATCTTGTAATTACATATTTGCAACAAAAATTTATGAACTCCTTAGGCCTAAAGAAAATTGCATTATTTGTTACAATTTTTTGAGGACAACCAAATCTAGAAATAATGTTATTTAGCAAGAAATTGTTGACAACTTTGCTAGTTGAATTTTTTGTAGGAATTATTCTCTATTCATTTTGTAAAATAACTAGTTGCAACCAGTATCAATGAATAACCAGTACTAGATTTAGGAGAGATTTCTCCTATGAAGTCCATTCCCCATTGTTGGAATGGTGCTTGAACTTCTACTGACTTGAGTAGAGTATTTCTTGAAAATTTCAACTTACCTGCATACCTTTGGCAGGTATCACATTTTTTGATAATTACCTGAGCATCCTTAAAAAGAGAAGGCCAAGAAAATCAAACTCTCATCACCTTGTGTGTTGTGGTCTTGGCCATGTAATGTCCTCTAAAGACTCTACAATGCATTTCTTTCAATATTTCTTTTGATCTTTCATGATCAACACATTTTAACAACACTCTCTCAAAGTTCCACCACCATATATCATTTTGGACAATAATATATCTGATGGCTTGTAACTTGGTACTTTTTTTTTTCATTCTTAATCAAATGGGAAGGGGATCCCATATGTTTTAGATAATGAATGACATTAGTGTACCATTCACAATGGTGCATATCACATAAGCCTAATTTCAAATCATCTATTATTGTATTAATTTGATTAACATCTAAGTTAGTTTGAGCCATAAGCTTAGCTAATCCCTAACTTCTTACCAATTTTGTAATCTTAATTTTAATGTTAAACTCTTGGATCCTATTGAATCACCTACATCTCCTGCCTGATACTTCTTGCTGAGAAAATATGTCCTTAATAGTTGCACTAGGTACAAATGCAATGATAGTGGCTCCTACCAAATAACATGTAAAACCCTTAACAACCTTTACCAAAAGCATATGCTTGCTTCTCATTTATCTCATATTTTAGCTCAATAGGCTGTAATGATTTACTAAAGAAAGCAATAGGTTGTTCAAATCCTTCTTTATTCTTCTGCAACAAAACTATAGCTATAGTATGGAAAGATACAAACGAGAATATATGCATTGGTTCTGTGTAATTAGGAGTCCTAAGGACTAGAGCATTTTTTATGGCAATTTTAATGTCCTAAAATGCTTGTGAACGTTCACCATCCTAGCGAATAATATCTCCCTTCTTAAGAATTTTTGAAATGGGCCTACTAATCTCAGCAAAATTTGTGACAAATCTCCTTAGAATGTTTACTTTCCCAAAGAAATATTGTATCCCTTTTACATTTTTTGGCCTAGGCACTTTGTCCATAGCTACCACTCTTTCAAGATCTATTTTCACTCCATCCTTTGATACTATATGTCCCAATAGTTTTATTTTAGTTACCCCAAATGTAAATTTCTTAGGGTTTAAAGATACTCCATAATCCAAAGCTTTGATAAAAATCTTTTCAAGATGATTACAATGATATCTAGCCTTCTTGGAATATGTTTTCAGGTCATCTTGTACAACCATAAACATGTCAATATACTCATGGAATGCCACATCTATAGCTCTTTGAAAAGTAGCACCTACATTGATTAAACCAAATGACATTCTCACATACACATAAGTTCCCCATAGGGTTGTAAAAGCTATCTTAAATTGTTAACTTTCTTTCACAAGGACTTGATTGTATCCTAAAAACCCATCCATCATGGACATTAGCTCGAAAATAGTTACCTTTTGAATCATAGCTTCCATGTTTGGTAACCCATATTTTCCCTTTAAAGATGCAATATTTAAATTTCTAAAATCTACACATAACCTTATATTTCCATTCTTCTTTTAGACAAGTACCAAATTTGAGACCTAGGTGGAATGCCTAATTGGCTTAATTATTCCTCTATCCCTTAGTTTCATCAATTCCTCTTGCATTTTGGGGGCTAGAGTGGGATTAACTGGTCTTTAATTCTATCTAAAAGGTTTTACATTATAATTTAGTGGTATGACATGTTGAAATAGATCTTCTCTATAAGCCTTAAGATCATCATATGACCATGCAAAAATATGTCTATACTTTATGAGAAAACTAATTAGTTGTATTCTAATTCCAACAGGAAAGTTTTGGACAATATAAACCTTTTTGGGAGCCTCGTTAGTATCAATATTTATTTCTTCTAATTATTGAGGCTCTGGATCCCTAGTCCCAGGTTTTACTCTATCTTGATTATTAAAAATATTGTCCAAAATGACTAACCCCTTGAGTAACTTGTTGGATTTCAATTGCATAATCTCTTGGCCAAAAATAGTTTCCTTACCATTAATGGTTTCAATCAAATCACTACAACCCATTTCTTGATCATGATATTTATCTTCACTTAACATAAAGTTTAAAATATCTTTATCATATTCAAACACTTGCCAATTCTCAATATTATATAGTATTGAGGGCCTATTTTGAACTTTAATTTGTGAGATTCTAGAAAATGGCATTTCCTTAGGGTTGGTTGCTACATTTTCTAATAAATATTCCATTTTATTCTAGCTTCTATCCCTCCATGAAATATCGAATGCATCAAAAAACTCTATCTAGTCCTAGACTACATTTCTATATTGTTTTAACCTTTTGTTTTTGAGACATAGGTTCCTTTTATTTGGGAGATAACCAATTCAGAATCACCTATAACATGTAATTTTTTGATTCCATGTTGGGTTGCAAGTTTCAATCCTAATAGCAAGGCTTCATACTCTACTACATTGTTGGTATAAAAATATTTCAAAGTAAATGAGCATCTGAAAGTATTCTTCTTAGGGGATACAAAAATGACCCCTACTCTTGAACCCTCTTCAGAACTAGCTCCATCAAAGTACATGGTCTACAAGACTAGTGAATTCATGCAACACTCCACTTCATGTTCAATTACTAAAGGAAATTTATTGACCTGTTGAATGATTAATTCTTCCCTAAAAGCATTCACACCAGTGTCTAAGAAACAAGTTGAATCCTTATCAAAGTCTTCTCCCAGAATCTTATTGACCCTTGGTTCCCTATTTACTCTGAAAATTTTTTCTTCTATATGGAAAATTGCATAAGATAAATCACATTGTAAAATACCTCCCATGGTAGCACTCCATTTTCTAGAGAGTAAAATCTCATAATGTGGAGGAATGTCAACCACAAGAATTGATATAGTCAACTCTGCCTTAGGGTATGCAGCTAATTTGAATGGAAATGCATTAATAGTAACTATAATAGGGACTTCTCTAGCATCCATACCCCTACATATATGTTTCTTGGCATCTACCTTCAAACCTAAGGCTTCCATAACTTTAAAAGGCATAATGGTGTTTGAGGCTCCTAAATTTATCATGCAATTCTTAAAAAAATTTCATGCTATGATCAGACTGAGAAAAATGGGTCAATATCTTCTATAAAAGCTACCAATGAGTCATCCAAAAATATTTGAGGGGTTTGGGATATAATGCCACTTTCCTCTACTACTAAGGATGGCTGAGTGGGGCTTGTTTCAAGCACACTACTATTATCTCCTATCCCACGTAGCCATGACAAGGCTTTTCTCTTGTGCTCATCAATTCTAAATAATTTAGATAGAGGTAATTTAATAGTAATTTGTGAAAACATGGATATCATGTCAATAGGCTCAGATATAGTGGATTTCACAAGCATACCTAGAATAGAGGTCTTCCAAATAATAGTCATTATGATTTTCTTAACTAAATTAGATCCTAAATTATTTTCTTGCACTACTGCTCTAGGGGTGTCACTTGTTTAAAATTGCACTTCTTTTCAGGTTCCCACTACTTAGCCTTATTATCTTTAGCCTTTACTATCTCTGTATGAGTTTTCTTGTTGTCACCTTCCATCTTGTGTGTAATATCGTTGATAAATATACCATAAGTTTTTCCAGTATTATTTCCAATTGTCTCATTCCTCATATTATAATTACTATATACTTGAGAAATCATCTTTTTAGTAATTTTGTCAATCTCTTCCTTGGAAGACATCCTTAGATTTATATTTTCAACATTTGAAGATACATTACGTACCTTGTCTTTATCATAATTTTTGTCATCTAAGAATACTTGTTGATGGTGTATTTGGTAAGTAATTCTCTGACTAGTGACATCATCATCATGCTCATCTAAATTAGAATCTATGCAATCATCAAACCTTCCTACCATATTACATATTATGTCATCATGGCTCTTTTCATCTTCTTCTTCATTACGTGTACTATGATCTAAAACAAATGATTGAGCAACAACATAATAATCTGCATAGTGAGGTGATTGGAATACAATGCACCATGGTACATTAGCATTCATGTTTATAGAGCTTCTTTGCAGAGGATCTAGTGTACCCTATCCTTTACATTTTGGTTCTAGTTGGGAATTGGTTTACCATCCTTCCATTGAGTAGTATAGGGTTAATTCTACATTCTTGGCTATTTGTTGAAATGGTTGTTGTTTGATAGTATCTTCTCACCAATATTTGGTTTATTTGGATTGAAATTTGGTGGATTCATCTTCTTTAACAAGTCCAATATTTGACTCATTGTGGTTTCTTTAGGCTTCTTTCCTATTTGAACCTTATCACTTTCTTTCTTTTTATTCTTAGGATCAAAAAGCTTTGGGTCATCTCTTCCCCCTAACTTACAAGATCCTTTTCTACTATTCTCAATATTTACTATAATCCTAAAAGCATCCCTCAAATTTTTAGGCTCTTTATCTCTTAACTGATACGCCATCTTGCTATCAAAATCATTGGAGTATGTTGTGAGGCAAACATCTTCATCCAGTTTCATAAGTTGAAACAACTTGTATATTCCCTTTTGGAATCTCACATTGAAATCAGAAGTAGATTCATTATGGTTCTTCTTAATATTATCGAAATCATTCAACATGAAACCAACATTAGTATTGTCACCATATTGTTCTTTAAACAATTTCTCCATATCACTCTAGGAACTAATGCAATCATCTGGTAATCTTCCAAACGAATCCCTAGCATCTTCTATTAAAGAATGGACAAATAGTTTCATTACCACATCTTCATGCTCAACTTCAAATTCATTCAACATATCTATGAAAACTCTCAAATGTTCTTCACCAATGAAAACATTGTTTCTAGAGAACTTAACAACTTTGTCTCTTAGATCAAAGGTTATAGGATGAGGGAAACTAGGAATCCCTAAAAATGATATTTGTCTAAATTTTTCCTTATATATAGGCATATTTTGAAAAATAGTTGTATTGGATGTGATTGCTATATTGGCCTAATGTTGAATAATATTTTGAGATGGATGTATCTGGATAGTAGGGATTTGAATACTAGTAGTGGATGAAGATATAGGGGTGGATTAAGATATGGCCTAGCTGGCTATTAGTAGTCCACAAGTAGGTATCAAAGTTGTATTTTGAGTAGACCAATTGGGCTAGGAAGCTAAAGCAGAGTTAGATTTGATAAATTGAATCTTCGTCTTGGTTTCTACTACTCGAGCTTCATTCTCAAGCTTTTCAAGATCTTTTACCCAATCCTCTTTCTCCTTCCTAGCCTTTTCTAAATACAAATCCAATTTAGACATGGGAGGATTTATAGTCTTGCTTGGTAAAACTTGGGGTTCATTTATTTGGATTCCTATGGCTTTAACCTTCCCTTTATCTATTGGTCTGATAGGAGGTTCCATAGGATCTACTTGAACAAGCTTATAGGCTTGGATTTGAGAAATAACAGGTTCTTGCCTTTGGTTTGTAAGCTTTTCCTGTTTTATAACCTTAGACCTTAAGCTATCTATATCCCCAAATACATTAGCATGAAGGACTAAGGTCCTTTTATCCAACTTCTTATTTTGTTCTTTCAAGGTAGCCATTCTCCTAAGCAAATTATCTCTTTCAATAATAACATTCAAGGTAGCTTGCCCCCTTTCCTTTTCCAAACAAATACATTTGGCCTCATCTTTTGTAACCCATTTCTTTAATACTTCTATCTTTGAGCATACTTCCTTAGGATCTACAAAATTTTCTTCTGAATTAATGAGATCATCAAGATCTATAAGATTGGTTTCCACAAGTGGGACTGTTCTATGATCTTTCATAGCATTCCCATATCCCAACCTATAATTCATCTCTGATCTATGGAATGTATCTCCTACTAAGAAAATATTCTTATCATGATAAATGTGATCCTCATGTACTAGAGTGCTAAATATCCCACCCTAAAGCCTTATTGTTTCTAACTCAGAACTTAATGAAGAGGATTCCCTCCCTACCACTAGTTTGTACTTAGTGTATACTAATTTATTACTTTTGGGTTTCCAAGTGGGATTTGTATCTACATTCTTCATGTCTTGGTTCTTCCTACCACCCTATGGTAGATCAATATATAAGGGTATATTAGGATTGGCCCTTGTATAAGCTCTTGTATTCTTCCTCTTATCAGCCATCAAGAGGCGATGTCTTATTACATAAGCACTAGCTCCAAAACCTTGACTGATTCACCACCCTAATCTAGGGATACAAATAACAATAAAATAGCTTTTTGACTTCAAGGGGAAAATACAAGGAAACTCTAAATGACTTTTTAATATAAAAGGGACCAATCACAATATACACATGATCACAACTATTGATCGATAGATAAGACACTTCATAAGGGTTGTACACCTCATTTTGAGTCCATGGTACTTTTGGTCTATTTTCCTTCTTTAAATTCTCAAGTTTTATCACTAAACAATTCCATTAGAATGATGAGAAACACTATGATAAATGACACACATGTGTACACCACAACCAAATAAACTATAGTATATTCTATATAGAAACATGTATTGAGCAAACTTCCTAGTAGAGATGCCATTTTGTTGGTTTTTTTTAAACTATTAAGAAAAAATGCTTAATAAGAAGATAATAAACTCGCAAAATCTAGAAATCAGCTACTTCCCATTAACAATTATGCATGTTTCATATCTAGATCCAACTTCAACAAAACCAAGACTAGTTTTCTACTCTTTAGGTTTTGTAGAACCAAGATGGGTATACCTAAGGGATGGAAGAATTTTTCAATATAATGTCTCACACACATATTTGTTTATCCCATAAAAATACACAACAACACACATCCCTTAATAGGAGATTTGGTCATTATTCTCCTCAGGTTTGCAAATATTTTTTAACAATAGTAGATAATTGAGACTGAGAAATCTAATGCAAACGAGTGATGAATAACATTGATGATCTTCAAATAGTAAAACAAAGTTGATTTTGAATTCAAACCTAATGCTTATCTATGACCTTTCTTTATGAAAATTGAAGTAATTAGATCAGTTCCTTATCCATTGGGGATTCATAGTCTATTCAATTCCTAGATCTAAATGATTTCTTTACAACCAATATTATCAATAGCTATTATTAAATCTTGTACTTACCAAGATCCTTCCTATTATTATGGAAATTTCATCAATATCACTAAAGCATTTACTTAATTCATTGAATTAAAAGCAATAATAAATTGACATACAATTTAGTTCAATTGTATTCTATTGGAAAATATTTTGCTTCTACAACTCAAAAATAGCCATATAATAGAATTGTAGACAAGATTCAACAAGGGGATAAATGGGGACAGTTCATGTACTTCATCAATTTCTTTTGAAAGTTGTATACAACTAGATAAGAGTCAGAATGACTCAAAAACAAGAAATCTAAATCCTGTTGAAGTAATGTATTCTTCCAAAATTTGCATAAGAGACATATCATAAAATAAACATCAAGAGTACTAGACTGAACAAACTTAATAAAACTAGAAAGCTAGATTATTCAGATCCTTTCTCTAGCCTTGGAATCTAACTTATAGAGTGTGAGATGCAACAAGCTTCAGGCATAAAGAACTGAAAATTGTCCTTTTGAAAAAAGATATTTACAATTTGTAGCTATCAAAAAAGGAAAAAATTGTGCATAACAGAAAAATTTAACATGAACATATTCTTTTGGGTGGGAAACTTTTCTATTACACTTTCAAAACTATGAAATTAATGAATTTTTCCTTTGTTATTTTGATTCTTTCGAGTACGTGGCTAACAAACTTTCTAGTGATGTGCCTTGTTCTAGTACCTGCAAGCTAACCTCAACTTGGGGATCCTTACTATCTCCATCATGAACTGTTAAGGTAACAATTACCTTTGCATCCTTATATACCCCATCACCTTCTACCATCTATTCTGAAGACATAAATTCCTCTTTCCACTTGTTGAAAATAGTGTCATTTGGCCAATCAAAATTCAAGATTCCCCTCTACACTTTTATTACAAAATTACCAACTATTTATATTTCAACAAGGTCTTTTTTGATAAGATTGTAAAATTATTGCACTTTGACCAGCTCTTCATTGGTCATTTCCCATAGTATATGCCCTCTTTCATTTACAACATTATTCATTCTTTGACATACTATTTCATCTAATCCCTTTTTCTAGTCTTCCTTTTCTTTTCTTTTATCAAGCTTTTTAAGAGTGCTGGTAAAAAAGGTCAAACTCTTTAGCTAGGTACTTTGAAATGAAAATTTTTATTTTCTTCTAAATAGAAACCAATTTCTCATCAAAATCCTCTAGCCTACTAAGTATATGAAAAATATTTTCTATTTGATGACATGGTAACTTAATGATAGATATGCACATAATAGTAATGCCATTATTTCTTTCACTCCATTTCTTCACAATGGGCCTTAGTTTGTCTTTATCTCTTTTTATTTCATCCCATATGTCTACAATTCTTACCAACTAGTCACAAAATGTTGGCCATTCAATTCTATCTACCAAGTACATCATAGCTTGCCTAAGCTTTTATTCATATTGATTATTTAATGTTATCTGCATTTCTCATAATTTGTCTCTTTCCTCTACAAATTCCTCTATAGTATAGAATTTAGGCCTCTGTCAGGTACCCACTTCAGTAGCCCTATATACACTGAGGGTACCAATATGTTTTGCACTAGAAATTTCTTGTATTCTAGTCTTATTTCTCTTTTCAATTGACCAAATTACTAAAGCTTGATGATCATTAGTAAACTTCGTTCACCTATGTGCTTGTAAGATTTCTTCCTCTGTCTTGTACTGCACATCCTTTTCCTTTCTAATTGAATAAAAAATCATAGCATTAGCTATGTCCCACTTAGGAAAAATTAGGAATCCTAACTCCTTGTCTAATTGCCTCCCGACCTCAGGTGTTAACTAGGAAAAATCTTTCAAAAATTTAGATTTCACCTCTTCCTCAATTTTAGAATTTGACATTTTGAGTTGTTCTGCCTTTATTTTCTTATAGATTTTCTAAAAATTTCCTGTATTCTCTCTCCACAAAAATTGTGCAAAAGCCCTAGATTTAAAAAAATTCTCATCATCTATGAATTTTTGTGAGGCTATGAGTTAATAGGAGGCTATCATTGCTCAAGCCTCACAAAAATTCATAGATAAAGGTAATGGGAGGTAATGAAAGATCTTTACCTTTACCTTTACCAATCATGTCTTTTCTTCAATGGTTCTGATCTACCACAAAAATTCTACAATCCCTATCTTCAAAGGCACATAGAAAGGGAGAACATGAGGTTTTCCCAAGAAACCACACTCTAATCAATGTAGAAACATTATATGGAATTATATCCCCCCAATTATGACTAACCAATAATCCTTTTACATGGTCTTTAGGCCTGATCAATTCTAATAAAGGCTGTCAAATTTAGGACCTATCTCCTCTCAAGAGCAATCTGAACCTGGATGCAAAATATCTATCAAATCTTACATAACTAGTATCCCTAGCTTCCTAGGTCATATCAACACTCCATAGCTAGACTGGTAGCTTTTCGCCATCTTTTTTTAACTCTAGCTCCATTCCCTTAGAGAAAAAGGTAACTCCCTTATAGAGACATATATGCATCAACATGGAGTACCAACAAAAGGGTTTTTTTACCTTTCCTTGTGATATTCCCACCAAACCATTATGAATCTCTTCTGCTAGGAAAGTGGCAAAATCAAGAATATTGCTTATTCCAAATTGTAATGTCTAATCCATAATATAAATAATTTAACCCTGGATGTATTCCCCTTCATCCATCCCAAAAATTTTGCAAAGAGGAAGTATAGAGCTTGAGCCTTAAGATTGAAGCATTTCCTTATCAGTGGCTCTAGGGTACTGGGTGTGACCAAGGGTATTGCCCCAATTCTAGTAAAATGTTTTTGCATAGGCCCTGCTCTTAGATACACACTCTATGCATCAGACATTTCTTGAAGGTCATCCATGTCAATAAGCTTATGCATGACATTGTTAGGGTTGAGGTTAAAACCCTCACTAATCAATTCAGGCAAAACCCTAAAGAGATTGTGTCCAACATTATTCTTCACAAATCTAGTAATATGATCATACCTTTTAGTTATGTCATCCAATAGATCACAATCAAATAAAACACTGGGGAATACTAATTTTCCAATATTAAATTCCCAAAAATTACTCATAAGGGTATCTAGGTTTCTCTCAGCAAACCATTTTTTAAATAATTCTAATCCTTCCATAGAAACCTAGGTATCTCTCAAGTAATTGGCTTTGTCATAGAAATCCTCAGCTACAACCAACCTAGGGTTCTTTGGAATAAACTCCCTACATGTTGTTATTTCAATTACAGATTGGGGAAATTGTTCAAGAAAATTATCATGAACAGACCTCTTAAGATAATTAGTATGACCAAATAATTACTTTTGTGGAGGCATCGTTTGAGAACTTTAAAATCACACAATGCTAATTCCTTTTTTGTAAAATTTTGTTGTAAATCACTGAAAAATTAGCATAATTTCATGTCCTAGCTCTAAAAACCCTTGCACTTTGATAACTCTTCATGATTGTATGATTCAATAATGGTGAATTCATAAATTATACTAGGGTATTAAGATTACACAAATGAGTTTTGAACTAGACTAATTTCTTTTAGTTGTTACCTTCATGTCATGCTCAAATTTGAATTTTATTTGTTGATGTCATAACATCAAATGGATCTGTTTTAAAAAGAAAAACTATTTTACAAGTTTAAAAATCCCATTCATGTGTCAAATAATCACTTCCTTGCATTACTTAAAATTCTTGAATCTTGACGATGCAGGTAAGCGCCAACCGTCAATCTTCCTTTAGTTCTATGGTTATGAAAATTCAAATATCTTTGGAGCAAAATCTTTGATAATGAAATCAAACTGGCATCACAAATAGGCATCTTTTTCTAGCATGACACAAGCTAGTGCATCTCTATCATAGTTGGTCCCACCTTGCCACATATCAAACAGATGCTTCCACACATTACTTAAAATTCTTGCAACTTCATAATGTGGATAAGTGCTAACTGTTGATATTGCTTAGATCGATGATTGGATAAAATTTGTACCTTTATAACATCTAGTCAACTTCTTCAACCAATAGAAAATATTTTTTTGAACCAACACATTCTAACAAGTGTCATGCTAGAGACTTCATTATTACCTTTTTAAAGGGTGGGTCCATGACATCATCATCTGCTACATGTCATGTTGGTGCTTCCACTTTATCTAACTATTGATCATCTTCACAATGCGAGTAAACACTAACCATTGATCTTCCAAAGATCAACAGTGGAATAGTATAAAGCTTTTAAATAATGTGAAAAACTAGTTAATGACCTTAGTATGGATAGGTGTTGTTGAGGCGCTTCCTCACTTCACTTAAAAATTATACAATTTCATCAAGCGATAAAGTGCGAGCCATTGATCAACCAAAGATCAACAGTAGAGAAAGAATACATCATGGAGTACCTCATCTAAAACTTTAGCCAATGAATGTATGACACATGTTGTACTTGTATATGAGCAATGTTAGTATGCTAATAGAAACCAAATTTAAATAAAGCTTCTACAAACTAAACAAAATTCATAAACTTCAAGATAGACTAAGATGAGCTCTCAATTGAGAATATGAGCCATTAATGGGCTCTCTCAATGAGAAGCTCTCTTATTGAGTAGCTTTGTCTAAATAGATAGGATGTATGCTTAAGCTTTATGCTTCAAAAAGGGCTTCAAATGGAGTTGGAATTTGGGTGTGAGTGTATGGTTTTGATGTAAAATGGCTTCTTAAAATGGCATTATGACTTTACTTCATGGATTGTGTTAAAATGGCTTGGGAGAGGATTCCTTAAATAGGCAAAGGGCTTGAGGGATCAAGGGCTAGGATGCAAGGATGGCAGAAAGCTTATGGAGGGCTCAGATTGCATGAGAGGAGAGTACATGGATTGTGCTTCCTTATAGCCAATCGGGGAGTGAAACATGTCATAGGGTGAGAGGATGGAGGAAGGGGGAAGGACGAGTCAACAAAGGAGGCTCAAGGGATAAAATCTTCATAAAGACCCTCATAATGGCTTGTAAGAGCAATAAAAGGGCTTGGAAGAGTCATTTATGGCCTAGTGGGCTTCATAAAGTTTTATGGTTGGGATATTTTGAAGGAGATGAGAGGAATTTCAACTTGGGCTTGATTAGGAAGGTTTTAATCTTGCTTAGGATTGTGTAAATGATTAGAGGATGGATTAGGATGGTTTAGGATTAGCTTAGGGATAGGCAAGTGGATGGCATTTAATGAGGGTGGGTGAAGGAGGAGATATTTGTTAACTTTGGCTTGGGTTAGTAAGTCTTAACCCATGTTTAGAGAATGTGACAAGGTTAGGAGGGGATTAGGATTAGGTTAAAAGACATCTTCTAGAAGAGTCTAGACTTTGGATGAGGATAAAGACTTTCTAGAATAGTCTAGAACTTCCTAGGATGAGGATGAAGACTTTCTAGAAGAGTCTAAACTTCTTAGGATGAGGATAAATTAGATTTTTAGGAAATAAATAAAGTTTTATTTATTTCAAGGGTTTGGGTTGAGGAGATATTTATTAAAACTTTTTTAATAAACATGAGGATTAATATTTAATCTTAATTAAATATTTTGAGTTGGGATTAGGGGTAGGAAATGATGGGATTAGCCTTTAATCAAAATTAAAGAAGGATTAGAATATTTTGGAAGAGGTTAGTGGTCTTAAGGAAATTGGCCAAGTTTTGGGCAAAAAATAAATTTTTAATTTATTTTGGGATTTTTGGTCAATTTATTCATTAAATAATTAATAAATAAGGAAATAATGGTTAAATAAGATTTAAACATTTTTGGGAGGGATTCCTTAATTAAATATTTTTAATTAAGATAAAGGAATTTAATGGCATAAAAATAAATAAATTAATTAAATAATTAATTAATTAATTAATGATGATGTCATCAGGGACTTTTTTTCAGAAAATAAAAATATTATTTTCTAAAGGATTTTTAGGTGTCTACATTTTGCCCCTCTTTGATGTGATGCCGCAAGTGGCATGGCATCAAAGATAAGAAAATAAGATGCCCAAGGCTAGAGCAGAAGAGGAGAGAATGGACTGTGAGATGCCCCCTCAAGAAGGTGGCGGGGAGAGAAAGTGAGACTTGATGGCCTCTTGAAAAGTACAAGAATCTCGAATGAGCAAGGAGACTTAGATTGGCAAAGAGAAGGGGTTGAATTAGCTCAAACTCTCACTATGGGAGAATGATAAACGAGAATCAAATGCACAAGAGAAAGCAAGCTTAAGACTTTAGGGAAGGTGGAGGATGAAGGAGCAGAGCGCTATAAAAAAGAATCTAGGATAGGGAGATGGATGAGGGGATTATAAAGCTGATACAATAGGATTTCAAAGAGTCAGATTGGTGGAAGATGGGTTTCGGAGATCCCTAGGACTAGGATTGTGGATCTCGAAAGATGAGGCTTAGTGGATTGATTGGATTGGTGGATCCCTAAGACTAGGATTGTGGATCCCTAAAGCTAAGAGTGATGATTGATTCTGAGAGATACAGTTGCACAAGCTGGGGTAGGAGAGATAGATGTTGGATATGGATGGGGGATAATTGAGATGAAGCAATGCCATTGAAGCTTTTTGAGTAGGGGGATACTTCAAAGAGAAGTACCACCATGTACTTGAGAACTAGATTTTCTATAGGACGGTTGGTTAGTTTCCAAGGTTACCAAGAACATCAAGGTCATGTCACCAACTGTCCAGAGGACTGACAGACTGACTCAAAAAAAACATGCAAGGATTGCCCCAGCATCACACATGAAACCCAGAGGAAACAGTGTGGAACTGACACTGGGTAACCCACAAGCAAAAAAAAAACAAACAAAAGACTTGATCAAAACCGTACTCTCAAAGTGCCCCATTCGTAGCATACCATGATATGGAAGATTATGGAAACCTTGAGGAGGGAACAAATATATTGCTTGGAAAAGATACTTCAAGACCCAAAAGGGAAGATTCCAAATCAAAAGAAAGTGAAAATCCAAAAGAGAACCGTTTGCCAACAAGATGGGTAGGATGAGGTACTAACAGACCAAGATCAGACATGAGGAAAGCTATATCGTACAAGGATCTATTGGAGAGCACCTAAGCTAATGGATCTGGGTGAGTGATGCATCTAGAAAACTGAACTAAGAAGGATAACACTTTGGTGATAGGAGATCTAGCAAAAGGATGCATTGGAATAGCTAACCAAGATGTGCGATGTGTGCAAGATGCTAATCAAGGAGGAACTGACACAAAAGCTGGATAGATACAATGGTATTAAGCTAAAGAGAATGTACAAGCTGACGGACCAAGATATTTACAAGCTGAAGCTGACCAAGATAGTTACAAGCAGGCAAAAGCTCAGGAGGATAGGATAGCGGGATGGTTTGATGTTGTGCAAGATGTGAAAGCTAATGGTGGGGTGATAGTGAAAGATATGGATTTGGTAGGATGCATCCAATGATGATGAGAGATTTTGTGACTAAGGATAGCTAGAGGAGTAGGATGAGATGGCTGGAAAGGATGGTAGATAGCTAGGATTATGATGGATATAAAGAGATGACATTAGGTTTTCATGAGGATAGCCTAGAGCTAGATACCAATGACAAGGGAGGATGGACAACACAAGATCTCCAAGGAATATAGTGCCCCCAATTAGAAGATAACATGCGAAAGGAGGTCTTATGATGGATGTGATAGGATTGAAGCTAGGATGGAAAAATTTGAAGGGGCTAGGGAGATGGATGATAGCTGGGATGGTTGGATGAAGCTGCAGGAGATAACTGGATGGTGTGAGATGGAAGATGGAGGGTGGAGGATAGATGGATAGATTGGAAGATGGAGTTGGATGTCAAGAGATGACAAAAAGCATGAGGGTGATAGGCTAAGCTGGGGATGGCGGGATTATGCATGACGCTTGTTTGCCAAGTTTTCATCACGGTACTTGTCCAAGGCGCTTAAATTGCCAAGTTTTTACCAGTGGATGCTTTATTTTTCTTTATTTTTTTTTTTTACTTTTTGACTTTGGACTTAGTTGGAATGATTTTGGCTTTCTTCAGCTATTTTGGCTTCTTTGGGATTTTTCACTGGCTGTTGGAATGTTCAATTTTGTTGCTAGCTGTTGGTACACCGGATGTGTGATTTATGCAATAGATTGGATTAGATGGGATTGATGGTAGGAGATGGAGGGATGAAAAGGTTGGAAAGGAGCATGAGATGGGGATGCTTGCAAGAACAATATTGGCACATGTTGGGATGGGTGTGAAAAGAGCATATGGGGGATAGATGGTAGATGTGGGCGTGATGAAGGATTTTTGGAAGTGTGCTTGGGGAAATAGGCACCCAAGATGGAGTTAGGAGATGGGGGACATGAGTCACTGGATGGAGGATTAACAATGGTGGATGCCATTATGCATTGGGTTTCAACTTTTTTCTTTGGGATCCACATGGTTTTGGATTTTATTTTCATAGGCGTTTGCATTATTTTGCATTCTTTGATTGGATTTTTCCTTTTTGGAGTATGTCTTTTAGAATAGACATATGATTGCCTAGGATGTGGATTTTTAGCTTTATGCATTTTGAAGTTGGCATTTACATTGCTGTGGTAAGCTTTGGGAAGATGGTTAGGAGAAGCTTTGTGAGATGGAGAGGATATGGGAGAGCATGTAGGGGGGTGATGATGGATGATGTGCCTTGATATGTGCCTTTGCTGATCTTGCATAGAATGGAGGGAATAGGATTTGTATGATGGCTGATAGGAGGATGGAGGATGGTAGATTTTGGGACATAGGGACCCAAAATGGATTTAGCGGATGAAGGGGGGATATGGTAGGTTTTTTTAGGTTGCAAAGATGGTGGAGGGGGGATGACATAAGATTTCTTGAAGGAGTGATGGGAGGCTGGCATGGGGGGTTTGGAGATAGGCTTGGTTTGGGGGTGTGGTGTACCAACACCTTTAGATGGTGAGCCTTTGGATACATATCCAAGACCATAAAATCCTAGATTTTTTTGTGCAATAATAGGCTTTCTAATTCCATGCTCTTGTGGTCCTAAACCTTGACCTTGATAATGCCATCGATTGAGCATTTGAACTAGCTAAGGATACTTTTTTCTTGCAGAAAATGGTGGAAGTGCTTTATCAGATGTACTGCAATAGGGAGATACTATTCTTAATTCTTCTACTGAGAGGAGGCCACTATGGATGAATGTAAGTGAACCAAGAGGGTATATGATAGATGGTGAAATAGCTTGGATAGGTGGTAAGATGGAAGCATGGAGTGGAGGAGATGGTAGGATAGGATCTTGATTTAGCTAATGGGATGAAAAGATATCTTGCAGTAGAGGAGGTATAGCTTGAGGTTTTGGAGATGGAGGGGATAGTGACTGCACTATTGATGGAAGACATGGTACAATGATATCTTCATTTATGCTTTGGGGGATGTCAACATGCTTTTGGGCAGGATCTTGATAGGATTGGTTTGGAGTGGATGGTGCGATAGGAGGTGAAGGGATGGACCCTTCAAAGGCAGTGGATGGATAGATGGGAGATTTAGTAGTGGAGATGGGTGAGTAGAAGATGGATGCATAAGGGTCATTATGGGAGATTTGGGAAATTCTTGGAGGTGATGTGGATAGGATTTGGAGGGTTTTGATAGATGGTGAGATTTTGATGCTTGTGGGAAGTGGAAGGATTTTAAGCAATTTCATGGATGGTATGGGGATGATAGCTATGGGAGATGGAGGTGATATTATAGATGGGGAAGCTTCATTACTGACTACTTCACATGGTTTGATTAGATGACATGGCTTATCGACTGCTGGAGGTGACTTTTCTTGTATTTCCTCTAGGAGATTCCTTGAAGACTCGTGTGTTGGAGGTGGAGGTGGATTGAGAGGAATAGCTAGTGTGATGGGGGTGGAAGATTGGAAGCTTGGTTGATTGGATAATGGAGGAGAAACTGGGATATCAGATGGCATGACTAGATAGTTTGGAAGAATGCATGGATTTTGTGGGATACTTGGGGGAATGTTTCTAAGGCTTTCAATATACCCGTCATAGTCAACATGATTTTCATCATCATTGGAATAGGAGGTGGTAGGAGCAAGGACAATACGACCGAACACATCATGATAGGTTTGGGATTTCATGTTTTGATGATGAGTAAAATGGGGATGGGGTCTTGCATATGGATGAACATGAAAGGTCATGGTTGAATTTGGATTAAGTGCAGATTTTGGATTTGCTGATGAAGGATTTCCTAGGGAGAGTCAAAGCTATATGACAGACCTTAGGAGGATTGGCTGGAGATTTTTGGCTTTCCTATGGATGGAAGACTTCAAGGGCATGCTATCAAAAAGTGAGAGTTTTTCTTTCCTATGTGCTGGATTGGTGGAGATTGTGTCAACTTAAGGATAGACTAATGATCCTATGGGCATGACATGAGATTGACCACTTGTGGATCCCAAACTTGAGCTCAAGGTGATGAGGGATACAAGTGACAAAGCTAGATTACCCTAGATAATGCTCTGTCAGAGGGATAACCTTGGTGAGACTAGTGGATTGGTCGGATTGATTGGATAGAAAATTCTAGCAGAATGACAACAACTCTCTAAAGGCTTGGGTGTGATTTTGGATTGGGTTGCTAGCTGGCTAGGGGGGATGATTTGGAGAGACTTTGGATTTGGGATTTTTCTAAAGCAAGGAACTAGATAGATTCGGTTGTAGCGGGGGAGCTTGGATGATTTTCTGATGAGGCAGTGACTACACTAAGTATGCCTTGAGCTAGGAGATTTCTGCTTTTTTGGGATTTTGACCAAAGTTGGAAAACATTCATTCAAAAGCTATGAACAAACAAGTAGACAAAATTTTGGAGCAAGCACGTCAAACACACCAACATCCTAGGAAGCTTTCTACAAGGATGAAATTTGTTATAGCTAAGGAGTCCTCGATATATGCAAGGTACATGAGGCCCAAATCCGTAGATGAAACCAAAAAGATGTCACACAGCCGAGAGCAGTGGTAACCCACTTCTCCTCTTTCACTTCTCAAGGGTATAAAGTTCCTTGAGGCTTAGCCCGAGTGACAAAATCTTGATTCCAAGAGAGGTGTCTTTTGATTCACCTCCCGGTTCTTATACTCTGCTAGAACACTGGAGTTGAGGTCATCCAAGGGGTGATGAAATCCCCAAGCAGGCCTCCTAAAAAGAAACAAGTTTTTGGATCCTAATCTTATGCACCCAAGATGGCCTCGAAAGACAACAAGGGGAGAGAAGACTTGGATGACCTTGGGCTAAAAAAAAATGCTTTTTCTTTTACCAACTGACTCTTATGTGTGTTGATCTATACTTTGCAAGCACTCATGTTTAAGAGACAATGTTCAATTCCAACTTTGAAATGCACCAACAAAGCAAAATTGAGCAAGGAATGAATACAAGAAGAAGAGTTAGGGTCAACAAAAAAGTAAACCCGCACACTCGGAGGCCCTCCACGTCAAGTATCAATTAATTTTCATGCCCAAATGAAGTGTGAGCAAGATTAATGTGCATTCAAGGAATTTTTGAACTTAGAAAAACCACTAAAGACCCAAGTGAGTGGAGTTTGATCTTTGTGGAGCACTGAACACCCTCTCAGGTAGACCCATCCCCATAGATGGCACTGAGATTGCAACCAATGGTTAAATTGATGGGTTATTAAAGAGGGTGAGTCCAACTAAAAACTTACTCAAAGCGTCTTTATTAGTTTTTATAACTTAGAAGATTTCAAAAATGTGGATTCTTTTTATGCCCCAAAAGATGATTATTTGATCTATGGCATTCAAGATTTGATTTGTTGTTTTAATCATGCATTCATAAAAGAAACAAATAAGGAAATGATGGGATTAGCCTTTAATCAAAATTAAAGAAGGATTAGAAGATTTTGGAAGAGGTTAGTGGTCTTAAGGAAATTGGCCATGTTTTGGGCAAAAAATAAATTTTTAATTTATTTTCAGATTTTTGGTCAATTTATTAATTAAATAATTAATAAATAATGAAATAATGTTTAAATAAGATTTAAACATTTTTGGGAGGGATTCCTTAATTAAATATTTTTAATTAAGATAAAGGGATTTAATGGCTTAAAAATTAATTAATTAATTAAATAATTAATTAATTAATAAATGATGATGTCATCAGGGACTTTTTTTTCAGAAAATAAAAATATTATTTTCTAAAAGATTTTTAGGTGTCTACAGTACTAGTATGGAACAACTATTAGCATCAATGATTAAGCTGATAGAATGTGGTGCTAATATCACTATGGATACATGTCCACAAGATGCTTCCCTACATTGTTTAAAATTCTTGCATCTTCACAATGTGGGTAAGAACTAGCCATCAATCTACCTTTAGATCAATGGTGGATAAGAAACACATTTGAGATCTACTTGTGACACTTCACTTATCATCACCTTGGATAGGTGCCAACATAGTGCTTGCCCACATTATTTAAAATTTGATCAACTCTATATTGTGGTAAAGCACTGATTTTTGATCTAGCACAAATTAATGGTACACTAGAACTAGGAAAGGATTGATGCACTTGGAAAGAAACAACCAATGAGATTACATGCAAGTAGAAAATGTCAAAATTTTGTGGTGTGAATAGGGTCTCACATCAAAAAGAGCTATGTGTCTCAATGGTGCCTCCTTGCATTATTTAAAACTTGTGTAACTCCACAATGCAGGTAAGTGTTATCCATCAATCTTCTTTTAGATCTACGGTTGATAAAATCACACCCCAATCTTAAAAACCTTCACACTAACGCATAGGGAAAATGACCATGGTTAAGGCAGGCTTAGAAAATAAGAGGTCAAAACATGGAAAATAAATAAAAATAAATTCATCTTTTATGAAAAGAAACTTAGGGTAAAAGGTATTACTGCACTATTTTGAAAATGATAACCTCTTTGAAACTAAGGCACAAAATGAGGGTTTTAGTTTATCATTCATGAAAATTGAACTAGGGTTTTGACTAAGGATTACCAATTTTACAAAATGGTCCTAGGTTCTTTAAAAATGGGTACAATACAAGGCAATAATGAAAGACCTAACTACTAGTTTCCTCCACAAGTGCCCAAGGCTTTTACATCCCTATCTAAAATGACGGACTATGGTAAACCATGAAGTTTCACAATCTCCTTGAAGAAGAAATTAGCAACATAGGTAGCACCACTAGTACTTTTGCATTGAATGAAATGAGACATCTTACTCAATCTATTAGCTACCACATATATACTATATATACTATCAAAAAAAAAATTTGTTTTTGGTAAGCCCATGACAAAATCCATGCTATAACTAATCCATGGCCTAGTTGGTATAGGTAGGGGTTGGTATAGACCAGCATTTATAGAAGTTTCCATAGCCTTCTGATAAATGGCACATGCCTCCACATATTTTCTCACATCTGTCTAAACCTTAGGCCAAAAATAAAACCTCTTTACCTATTCCAAATTTTTATCCAAGCCAAAATGGTGACTCATGCTACCTCCATTTTCCTCCTTTATTATGTTTTCCCTCATTGGACACTCTCTGATGCACAATTGGTGTCCTTTGAATAGTAACCCATCTTGGATGAGAAAATATGCATATTTTACAAGATTATCCTCTAAAAAATTAGAACATACCTAATATACTTCTTGGAAGTCTTCATCATTATCATACATTCCTCTAAAGGAATCAACTCCCACACTCTGCAATTTGATTTCTTACACTGCCAAGTTCCTCCTACTTAAAGCATCTAACACTTTTTTGGCCATTCCCTTCTTATTTTTTATAGTGAAGGTTAATGCTTGAATATATTCTACCCACTTCATGTTTTTGTGACTCAATTCCTCTTAGCTATTTAGGAAACTAAGGGCTTGATTATTAGTAAGAACCACAAATTCCCTAGGCAACAGACAAGGCCTCCATTTCTTCAATAATTGAACCGATACATATAATTCCAAATCATAAGATGAATACCTTTTCTTGGAGTCATTTAGCTCTCATTGAAAAATGCAATAGGTCTTCCCTCCCGACTCAAAATTGCCCCAACTGCAACATTTGAAGAATCACATTCCCAGGTAAATACCTTTTTAAAATCAGGAATAGTATAAGTACTAGTTTTTTTGCCACCTTTTCCTTTATCATTTGAAATTCTTCTTCAACCTCCTTGGTCCAAGAAAATTTGCATCTCTGACCACCTTTTATTGTGTCCAAAATAGGTGCACAATACAAACTAAAATTTATAATAATTTTTCTATAGAAAGAAGCAAGTCCATGAAAGCTTCTTACCTCAAACATATTTCTTAGAGAAGGCCAACTTGGTATGGCTGCTATCTTATCAGGATCCATCTTGATAATCCCTTTAGATATCATAAGCCCAAGATATACAAGCTCCTATTAAAAATATTCACTCTTCTCCAAGTTGATGAAAAATCATTCCTCTTGTAGCCTTTTCAAGATCAAATCAAGATGCTTCAAGTGATATCCCTTTGTCTTACTAAACACTAGTATATCATCAAGATATACAATGAAAAACTTTCCAAGGAATTGTTTCAAGACCTCATTCATGAGTCTCATGAATGTACTTGGGGAATTAGATAGTCCAAATGACATCACCCTCCATTCATACAAACCTTCATTAGTTTTAAAGGAAGTCTTCCATTCATCCCTTGCCCTTATCCTAATCTAGTAATATCCATTTTTCAAATCAACCTTGGAAAAATACCTTGCTTCACTCAAATGATCAAGAAAATATTCTATTCTAGGCATAG
Source organism: Cupressus sempervirens (assembly GCA_028749045.1). Lineage (NCBI taxonomy): Eukaryota > Viridiplantae > Streptophyta > Pinopsida > Cupressales > Cupressaceae > Cupressus > Cupressus sempervirens. Next base: position 88,063,905 of record CM053785.1, read on the forward strand.
GGAATCTATACCTTATAGTAATCCTATTTATAGTACTAGAGTCCATACATAGCCGCCATGTCCCATCCTTATTTGGAGCTAAAAGGGTTGGAACTGCAAAAGGGCTCAAATGTTTTGCTACTAAACCCTTGTTTAGGAGTTCTTAAATCTACTCTGTCATCTCCTTGCTTTTTTAAGGTGTTAGTTTATAAGGAGCCTTATTTGGAGAGCTTTCTCTAGGAATCAAACCAATCTTATGATTTACCTCTTTGATAGCTGGAAGTGTGCTTTGTATATCTATGGCCAAGATTTTAGCATACATCTCAAGTGGATCTGCAACCTCCTTAGGACCTACTCTCCTATTTGGTTCTTCAATCTTAGAAGCCTACATCTTCTTCCTGTTGTCTTGTAGCTTTATTACCAAGGCATAGAATGGGGATTTATTACCAAGGAATAGCTTTTTTCCATTGTCATTGATGGTTTAGGTGTTCAATCTATCATGATGGTGTTCCTCCACATCATATTGCCATGGTCTCCCAAGTAATAAGTGACAAGCATCCATTGGGACAATATCACAAAGTACTTTACTTCTATAATTTCCAAGTTGCATCTCAACCCAAGCTTTTCCTTCAATGACTACATGTTGACTCTTTGTGATCCATGACATCTTGTAGGGGAAAGGGTGAGGCACCCTTATTAGTTTCAATTTCTCCACTACCTTTGCAGACACCATGTTATAAGTAGATCCACTATCAATCACCATCTTACATATCTTCCCTCCAATTCTGTAAGTTGTCTAGAATAGAGACTTCTTCTAAGGTGGCTCTTATATCATAGGTGTCATTAGAAAATTCCTTCTCAACATAAATTTTTCCCCTTCCTTAGGTGGTCCACAGGATTTTTGAGTTTGGTCCCCTCAACTATCTTCTTCCCTAATTAGAGAACCTCTCCTCTCAACTCAATTAATTTTTTTCTTAGGGAGTCTTGAGGCATTAAGTCCAACTTGATTGCATCTACAGAATCTTGGAAGTCTTGAACCTCTTCCTCTAAATCTCCCTCTAGAGTCTCCTCTTCTCCCTCTTGAAGATCCTTTAGTACAACCTTTTGGCTGATTTATCTCTTGGATACTATCACCAAACCATCTATTATTTTGTCCTCTCCCATTACTTGCCCCTCTTCCTTTATTATTGAAGTCATTATGGCCTCTACCTCTTCCACTTAGGTCTTTCCTTCTCTTGGGTTTTCCTTCAACTTTAAATGCTAGTTGATAGCATTTTTGGTTGTATTTGGAGAGCATAGACTCAATCCATCCTAAATGGTTAGCCCTTGCATATACCTTGAAATTTTAACACTTTCAAGCACTACGATATTTTATTTCATCCAGAAAGTTTATGAAATTCTTCTATATAACTAGAGACATTCATCTCTTTTTGTCTCTAATTTTTCCTTTTTGTATGAACTTGTAATCCTTAGATACATAAGCCTCCTTCACCAAGGCTTACATCCTTTTCCATGACTTATAGGATTCTTCTACAATTTCACCCTCCTAGATTGAGTTAAATTCAGCCAAGTTAAGGCATATAATTTCTATTGAAGTTAATAAATGATCAACCCCATAACTCCCAAGAATCACTTGCATGCAAACACCTATTACAAAAGAGAGCAGTAAAATGCTATAGAGGCTTGAATAGCCAGATCCATAGATGATACATTCTTGATGAGAAAAAAAAAGAATAATTTCTATAATAAATTTAACTATCTCAAGTTAATGCTTACAATGAGGGATCGTCCTTATAAAGGAGATCAAAACCCAAATAGGTAACATAAATCTCTTTAGGGTATTTAATAATTACTAGGTAATTATTAAATATAGGAAGAATATTTAATCTATGTTGTATCATAATAATTAATAAAAGATATTAATTATTAGATACCTAAAGTTTACTTTAAGCATACTAGATATCTAATTACTCTAACACTTTCAACTTAGATTTTGCAATCTTCACCTTTTGATGATCTGACATCTCTTCACAGTCAAAGAAACTATTGAGAGCCTCAAGCCAATCCATGACTTATTTAGATTCCATCATTCCAATTAAAATAGGTAGGTCAAGCTTACCATCCATAGTCCTTCTCTCCATAAATTTCAAAGTCCTCACAAGTAGCCTCTGATCAACAAGAATCTCTTCTTCTTCCTCATCCTGCAGAGGTTCTTCTCGATCACTAACCTCTTCTTCAACACCAAAGTTTCCACTACTTCCTTTCTTGACTTTTTTGTTAATATATTCCATCTCCTTTCTCATAAATTTCCTCTTAGCATCATGATCCTTAACTATCTTCAGAAATTCTACATTTGTCATCCTACTAAGCAATTCCACTTCTTCACTATCTTCCATATCAACAACTTGTCTTCTTTACAATATCTAATGGTGCTCTGATAACACTTCATGTTGAGCTACAATATATCTACTCCTTTTTCACCTCTAATAAGTTTTGAAGAACAAAAATTCCAAATATCTTACTTGCAAGATAGGTTAAGACTCCACAAGGTAGTCCACACCCACAAACTAGCCTTCTCCTAGGCTACTTAGACCAAATCAAAAAACAATAGGTACTCAAATTTGAAGTTTATTATCATGGTATAATATAGGTTCCCTCACACTCAAACAATTAAAACTAATCAAATTTATACTTCATAACCCAATTCCCAAGTTTGTGGCATACAAGGAAACTTTTATTTGTTAAAGAGGGCTACAAGGATTGTGACCAACAATTTTCTATAACTTGCTCCCAAGGATTAAAAAAATCCCAATTTCTAGTTTGAAAAGGTACTTTCAACTATCCTCAAGATATCCCAAGGGATGAGAACTTTACCAATCCCCTAACACCCCTTTTTCCTCTTAATCACATAGTAGGAGTTAGGCATAATTAAGGCTCATTTACAAACCAAGTACCATTTTTATTTCCTCCCAATCACCATCAACACCTAAATCATGTCAAGGATAATGAAATATGATTAAATCTTTGATTTCATTATTAGATTCCACCCCCAACTTGACTTATGCAATCAATTGCATAAAATAAGATAATCACGTAGAGATGCTAATCCTAGGGTTTTGGTGATAACTCTAGCAGCCAAGAAAATAATGCCACTCAACCAGGAGGACACGATAACCCAAATCTCCACCTTCACTTTCCAAAGGTATAAAATTCTTTGGGGCTTAGCCAAGAGATTCAAGATTATGCTTCCAAGATAGGTGTCTTTTGATTCACCTCCCAATATTTATACTTTGCCAGAATGCTAGAGTTGAGGTCATCCCAAGGGGTGATGAAATCCCCAAGCAGGCCTCCTAAAAAGTGTAAAACAAGACCACATACATGATCTTGGGTTTAAAATACATTTGTTCATTCCAAATGATAATTTAGATTTTGTAAGCTATGATTGAAGACACTTGTTTTTATGGTATACAATGTTCATTCCAACTTGACAACATTGTCAGCATAATGGAAATCGAGAGATCGTCAACATAAAAAATTTGAGCATTGTTGAAGTGTGTCAAAACCATGTAATGTTCATTGATTTTTAGGCATTCAAGATTGAGTTAAAGTGTTTTATGCCCAAATTTGAAGTGTGAGGTATTGTAGTGATGATTTGATTTTTGGCATTCAAGATTGTGTTTGTTGTTTTAAGCATGCATTCCAATAAAAAGTTGATTTTAGTCCATGGCATTCAAGATTGATTTAAGCGACATTCATTCAATGAGAGATGTGTTTAAGCATGTAAGTTCATTCTAAGAAAAACTTACAAAAAACATGATTAGGTTTGTAAGATGCTCCAACCTGCAATGCTACAAAAAAATCTATTTGATTAGTCACCCAAAAATCCCAAAATCAAAGTTTAACTATGGGAAATAAAATTTTTAACTTGTTTTGTTAACTTTCATAGGCATAAAAATGATTAGAATTACCCCTATCCTACATAACCACCAAAAGTTAAAATTTGATTTATACTTTTTTTTCTTTCTTTTTTTACTTTTCTGATTTTTTGATTTGTTTGATTTTTTGGCAATCCTGTGAGTTAGGATAGTGATCTCGCAAGTTTATGATCTTGCAAGTTTTAGGACAGCAATCCCACAAGTTTAAGATCCCTTTGAATATCAATCTCACATACGAGAATGCAAGGATAAGTAGCAGGATAGTGATCTAGCAAGTTTTAACAGCATTCCTACGAGTTTGGATAGTGTGCCCGTAGGTTTAGATAGCGATCTTGCCAAATAGAGAATTGGTAAAAAAATGTAGAAAGACGGGCCATGGGATAAATAACACAGAGTGATCTCACAAGAGAATTTGTCGGCAATTTTGAGAGGTCAACGATAAGTATAGGTTTGAAAAGTTTGATAGCTCAATGATCATGTTTTTGTGAGAAAAAAAATTGGTGAGTTCACGTTATTGCCAGAGAATAGCCATCTTCTCACGATCGCGGGATTGCAATTTTGGGGTCGCGGGATAGCAAAAATAGCACATTTTTCAAGTCTCAAAAATGAAAACCATTTATATGGCCGTGGGCACGATTTTGAAAGGGGAACCTGCATACCTACAAAAATATTAGCAAACCTTTTGTAAAAACACACAAGCAAACCACATTAAATTTGGTTAAATATCACAAAAAAGCTTAAAAATTGATTAGATTGACCCAAATGCGGGGTCCCATCTGGCATGCCAAAATGTATCACCTAGTTTAGTAGTGTAACATGAATACTAGCTATTAAGGAAAGCATTAACAATACTAAACAAAACTAACACTTAAGATAGGACCAAAGAAGACAAACTTGAGGAAAGTAGACCAAAGATGGTAAAATCCTCAAGTGCTTCTCATGATGACGAAGCTATGTCCCTAATGAGAGGGTATGTATGCTCACATTGTGCTCAAGCTCCAAGTAGATGGATGATAATCAAATATGTGTGTGGATGAGGGTTTCAACAATGGAGGTATGGGAAGGATTTCAGCATTATGATGGTATTTTTGTAGTTTTTAGTCTCTTGAAATAGCATTATAACTTTGCATGAAAGGTGGATTATTTTAGTGAAGGAGGGAGGATCAATTTATAGGCCAAGGTTTGGAGGAATGGAGGGCCAAGATGCAAGGATAGCAAGATGGTGAGGGAGCGCTAGGATGCACTCAAAGGGGAGCACATGGATTGTGTTTGTTTAGCACCAATAGGGAGGTGAGACTTGTCACAAGGAGGATGAGTGTGAGAGGATAGGATAAGGGTTGGTCAAAGGCTTGATGAGGGTGGTTGAGTATGCAAGACTCATGAATGAAGGTGTAAGAGCCATTAAGAGAAGTGCAAGAGATATTTGAGGGTCATTTATGTTGGCAGGTGAGGGGAAGATATTTGTTGACTTTAGCTTGGGTTAGCAAGTCTTAACCCATGTTTATGATTGTGAACATGATTAGAAGAGGGTTAGGATTAGCTTAGAAGGGGGGTCAGGTGGTGAGTGATTTGGCTTTGATGGGATGGGTTAGTTAGGTGGCTAACTGAGTTTAGTATGGGTGAATGGGTTGGATTAGGGGTTAGGATAGGGTTTTAGGATTTTAGGTATTTTATTAAATGATTTATTCAATAAAATGGGAGTGTGGAATTAAATTGAATAGATTTGGTGATTTATTCAATTTAATAGGGGAAGAGAGATTTAATTGATAAATTGATTTTGGGTGATCATTTGATTTTATCAATTGGACTATAGTTAATTAAATTAATTAATTAACTAGGGGATGAAAATTAATTAATTAAATAGTAAATATTTAATCAAGAATGTCCTAGGAGATGACTAAATACAATTATCTATTGATGTAATTAGATTTAGGTTTCTATAGTGCTAAATCCATATGTGTGTGCTATCTTGAAAGAGCATGAACATCACTTGGTACTTGTAGTCCAACAACTCTATATGCCTCATTAGAGGAGGTGCTTGAAGTGCTACTAGATGCCTCCAAAGATGGTCGACCAGATGGATGACTCCGTCGACTATGAATATAATGACCAAGAGAATCAGATCTGACACTAGTAGCTACAGATGCAATGGTTCCAATAGTTTCAATTGATCCCCTCTAGGAAGAAATGACACCTCTATCTGCAATAGGTGCTAGTGCTAGAGTCACTAGAGGTAATCTTTGTCCAATGAACTATCTAACATCTAGAGGTGGTAGATTTTATGCACTACAATATTGGTCAGAATCTATGATCTAATCACGCCCTTATCCATAATAATCTAGAATGTCTAAGTAGTTGACACTGAGCCCCACACAAAACTTAGCATACAACTAGTATGCAAAATAAAGAGGTATCTAGTTGTTATTAGGATAATGACCATGTGCGACTAAAAAATGAGGATAGATCATGCTAGAAATAACAAGATCTCTACATCATGTGATTTAGTAGCCTCTCACCCTACCCTGTGCTCCCTCATATGATGGAAAGAGATCTTGTTTGATGACATCTTTGGGGGCCACCCTCTTGACATCATCAAAATATGCATCTCCTGAAATCTTAGCCCTAAGCTCCCTAGATATGGAAGCTAATATGTTAGGAGTAAATGAATGGTGAGCTCTAAATCTAGTAGTCAAATCCTATAAACTCCTACATATAGTAGCACATATGTCTCTATATAGATCATTATTAGAGGACAACATAGATTATTGTAATCTACCAACCTCTTGCTTTGAAAATACAAATAATGCATCAATATTGATGTGTCAAGGTGGTGTAGAAGGACCCCTAGCAAGAGCTATAGTTACAACCTGAACTCCAATAGGAGTTGCACCATGAGCCACACCAGGAACTACACCACCTAGAACCACACTAGGAGCCACAACATGAGCCGCACAATGAGCCCTATGACAAGGTATAACATGAGCCCCAACATGAGCTATAGAACAAGCCCCACCACAAGTAACATGATGAACTGCATGAGGAGCCAAAATAGGAACTACATCAGGTGCCACAATAGGAACCACTTCAAGTGCCACAACAGGAGTTGTAGAAGGAGCTGCAACAAGAGTTGCAATAGGATGATGAGCAAGCTGATCGTGTGAAGTCAAATCTATACAAATGTCTCAAGAGCTAAGTCTACTATATGTAAAATTTTTTATTTAAATTAAAATTTATATGTAATTGAATGTACATCACATGTCTAGAGAATCTATAACATGTACATATCAATAAAATTTAAATATGATCACATATACATTCATGAGAGTTAGAGTTAGAGTTAGAGTTATTTAGGGAGTTCTTGAGTTTTTAGAACTTTAGGAATTAAAAATTAGTACCTAGGTTTGAATTAAATGGTTCAATGAGTTAGATTAGGGTTCAAAGTAATTCCATACAAATAAATTATTTAAGACTTGTCATTTTTAATGAAGATTCAAAGTAGCTGGTGAGTGGTTCATCAAAGTGCTATGCAATTAAAAGTTCGAAAAATTCAAAATATTGCTTGATTTCATGATAAGACTTTCAAATTAAGGAGAGAGATTACTGTGTTAATTATTAAGAAATATTGTGTTTATACATTTTGCAAAATATTTTTGATCATGCGGTTAACAATGTGGTACATCCTATTGATTTGATTGAATGGATGTTAATAAAATTATGGAGAAATAATATCTTAGAATGGTATAATTAGTATTATTACTATTACTTCCACCACTACTAACTCATATAGGATCTTGCTACTCTTATTGGTCAATTTTAGCATGTAGCAGGAAATCCAAATTGAGTGCATAATTTAAAAAAAAAATTAGCACTAACATCATCATTGCAACACAAATAGTGGATTTGCATCATGTAATGCCCCACCAAGGGATCCAAAAGAATCAACCTAAAGTTTTACTAAGTTTGCTAAACATTTTTTTTTTTAAAAGTAAGAAAGTATAACATACACATCAAACACATAGTAGTGGAAGCAATAACATGTAATCACCATCAAACATACATAGTAGGTTACATTCCTTAAGTATCCCAAGATGTTGAGTCACATTTAAATTTAATTAATTCTAAGTCTAACAACTAACATATCTATGTAAAAGAATAATTAGAAAGTCCAAAGTCCATTTAATATATATTTTTTCCGAATGCCTCTTGGAAAATTAATTTGGAATGCTCAATCGTCCACTGTACATGTCACAGGGTATGAAAGGCTAAAAGAATATACATATGTAGAAATAAAGATACATCATCCTCAAATCCATGATACAAGTATAGTAAATAAATGAAATCATTCACTATACATGATACATCTATACATCCATCATGATAAAACATCCATCATAAAATATAACCATCCATCATAATAATCCATGAACAAAATGAAGGTAAATGCCAACCAAGAAAGCTCCAGCCAGGGTGACCACAGATGGATCTCAATGGCAAGAGTAAAAAGCAGTACCACTCAACCATGTGAAACCTAAATGGTCCACTCCCACCATGCTAAGGAGATAGTCTCAAATCCCAAATAGGATATAAAAACATGAAAAACAAATACTCTCTAAGTCTAGGAAATCCTAAAAGTACACTAACTCAAAGGTTCCAACATAGATAGACATCTAGACCTAGAGGCACCACAAAGACACATAGAAAACCTACTATGCAAGTAGGAAAGTGTCATCACATAAATCACATTGGAAGTTACCCAAGCAATCTCTCAGGAATCTCGGGTCCCTAGTAATCCTGCGACCACTAGTATCTTCTCATACTAATGAGGCACACTATGGAATGCAATGTCACAACCAAGCATTCGCTCTACCCTATCCTAGTCTATACTAGCACTCAACGCATGGGAGAGAACATACAATTATCTTATTAGGTTCATTTAAGTCAGTATTTAGGTGAGATGTTTTCACTTATTAAAATAAACAACTTACAATGAGTCATCTCCAAAGCCACTGTGGGTCTCCTATCCCTCATTGCAAGCCACTTCCTAACACTACACATAGATAACCTACCCTAGGCTCATGAAATCAAAAATCACAAAATCACCTCAGTCCTATGCAAGCGACTGAAAGCATCATAAATATAATCCACAATAACCACATCAATTCTCCACGAGAAACTAGAAAGCATCAAATCATAATCATAATGACCACAATAGTTCTCTATCAACAATTGAAGGCATCAATGATAAGTCACAATATCCATCGGTTCTTAGCAAGCAACCAGAAAAACTATTAGAAAATAAATCACAATATTGATCGAAGACTCCAAAATGGTCAAGTCAAACATGTCACAACATGACATCATCAAGAGCAAACCATCCAAAACATCTCAGTCCTCTCAAAGTGGCTAGAAGGAAAATCATATATATAATTGATCGATGACTCAAAAATGGTTAAGTCAAGTATCTCATAACACAAATCTCGCCATCCCACAAGGCATTGAAAAACAATAATCAGCAATGTAAACATACTCAACATGGAGTATACCATCACATACCATGGTTAAGTAAAAGTAATCAAGATTAGTTCAGCATAATACCACATTCACAAAACTCCCAAGCCTCTGGTAGATGTCCTAAAACTAGTCAACAATCTAGTCAACCCCAAATCCCAAACACAGATAGCATATAGAAACAAAGTGTAAGTTTCACGTTCTGGTTTGATTTTGAAAACACATGATTGAGTTAAATGTAGGGTTTCACTCTCCATTTCAGTGTATGTTTTAAGTAAAAAAAGGATTCTTTGATTACCCTATAGTTTAACTCCTTTTAATCATTTTAAATATAGAATCACCCCATTTTATTTTAAGTCAATTACCTAAAATATTCTAAGTACAAGGTATTCATTTAACTTATTAAGATAAGCAAGTAATTTCAATGTAAGCAATATTAAAAAAAATCTACAATTTTCGTTTAACTTTATTCATTATAATTAAATTAAATTAATTTTTTAAAAATTAATTTAATTAATGAATATCAAACTAAATTCTTATATTAATATCTCAACAATGACCAATTATGAATAATTAACAAAATTATCAATAATTTTATTTATTAAAAATTACCTATATTTAAAACATTAAATTAAGTAATCTTATTAACAAACCCCTTTATTAATTTATATCAATTAATTGTTAATTAATTTAATAAATTTTAATATTAATAATTACTTTTTAAAAAATTATAAAAATAATAATAATAATTAAGATTTGTATTAAACTATTAATTAAATCATATTTAATCTAAAATAAAATTTTAATTAATTTAAAATTTAATAAACTAAATTTAATTAATATTAAATATAACATAAAACACATTTATTAAAAAGCATTGCCTGTGATTTAAAATTGCAACAGGTCGTAGGTCTACGGCTGCTGCAGAGGCCTGCTGCCACGGGCAGTACTCTGCGGACAGTGACAACAGAGCCGCTGACAGGTAAGTGGGGGGGGTGGGTAAAAACCCCCTCCCCAATAACATGTATGTAAATACTTTACTTTATCAATGCAAAATAGATATTCCTCATATATATATATATATATATATATATATATATATATATATATATATATATATATATATATATATATATATAATTTTATTTTTATTTTTTTATAAAATAACATTTACAATTTTAGTCTAACAGGAAAGATACATTTAACTAATCAAATCTCAAATTAAAAATTTTCTTCTATTTCAAACCCTTCCCAAATTAATTACAATTTCCTTTTACCTATAGACAAGGTTTTCAATTTGATTTATTTTTCTTTCACTCATGTCATACATATGATATTTGTAGATTCAGAACATGAGAACAAAAGATTCACATAATGAAATTCAGAGAATTATTTTCAACAATCACAGAGAAGACAGGGTTATCTAATAATCATAATTCTAATTGGATGAACAAAATTCAAGAACCTACCTGGTTCTGATGCTAAAATCGCAATGCCAGAAGATTCATGAGAGAATTCACTTCTATCCAAGAATCTCTCTTTGAAAATCTTTCCTAGAATTCTCCTTCTGAAATTTGCTTCCAAAAGTTGTCTCCCCAAAACTTCTGTCTCCAAAATTCCCTGATCCCTCAAAATGAACCCCAAAGTTGTGATAAGGAGTTTTCTCCTCAAATCAGGGCACTAATTGTGCATTCACCCAAGAGGACTCCTTGCTCACAAGACTCAAACTCTAAATTAACTTTCCTTAATCTTTCTTTATCTTGCATTAATCTTTGCATGCACATTAAATTGGATTATTAAATAACTTTATTTAATTTTCTGCTTGACTTCTATTTTTAATCTTTATTAATTTTAATCCCATGTGTACTTTATGAAATTAAAATAACATTATTATATTCACTTATTTTATCTTTTAATTAATTTCTCATATTTAAACTCATGCTTAGATCATGCGATCTTAAAATTTTAATAGTTTAATATCTTTTTACTTTTAATTTATTTTAGAAACTTAATTGATAAAATATCTATTAACTTAAATAACAATAATATTTAGCATTTATTTAAAAATGAACTATAAATATATTATTATTAAATTAAATAAATATTATCACATTTTAAACTTAGAACTTTATCTCCAACTTTAATTCTTCTTATTTAATAATTTCTCAATTAATTAAATATTAAAGATTATCATATTAATTTTCCATTAAATTAAATCATTAATTAATTTTTTTAATTAGACTTAATTAATAGAAAATACACCAAGGACTCATAAAACAACATACGAAAACCCATCATAGAAAAACACATACTAAATCAAACAAAAGAGTTATAATCATGAAATTACATCATTTGATGCATTCAGAGGTTACTTAACTCGGATACTTGTCCTAATTATCAATTAGGACAAATGGCTAAAGGGTTTAGGATTTGGACTTAATATTTATCTCCCCTCTCTTACCATTGAGATAATGCAATAAGGCATGCTCATCCTGGCAATTCAAGGAAGTTGATACCTAGTACTTGCAACTTGCATAAAATCCACACATGTACAGACACAATATTCTAAGCTAAACAAGAAATGGCAGGAAGTGGTGCATCGTGTAGATCTCGACTAGCAAGTGACTACAATTCCCTTCCTTAACCACATCAGAAACACCATACATAAAGAAAATAAACATGCACACCATACACATGCAGTATGGGGTAAGTATCCATAAGAAAGCACATGTGATAATAAACCATCTAACTAAACATCATCAATAACTAAAATACTGAATAATCATCATCCATACATGAAATATAGAGTACCAAGTAATCTCATCATATAATAAACTAAGTGTAAAACAACATTTGATAATCTCCAAGATAATAATAATACTAATCATCAAACATAAAACTAGCCTAAAAGAGTTGGGCAATGATAACTGAAATGCAACTTAGGCGTAGGCACTACACAACAACTAGTTGCAATGAAGATGTTGTATAACTAATTCTATTTCGAACATCATCCTACAGCAAAGGTGAAACACACAACCATCAGATATACAATAACATTGCCATAATTTTGAGGTGAACAAGTATTTCCCAGGTGACTAGATTTAATGAATCTAAGATCTATAATTGTAACTTAGTGGAAAAATTTGGAAGGATCAAGAAGGAAGAAGTTAAATATTTATGAAATTAAGACCATTTTTGGTTATTGATAGATGGTGATAAAGTTTGAACTATTAATTGTGTAAAAGAAGAATGAAGAATAAGGTGAACCAAGCATAGCAGAAGAAAAAGATCAAGTGGAGGAAGAGGAAAGTCAAAGAGAATTGAGTAAGAATCAACCATATAGAGATCGAAAGGAAGAAGAATGAGCTGCAAGGTAGAGATTTGAACAATCAAGGTAGTGATAAACCTAATAGATCATTTGACTATTACTATCTTACTATTGCATCAGATAAAATCTATTAACTAAGTGGACTTAATAATTCTTTATAATCATATACATGTCTCAAAAGGTGGAGGAAGGTCCCCATACTCTTTCTAGTTTTTCTCCTCCTCCCTTCATGGCCTATCATCAATAATCTATAGATGACACATAACCCTTAGGTGTAGCCATTATCTATAAGGAATTTTTGTGGAGAAATATTTTCATGATTATGATTTGGTTTCTAGACAAATAGTTCATCTTAATAAGAGTATCATATATTTATTTGATGCCTCTCTTAACATTTAGAATATAATTATTTCTATCTAGAATTTCTAATATATCATATGAAATGGTGAAGATTTATATGAGTGATGGTCACTCACCAAATTTTAGGTATGATAAAAACATAAAAATCTCAAGAGGCTCACCCTCAAAGAAAAAGTGAATTATCACAACCCAAAATGAATAGAGGGGTTCTAGTGCAAGATATAGATTCAAGGATAGGGGAGTCAAGGATGTATTCCTTTCAAGATAAATATGTTCTTATGATATATAAAATTATTAGAGTATTTTGTGAAACTAAAAAGGAAATGGAAAATAGCAAGGTATGATATTGCATCTAAGGTATAAAAGTAGGCATAAGAGGCAAGATAGAAAGAGTAAACTTACCTTGAGATGGATCTTATTTTTACTATCATAGAGATGTTAGATTTAGTTAAAAACGTGGATCTAGAACATTATTGACTATGAATTATATCTATAAAAAACTCAAACCCAAAGGACAATTATCACATAGCCAACCTAATCCTAGAAAAAATTTCATGATTTCAACCTTAACCTTTCAATCAAAAACTGATGAAACTTACAAAGATCTTGAAACTATGACTGATATTCTCGAAGCTAGATGTAAAACTCCACAAATTTTTTTTGCACATAGAGAATAAGGAGAAACTTAGGTTTTGAAAAGTTTTTTGCCTATCCCAATCCCCAATATAATAAGAAACCTTGTAATAAATAGAAATTATACAAGGAAAGTAATATAAACAAGATATTTATCCTCCATGAAGAACCCTCATGGATGGATGAAGAAATAAATAGAATCCATAAGTATGGTTGAATGTGTGCTTGAAATGTATTTTTGAATCAAGGATTCCATTTTAAATGCATGTTTATATATACTTTCCAATCTTAGATCTAAAATAAATTAGTGTTCTTTACGATCATCAATGGAAAAGAAGAGATAAGAAGAATGGATATTTGGATCTTCTTTATTTCTTGAGAATTATTCTAATTGCTAATCATATCAAGAAAAATGTACATCAATTGGAGAATATTTCTATGTTTTGAATGGATATAAAAAAAAAACTAAAGACTTTGAATTCTTTAATTTGGCGTTTTCCTACAAATGTTGAGGACAAGTCTTCAATTACACAAAAACTTGGAAAATTCATGGAAGATTTAAGTTTATTGATCTATTGATTTCATGTTATAGAAAGTGAAAGGAGGAAAACCCCTTTTATATAAATTTTGCATTCAATATTGTCAGGATGATAGAACATAAAGATTGGGAAGAAGATCCCTCACACTGGGCTCAAATATTACCTAAATGTAGACCTAATCAGCCAAGTCTTGGCATTGTCATAAAAAGAAGGGAATGAAATGAAATGATATATGAGAAACACACATTAAAGACATCCAAACCTCAAAATCATGAAAATTGGGTCTAATAGTTCTTAGAGCCTATAATAATGGGTGCTAACATTTTAGGAGAGCATAGCAACATTTCCAATCTTGGACTTCTTCTTATCTAGGTACGCCCTTTTTTATTGGTAAAGTGGAAATTTTTATTTGTTCTAACCTTATCTAAGACTAGAAATGCTATCATCTTAGTAATGCAAGTAACTCAAAATACTCATGAGGTTAATTAAAATTATCTCTATCTATATCATGTATCTCTTACACATACTTGTTGTGTGGTTCAACAAGCTTGAGGGAATTAAAAGGATATTCCTTTGGCTAGGAGTTAAAGATAAGAACAACTTATTTATTACTGACTAGGAGAAATTGTACACTCCCAAAATCTTGGGGGATTAAATTTTTGTAATTTTCATAACTTGAATTTGGTCATCCTTCTAAATTTAGTCTAAAAAAAATTAATTATTATTCACATTGGTCCATAATCCATCATTTAAAATATATATAAAATAAGAATGATCTAAGGATATTAGATCTTATTTTATTCCCTAGATCAAATATTTGGAGTAGTTATTCTAAAATATATAGTTTTCCTATTTTATGTTGGATACAATTGTTCAATTGTGTGTTGTCTTTGATGTTACACAAATGTCATATCAGTTATCAGTCAAAGTCTATTGAGCTCAACTGGTTAGCAAGGAAAAAGATAGAGTCTACCAAGCTCAGAAGGTTAACAAAGAAAATTACAGAGTCTACCAAGCATTTATGGAGGTTACACTGTGAAGACAATTTCTACCAAGCTCACTTGAGTGCTGAAGTCTTCTATAGTAGAGATTAGTTTATACCAAGCTAGCAAAGTAAGAAAAGGAAAGTTAGTTCTTACCAAGTTAACTCAATCTCCAAAGGATTTTGTAGAGTTTGTAATGTTTATTGAACTTCACTTGGTTAACATTGAATATCATTTTTTGGAGTAGTATTTACCGAGAAGGGTCAGCCAATGAAGGATTTCATTATTTTGGAAAATGAAGTTCAATTGTTTAATGTCATATTTCTAGCTGACTGATGTATGGTTTATTGGTAAATGTAACTTGTAAATGAGCCAACTTGACAATTTGTAATGTATAAATAAAAGGTCAAGTTGTGGATTCTAATTGTATTTGAACTAGTTTGAAAAAGAGTTGATTATGTGTAGACGAAGTGTAAGTGAAGGATTAGATATCCTTGAGGAGAAGTAGAGTTGTATTCGATCAGTAGGGATCTATTAAAGTAGAGCAAAGATCTGTATCAACAAAGTTCAATTGCATCTCTTTCAGGTCACTTATTGTTACTTTCTCACCATTGTAATAGTAATTTCTAAAATCTCTTAATAGAGTTGGTCTAATAGCCATTTTGTAAATCCTCTAACAAGGTGGACAATTCTACTAAATTGTTCTAAAGTCTTCTAGGAAGACCACTCCTAGCAGGGTGATTAAATCCTCTAACAAGGTCACATCTAATAGCATGTTTTGTAACCTTTAACAAGGTTGGCTCCTAATAGGGCTCACTTTAGAAGAGTGAAAATTGGTAGCTAATTACTTGGTGGTTTATCATATTGGGTTTCCACATTAAATCTGGTGCCTCTTGTGTTCATGTTATTTACTTTTGCATGCATATTAATAATTGTGAATGCCTAAGGTTCAGTAACAAGTTAATCTACTAAGTTACAACCTTTTCTTTGTGTGGCTATAAAGTGATAGTAGTAACTAGTTATTTAAGACATCTAAGGGATCTGTAAATTATTTTTGTGCTAATTGATTCACCCCGCCCCCCCCCTCAGTTACTCCATTTATATTTCCAAAAATTGGTATTAGATCTTTTGGTGCTTGTAGGAAGGATTTCAAGGATCTAAGCTAAAGGTCAAGATGTCTTACAAAAATGAAATTCCAAGGCTTAACAGGTATAACTTTTTAGCATGGCAAGGTCTAATGAGACTCCATTTGGCTTGCATTGGAGGTATAGGACTAAAATATATGGATGAAGAATATGTAACTCCTACTAGTACATTATCTACAAATGACATTGATGAGAAGAACACTCATAACATCATGATGATAGATATTGCATCTGTTCTAAGCTATGAAGAGTTTGATGATATCAAGGACTGCAAAACTACCTTTGAAATGTAGAACAAGCTGAAGGAAATCTATGGAGGAGTTGATAATGTGAGAAGAGAGAAAATAGAAAGTTTGAGAGGTCAATTTGATCAAATGAGGATGAGAGAGGATGAAAACATTGCAAAATATGTTGAAAGAGTCAAAACAAGTGTTAGTGCAATAAAAGCTTCTAGAGGGTATATCAAAGAGGAAATAGTTATAAGTAAAGTTCTTAGAACATTACTTCCCATTTATGCAATTAGAGTTTCTGCAATTCAAGAAAGAAGATGTGAAGAAAATCATAAGATAAATTTAGAATCCATAGTTGGAAGATTAACTACATTTGAGCTAGATAGCTATGATAACTATGTTCTAGCTACCAATCACATTGAATCAACATTTAAAGCCAATCTTCCACTTAAGGAGAAAGGCAAGAAGATAAAATATTCTTAGTTAAAAAGTGAAGAAGAATCAAAATAGAGTTTTGATAGTGATCTTAAGGTGGTTGAAGCTCTACTAGCAAGAAAATATTCAAGAGGAAAAGGAAAATACAAAGGCAAGGTTCCTCTAATCTATTTTTCTTGTGAAGAAATTGGACATATTGCTGCTAGGTGTCCAAATAAGTAGAATAAGGATGAGAAGAAAGGTCATAAGTGCAATGGTAAGAACTTAGACTTCAAATAATTCAAGGACAAAGGTAATAAAACATGTTTCATGGCTAAGAATTCTAATGATTCTGATGATAATGAAGAAAATGAAATTGTTTACACTACTGTAAAAGATGAGTCTGATAATGATGAGGAAATGACACTTATTTCTCATGTGAGAAAAAAATGATACATGGATTATAGATAGTGGTTTCTTTCATCATATGACTAGAGATAAAACTAAGTTTGAACATTTTGAAGACTATGATGGTGGTAGTGTGAGGTTTGGTGATAATGAACCTTGTTGCATAAAAGGAAGAGGAAGAATCTCACTAACACAAGAGCTTGTATGTGATAATGCATATTTGGTAGAAGGACTAAAACATAATCTATTGAGTGTGGAAAAACTACTTAATAATGGATTCAAAGTGGAATTCATGCATGGAAAAGCAAGATTTCTAGATGATGAAGGAAAGCTGATTGGATTAGGCACCCAAACAAAAGGTAACTCATTTTATCTTGAACTTGGTGAATGTTCATGCTTTATTGCTCAAGTTAAAGAAAGTTAGTTATGGCACAGGAGGTTGTGTCATGTGAACTTTGATAACTTAATAAAAATTAGTAAATTTAGAAAAGTAAGAGCCATTCCTAACATAAAAAAATGTAAGCTTGGTCTATGCAAGAATTGTCAAATTGGCAAGATGGGAAAGACTAGCTTTAAAAGTAAGAACTATTAGTCTAAAAAAGTTTTAGAAATTGTGCATACTAATTTGTGTGGACCTATTGGAATTGAAAGCTACACTGGTGAAAAGTTTTTCATTCTTTTTGATGATTATTACTCAAGAATGATGATTGTCATGTACTTAAGAGAGAAATTAGAAACATTTGAGAAGTTCAAATGGTATTTGGCCAGAGTTGAGAAGGAAACAAGCAAAAGACTGAAATATTTGAGATCAGACAGAGGTGGTGAATTCATCTCCCATGAATTCAATAACTTTTGCATTGAAAGGGGAACCAAAAGACAAGTATTAGCCCTTAGAACTCCCAAGAAAAATGGAATAGCTAAAAGAAGGAATAGATCTATCATAGATTGTGTAAGAACCCTAATGATTGAAAAGAGCATTGCTATCAAATACTAGAAAGAAGCTATCAACACTGTAGTTCATACCTTGAACCGAGTACATCTGAAGAAGGATTCATTCAAAACCCCCCTATGAGTTATGGTATGTCTATAAACCCAATGTAAGTTACCTAAAAGTATTTGGAAGAAAATGTTACATTTTGAAAGAATCTAAAAAAGGTAAATTTGATGTGAAAGGCGATGAAGGAATATTTTTGGGTTATTCTTGCAAAAGTAAAGCATATAGATGTTTGAACTTGTCTGCTCACAAAGTCATAGAAATTGCACATGTGAAAGTTGATGAGTTTGTAGAAAGAACTAAAGAATAAAGCAAAAGGGAACCAGAAGAATATAGGTGATTTGTTTTCATAGAACTTTATATAGTGCCAAATACACCTGTCAATCAAGATTCTTCTGGTCTCAATTCTTTAGTAACTGAGCTATAGGAATTTGAGTCACATTATGATGCTATTGAGCCAATGCCTACCAAGTCTGAAGGACTCAAGTAGCAAATAAAATAGCTGGAACATGAAGTTGTAGTACAAGAGGATGAAAATGCAAAGCATTCAAAAGGCAAGGAACCTATATTAGCTAAGTATGTCAAGAGACATAATGCACTAGATCAGATCATTGGAGATAAATTTGAAGGAACTATGACAAGAAGTAAGTTGAAAGGTACTTGTTTACTTGCTGATTTTGAACCTAGAAGTGTCAAAGATGCATTAGAAAATGAAAGTTGGATTGAGGCTATGATTGAAGAGATAGAGCAGATAGAGAAAAATAAAACATGAACTCTTGTACCTAGGCCTAAAGATAAAAATGTGATTGAAACTAAGTGGGTATTCATAAATAAGCAGAATGAAGATGGTAAGGTATCAAGGAACAAAGCTAGATTGGTATGCAAAGGATACTCTCAAGAAGAAGGAATAGACTATGGAGAGACTTTTGCTCCTATTGCAAGATTGGAAGGTGTCAGGACCCTACTTGAATATGCTGCATACAAAGGATTTAAAGTTTATCATATGGATGTCAAGTCAACATTTTTCAATGGTATACTAGATGAAGAAGTTTACATTGAGCAACTTGAACATTTTTTTGATCTAGATAAGAAGGACATGGTCTACAAATTACACAAAGCATTATATGGTCTAAAACAAGCCCCTAGAGCATGGTATGAAAGATTGCATAACTATCTTATTCAAATTGATTTTCAAAGAACTAATGATAATAGTAGCTTGTATATCAAAGAAGGACTAGATAAGAAGATTGTTTTGGAAGAAATATTTGTGGATGATATTTTGTTCATAGGAAATGATGATCTTTGCAAAGAATTTTTATAGCAAATGAACAACAAATTTGAAATGTCAATGTTTGGTGAGACCAAATTATTTTTTGGTCTTCAAATTTAGTAGAGTAAAAATGGCATCTACATCACTAATCTAAATACATCAAGGAGATACTGAAAAAAATTGGTATGGAAGAATGCAAACCAATTGGGACTCCTATGTGTACTGGATTGAAACTTACCAAGGATGATGAATCAAAGGAGGTAGATAGACATTGCATAGATCTATGATTGGAAAGTTGTAGTATGTAGTACATAAAAGGCCAGATATTGAACTTGCAGTTGGTAGTGTAGAAATATTTTCAGCAAAAACAAAAGAAAATCACATGATGGCAATCAAAAGAATCATGAGATATTTGAAAGGAACTAAAGATTATGGATTATGGTATAAATTTGGAGGTAATTTGGATTTGAAAGTGTTTACTGATGCACATTGGGCAGGAAACATTGATGACAGAAAGAGTACAAGTGGAGGAGCTTTCTTTCTTAGAAAGAGGTTGGTTTCTTGGACAAGTAAAAAGCAAAATTGTACATCCCAATCCATAGCAGAAGAAGAATATGTTGCAGCAATAGTAAAATATTCTAATATTGTTTGGTTCAAATAATTATTGGAAGGTATGAAGGAAGAAAACAAAGAACCTATTGTTATGTTTTGTGATAATACAAGTGCAATTAACATATCCAAAAATATAGTGATGCATTCAAAAACTAAGTACATTGCAAAAAAGTATCACTTTGTCAGACAATTAGTGTAGGATAAGGAGATCAGATTGTAATATGTTTATACAAAGGAGAAAATTTCTGACATATTCACAAAGCCTTTACCTAAGGATGTATTTTTGTATCTAAGAGGTAAGTTAGGGGTTATTCCCCTATCTAAAGCTCACTAAAATGAAGTTTTAGTGATGCATTAGTAGGTATCAAGTTGAAGATTTTTTTTAATTGATGTATAATAATCATAGAAATATTGCATATGATTCAATACATAAGGTACATTGCTATTTATTTGGTTTTTGTTGTCTTTGGTATGTGTTTTCAAAGAGGGAGAGTATACTATCATATCTTTCTAAAATTTGAATTTGTTTATGAAGAGTTTGATGTTTGTATAGAAGCTATGTAATTCCTTCATAGAGGGAGATTACTATATTTGAGGAGTTTGTGGAATGAAATGTAAGAGGGAGAAGCATTCTGTCAGAAAAAGACTTGTTTTTTAATTTCATTCTACTATGACATGTTGTGTTGCCATCAATGCCAAAGAGGGAGATTGTTGGATACAATTTTTTAATTGTGTGTTGTCTTTGATATTTTTGATAAGATAAATAGGTTTTAAGGGATCGTGAAACCCATAAGTTTTACAAAAACAAGGCTAGTAATAAGCAAAAGAAGCCCAGCCAAAATAGAGGTCCAACAGCTGAAAAAAAAAAGCCTAAAGGCCCAGCCCAAAACAAAGGCCCACAGAAAGGCCAGAAAACAAACAAACTAAAATAGACTACAGAAAGCCTATCCAAAATCCAAAATCCAAGAAGATGAAAAGACAAAAGACAAGAAAACTAGTCTTTGGTTATCTTCTCCATTTCATGCATAGTCTGAGCTACCTCAACTATCTTTTGTTGCTCCTTTGCCATTTGATCCTGGACCTTCTCCATGCCCTGATCCATACTAGTGAACATACTGATCGTGGCTTTGTCATCATCCGGCCTGGCCTTATCCCTGTTCTATCCTCCCTCCTCCACCAGCAAGCCCCTATCCTTAAGTTTACCAGCAAGGGATTGGATGTTGTCATTCATTGAACTTAGGAGAGAAATCATCTGACTTGCCAAGTTGTGGTTGTAGCTTTCAAGATTTCTAAATCTCCTTTTATTTAAGCTTTCTCTATCATCTTGGTCCTCCTGGCTGTCATTACCTATCTTATTCTTAGTACTTTCAATCTAGGATACCCTTTCTCTAACTTCCTCCAGCTCATGGAAGAGCCATTTGATTAATCTGAAGTTGTCAATCATACTACTGCGGGCATTATTCAGAAGGTTCATTCTAGTCTCCCTTGCGTTGTCTAAAATGGCTAGGATAGCTAGGTCTATGAGCTCATTGAGCCTAGGCTGCTCCAGCTTGTCCACCAGGATCTGAGGGTTCATAACTTCCCTAGAAATCCCCATAGTAGTAGTCCTCACATTGAAATTTTTCTAGGCCTTTCTTCTATTTTTGACTTGCACTTCCCCCTCATTCTCACTAGTGATGACATTCACTTTTTCCTCCGAAGGAGGCTGAGACTAGACAGGGGAGAGGGGAAGAGGAATAGCATCCGTCCTCTAATTTCTAGTCTCCTCAACTCTCACTACCTCCCTCTTCCATTTTTTCCCAAGTTTCTCCTCTTCCAACTCCTCCTCTAACACTTTGTTAGAATCTTTCGTATCCAGTTCCTCCTCATCCTCAACATAACCCTCTTTTGCTTGAGCTTGGTCATGATCCCTAGGGCTTTTCCTACTGGGAATTGTAGCTGTGGACTATTTCTTGTCTTGACCTTTTTTCTTCTTTCCTGAGGAAACATTCTCCTCCTCCAAGCTAATGCTCTCAATGTCATCAGAGTTTGAAAAAAAGTTGGAGCTGCCTTTTTCAACATCCTTAACTTGAGGAGGGTTATTGCATATAGACTGAGCTTTGAAATGCTCATGGATGAGGAGCAATAATCCCTCATGCAAAGTAGGGTTAACAGTGGATTTCTTCTTGAAACTAGAGATTTCCTTGTTCAAAGAAGTGAGAAGGTAAAAGGGAATGGAAATTCTACTCTTATGGTGAAAATGATTTAAAATCATAAAATGGTGAGTTCTGACCTGATCAAACCTAGGGTCCAGGGTAACATAATCAATGAGGGAATATAAAACATACCTTCAGAACTTCTTTATAGTCTCTGTCACATAGAAAGACTCTTTCTTTCCCAACTTGTTCATCTCTGCAGAATTTTTCACGAACTCCTTGACTGCATTGGATGAAAGTTTCTTATCCCTGTAGAATTTGAAACCCTCCATAGGGATACCAGTGACCTCCACAACCACCTCCTCTATGATTTGGAAAGAAACCCCGTTCACCTTGACCTTGCCATTGTTCCATGAGTTCACCATGCTATTGCTGACCTCAGGGTCAAAACCATGGAGTTTCTTGAAAAAATTCACAACCCCGCCCTTTTCTAGTTTTTTCCAGACTTTGCCCATATTCTTCCACTTCTCCACTTCACCCGTCGGCTCCTTCCTGCTCCGTTCTCCGGTCATGACATCCATTTTTTCTTCAACTATTCTCATGAGCCCCAATCTTTGCAATTTTTTTCTAGCCAAGATTTTGGCTCTGTTTCTATTATTGGGTTCGTGATCATTCGCCTCTCTGATACAATAGCAAGTGAAAATGATAACGATCCTCCAAATGTGTTGAAATGACGGAGAAAATCCCTTGAGATTATGAAAACCAAGAAACTTATTATGGCTCATGCCAACATCCAATCTTTCTTTATTAAACATGACAACAGTTAGATTGACCCATACTTCCGTGGATTTTCTCCAACTTGATTAGTGACTTAGCCTCCATCGAAAAATCTTTTTCAAAATGCCAGATCATCTCTTTGTCTACTCCCACCCCTTTGTTAGTGAACCAATTAGCAACTGGATTTGCCTCTCTAAATGCATGAGTGACGTTGACCTTCTCAAATTTTGTGAGGGCAGCACGTGTCTCATCAATTATATTTGTAATCGACCACAAGGGGGGAAGATTCCATTAATATTTTCAATTATGTTTTTGGAGTCCCCTTCAAGAAAAAGTTTGGAAATGCTAGCTTTACCACACTGCAAGCAGCTCTTGCTTCAGCCAAATGGTTGGTCTGGGTTCTAAGTGAGAAAGTAAAGGCCACAATCCCCTCCCCAAAACTATTTCTTATAATTCCACTGCTTCCAGAGGGGCCAGGGTCGCCCTTAGAAGTGCCATCAAAGTTGGCTTTTGACCATCCTTCTGAGGGTAGAATCCATCTAGCATCCTGTCTTTTGGGATTTCTGTCTTTTTCTTTAACTGTCTTCCTATCCCCTATATCAACTTCCCCCTCCTTCATCACTTGAAGGTTTTCTTTTATGTTTTTCAAAATCTTCCTTCCTAGAATTATTGCTAGCTCCTCTCTGTCCCTGAAAATTTTGTTGTTCCTTTCCTTCTAGATGCTCCAGCAAAAGTGTGGCAAAAACCAGGCATAATTATCCTGCCAGCCTGCAATTTTACAAAGGCTTTTCCAACGACTGAAAAAGTTGATAAGGTTATCTGGCTAGCACCATAGAATCTCCATATCCTGATTAAGAGAACTCCACACCTCCCTAGCAAAGTCACATTGAATGAAGATATGATTTCCCGACTTAGACTGGTTTTTATAGAGCGGGCATCTGCTGGGCATAACATGGCCTCTCTTCATGAGATTATCTTGCGTTAGGATTTTGTTCTGAAGGGCTAGCCAATAAAATATGTTGATCTTTGGAGTGAGGCCTGTGAGCTAGGCATCTGCCCAAGGGGGTTTCTCCTTTAAACCCCAGAGAGAGTTGTAGCCAGAAGCTACAAAATAACTTCCATTGGGATTATCCCTCCAGAATAGCTCATCCTTATTATTACTAGAGATCAAAGAGTTAAGCAAAGTCATTATTGGTTTCAAATCCTCAGAAATGAGGGAAAGGTCTCTCCATTCCTAACCAACCCTATAATTGCTTATTTTAAACCCATATAGCTTTGTGCATTCTTGCACCCATCTCTCAAATACTAGGTTGTTAGAAAATGGGCCTTGACATAACCACCTATCAGACCAAAATTGAATATCCTCCTGATTGCCTAGTTTCCAAGAGACCCTCACCTTAGCCAGGTCCCTAGCCTTCAGGATACCATTCCAAATAGTCGACCCTTTAGGGATGTCATCATTGAATAAAGTAAAATGACGAGAGGGTCTTCTAAAGTATTTATTTTCTAGAATGTCTCTCCATTCACCAGTGTTATTGAAGATTCACCAGATTTGTTTTGCAAGAAGCACCTTATTGAGATGGGTAAGCTTTCTGATGCCCAGACCACCATACCTCTTGGGGAGGCAGACCTTCTCCCAGGCAACAAGAGGGTACCTTTCCTTTCCTTCAAGTCCAGTCCATAGAAAGTCTCTTTAGATTTTCTCCATTTTCTTTGCAAATTTCATAGGAATTCCAAAAAGGCTCAAAGCATAAATGGGAAGGTTCTGAAGAGTGGATTTGACCAGTAAACATTTTCCAGCCTAGCTGAGAGAGGCACCTTCCCATCCAACCATCTTCTTGTTGAATCTGTCCAGAATACCATTCCAAAAAGAGTCAGGGGGAGAGGAGCCCAAGGGGAGCCCTAAATAGGATGAAGGGAGAGAGCCCACCCCACAACCAAGGATTCTGGCAATTTTCCTTTGTCTGACTTCAGGGGTGTTAACAAAGAAGGTCAAGCTTTTGTTCCAGTTAATCAGTTGTCCAGTCCCTCTGGAGTAAGTATCAAGAACCTCTTTCAAAGTCTTAGCTTCTTTCATAGAAGCTTCCCCCCCATTATAGTGTTGTCCACAAATTGCTGGTGAGTGAAGCAGACATTTCTTGAAGAAGGCTTAATCCCTTTAAGACTTCCTTCAAACTTTTTACATTCAATAAGCCTCCCAATGCATTCAACTAAAATAATAAAGAGGATAGGAGAGAGGAGGTCTCCCTGCCTGAGACCTCTAGAAGGTTTAAAGAAATTAGAGGGGGATCTATTAATTAGAAAAGAAAGAGAGGAGGTAGACACCAATTGAGAAATGAGTTTACACACTTCATTTTCAAAACCAAAGGCTTAAAGGACCTTCCCAAGAAAGGACCAATCCACCCGATCACAAGCTTTTGAAATATCTAGTTTGAGCAACATACCTTCCCGCTTGGAAGCTTCTAAAGAATGAATAACCTCATGAACCATCAGCACTGAGTCCAAGATTTGTCTCCCAGGAACAAAGCTAGATTGTTGATGTGATATGATCAGATGCAAGATTTTAAGCATTCTGGAAGTGAGAACTTTAGAGATGATCTTGTAGAAAGAGTTGCACAAACTGATAGGCCTAAACTTGTCAAAAGAGTTAGCCCCTAGGGATTTAGGGATGAGAACCAAGAAGGTAGAATTTATCTCCTTAAGAATACTTCTAGCTCCAAAGAACTCCTGAACTGCCTTAACCATATCCCCCATGACCACCGGCCAATACATTTGGAAGAAAAAGGTGAGAAACCTGTCCAAACCAAGTGATTTGTCACCAGGTAGGGAGAAAAGGGCCTCTCTAACTTCCAAAGCATTAGGAATAGCATAGAGAAGTTTATTTTGGTGGGGTTGAATAATCTGAGGAATACAAGAGATGATATCCTCTTGGTCCACCTTGGAAAGCAAGGGGTCCTTAGAGAGAAGAGAAGAGAAGAAGGAGACTGCTTCAGCTGAGATATCTGGATCTTTAGACAACAACATCTATTCCTTCCTGATTCTAGAGATCTTGTTGTTAGCCCTATGTTTTAGGGTGGAGAGATGAAAGAACTTCGTGTTCTGATCTCCATCCTTAAGCCATGTGATTCGAGATTTTTGCCTCCAGAACTTTTCTTCCTTGTTGATGATGTTATGAAGATCTGACGAGATCAACAACTCATTATATCCTTCCTTCTGTATACTATCTTGGATAACAGATAGATT
The DNA here is from genome assembly GCA_028749045.1 of Cupressus sempervirens. Classification (NCBI taxonomy): domain Eukaryota; kingdom Viridiplantae; phylum Streptophyta; class Pinopsida; order Cupressales; family Cupressaceae; genus Cupressus; species Cupressus sempervirens. The sequence goes on from CM053785.1 coordinate 88,090,398, forward strand.
TTCTAACAACTCCTCCTTGTCATGGAAAATATGGCCAAAATAAAACTTTTTCCAAATTTTTACCATCCTCTTCATATTGCTAAGCTTTTTGGTGACTCTAAACATGGCTGAACCATCAACACCAATCCCCCACCATCTTTTGACATTATCCAATAGGTCGGGGTGAGTAGTCCACATTTTCTTGAACCTAAAAGGGAAATTTCTCCTGGGCTCAAGAGGGGACACCAAAAGAGAAATGGGGGAGTGGTTAGAACCAACTCTAGGAAGCAGAGATAGTCTACAGCTAAAAGAGTGCAACAAATCCAGGGAGATTAAAGCTCTGTCCAATCTTACCTGAATGCAGTCCTGACCATCTCTCTTGTTAGACCAGGTAAAGTTACCCCCCAAGAGCTCCAAATCCATTAGGGCCAAGTCATTGATGAAATTGGAAAGATCCTACTTACTTTCCCAATCCGGGGCCAATCCTCCCATCTTCTCCTTGTCCTCCAGCAGAGAGTTGAAGTCTCCCAGGATTATGCCTTTCTTAATGTCACTGGCTTGCACCAACTTTTCAACTTTGACCCAGTAATTTTTTCTATCTCTCTTGTTTTTGGGAGCATAAATGTTCGTTAAAAACCAGAAATCATAAGTTTGCAAATGTTGAACTCTACAGAAGAGGATGTTATCTTCATCATACTCGGGCATAATATTGAAATGTTTGTTATTGAATAATAGCAACAGCCCTCTAGATGCTCCTTCTGAGTTTGGGGCAATTCCACTCATGTTGCTATTAAATCTAATATTTTCCAAATTTTCTTTCTTCATTTTCGTTTCCTAAATAAGAAATATATCAGGCCTTTGATCCCTTATCATATTTCTTACAACTTCTTGCTTGTGGATTCCATTGAGTCCATGAATATTCCATGACAGGATCTTCATGCTTTAATTAATGAGCAGGCTTCTTGGATGGTGCGCTGCATTCCATCCATGATGTTTTTTCTTGCTTCCTCCTTCCTTATTTCATTCTTGTTTTTCCTTCCCATTGGGTTTGTTTTATGACCAAGATCTACCTTGGCCTTGCTTCTAGTTGAAGTAGGAGAGGTAGGAGAGGGGTCCCAACTATTATTCTTCTTTCTTCTTCTGACTTCTGTCCAGGGTGGCTCTTCTTCTTCTTTACATAAATCAGACAAAGCATCTAGCCTGGCTAGTTGTTTCGATGTTGAAGCAGACATCCATTCAAAGATTCTATTTACTATTATAGGGGGTTCCCTACTAACTAAGTTTGTGGAGCTTTGAGACATTGGTTCCCCTTCCTTTTGTTCCTCCATAGAGTCTGGGACAGAGGAAAGGTTTGGATCAACCTCCTCAGAACTCTCAGGGATTTGAGACTCCATAATACTTGCCTCTTTGAGATTATCCTTGGTTTCCTTCATTTGGGAAGGGTTGATTTTGTCCTCAGTTTTCGCTTTCCCTTCTCCTTCCAGTGCTTCCACTACAACCTGGAGGTCCTGAGGTTTAGCTTGGAGATCAAGAATAGAATCATTAGCTTTTCCTTCAGCCTCTCCATTTTTCTTGACTTGCATTTCTTTCTTCTTCCAAATCTTTTTGGGAACATGAGCAGCTTTCTTCCCTCCTTGAGGGTGGGCCTTTCCCCCCATTCCTTTTCCTTTGAATAGTGGGTAGAATCCATCCTTATGGTCTGCCTTCTTACAATGGAAGCATGCAAAAGGCACACTTTCATAGTCAATCTTTTCAATTCTGCTTCCCAATCAAGATTGAAATTCTATAACTTGAGGCATATCATGTCCTTCGGTCGCTCCTACACATATCCTTGCATAGGTAAGTCTCTTCTTAGCTGTCGTTACAGGATCAATGGAAAGAAGCTCTCCAAAATACCTAGCAATGCCATCAAAGACGTCCTCATGCTAGTATTCCATGGGTAATTTTGGGAGTCTAATCCAAACTGGAGCCTGGGATAGGAAATCATTATTCAAGTCTAGATTGGAAGACCATTTTTGCAAGATTAAAGTAGATCTCCCCAGAGACCAGTTCCCTATGCACAAGATTCTAGAAAAGTCTTCCGAGCAAGAAAACTCAAAATTCATGAAACCTTTAGCCATTGTTGTCACCTCTACATGCCCCTTTAAATCCCATTTGTTTCTGGTAAAAACCCTCACAACATCAATGTTGGGCCTTGGCCCTATATATTTTCCCACTAGAGTATTCACCATACTGAGGATATTGTGGTCTATAATTTCTTGAGGAACTTCCAAAGAAAAGATACCCTTCTCCTTGTCTGATTTATCAATGACTTTTGGGAATGTCGACTTACCTGATGGTTTGACTCCAAATAGGTTCGACCAGTGCCCCTAGGCCCCAGGTGGCCCACCATCCAAGTGAAGGGGAGGAATCTTCTCACCTGGGTGAGGCAAAAACTTTCATGGGTCCCCATTCTTTGAGGTGTCTGCATCATTCACCTCTGATTCCTACCCTACAGCTACAGATTGCCCCCAACACCCGTGTTCTCCCGATTCTCGCCTAGCTGCTGATTCAAAATCTCATTCCCGCTCACTCTGCATGCTCCACTGATGTTACACAAATGTCATATCATTTATTAGTCAGAGTCTACTGTGCTTAGCTTGTTAGAAAAGTAAAAGAAAGAGTCTACAGAGCATTTCTAGAGGTTACACTATGAAGATAGTTTCTATCGAGCTCACTCGAGCATTGAAGGCTTTTGTAGCAAAGATTAATTTATACCAAGCTAGCAAGGTCAGCAAAGGAAAGTTAGTTCTTACCGAGTTAACTCGATCTCCAAAGGATTTTGCAAAGTTTGAAGTGTTTACTGAGCTTCACTTGGTTAACACTGGAAATCATTTTCTAGAGTAGTGTTTATCGAGCAAGGTTAGCTAATGAAGGATTTTATTGTTTTGGAAAATGAAGTTCATTTTTTTAATGTAATATTTGTAGCCGACTAATGTATGGTTTATTAGTAAATGTAACTTGTAAATGGCCAATTTGACAATTTGTAATGTATAAATAAAAGGTCAAGTTGTGGATTCTAATTGTATTGGAATGAGTATGAAAAAGAATTGATTATGTGAAGAGGAATTGTAAGCCAAGGATCAGATATCCTTAAGGAGAAGCAGAGTTGTATTCGATTAGTAAGGATCTATTGAAGAAAAGAATAGATCTGTATCTACAAAGTTCAGTTGCATCTCTTTTAGGTCACTTATTGTTACTTTCTCACCATTGTAATAGTAATTTCTAAAATCTCTTAACAGAGTTGGTCTAACAACCATTTTGTAAATCCTCTAACAAGGTGGACAGCTCTACTGAATTGTTCTAAAGTCCTCTAGCAAGGTCACTCCTAGTAGGTTGATTAAAGCCTCTACCATGGTCACCCTAACAGTGTGTTTTGTAACCTTTAATAGGGTTGTCTCCTAACATGGTTCACTTTAGAAGAGTGAAAATTGGTAGCTAGTTACTTGATGGTTTTTACCATATTGGGTTTCCATGTTAAATCTAGTGTCTCCTATGTTCATGTTATTTACTTTTGCATGCATATAGTAATTGTGAATGCTTAAGGTTTAATAACAACTTAATTTATCGAGTTACAACATTTTCTCCATGTGGCTACTGAGTGACAACAATAACTAGTTATTTAAAAAATCTAAGGGATTTGTACATTATTTTTGTGGTAATTGATTCACCCCCCACCCTCTCAGTTACTTCATTTATATTTCCAACAATTTTGTAGTTTGATTATTGATTGTATAAGAAATATAAAGAGTTCATCTTATTCTATTTAAGTATGTTTTTATATTTTTCTAAGAAGTGCAATTCAAAACATTTCTATAGCTCTCTTGTTTGGTATCAAAGCATGTTTATTGAATCTTGTTGAGGATTGAAGAAGTACAATAAGGAATTATGAATTATGGTCTTTGGTGAATGATCAAGTATATGAAATACAACTCATGCATACTCGATTTTGACTATTATTTTTCTAGGGGCAACATAACACTAGTAGTTACAATTAGATCATTCAAAGCCATAGACCTATATCATGGTGATCACTAAGTTAGGTCTACAAAGGAATTAAAATGGATAGACAATGTTGTGAACCTTGCATTCTTCTTGTATATTCTTCCTTCTCTTCGTTAACATATTTAATAGAAGTATAGGTACCACTCTTTTTTTTCTCTACTAGTGTTGATGTATGTAATCGGTCTTAAGAAAGTGTAATATGTAGGATTGTCTTGTTATACAATTCTTTTGGTATTTCATTATGAATTCTCCTACCTTTTAAGTTACATCCCATGTAATCACATATGATGAATGCACACATGATTGATAAATTTTGCATGAATATGTGATCAATACATGTGGTCTTTATTAAAATATTTTGGTCAATATTAAATATTCTTGATAATATTTTTAATGTGGAGAGAAGTCGGGGAGCACAAAAATGAATGACTAATAGTGCAAGTCTTTATTTTTATTTGGTTGACACTCTTTGAAACATTGGAAATCTCTAGTTTGATGAGATGATTTGGAAGGGGCTATTTATTGTTGTTAGGTCTCACTCTTTGAAACATTGGAAATAATAAGTTTGATGAGATTATTTTGAAAGAGATCCTTGAGTACATTATGTTTGATGCTTTTTCCCAGGCTAAGAAGATTAATGTACAAATTAAACTTGGTTATTATAGAGACAATGAAGTTGAGGTAGAATTCCCACATAAATTTCCCCATCATGTTGTATATTAATATCATACTAATTTTAATTATCTCCATTCTCAAAGGATATTTTTAGTTTTTATAAAGTGTATGTTGGCTCCCCCTAATAAAGGGTATCAATAACATATATCTATTGTTTAGTTTTGATTTTTATTTTGATATTATCATGTTTACATTGAACGTGATCTTGTTAAACACTAATTTTGTCAGAGGCACTAATTATTCTAGACACGGGAAGACTAAGATGTGAAATATTCTTCACTTTGAAGAATTGAATGGATATAAAGTATGTTCATGTGAACAATGGAATGGTTAACAATGTGTTACAACCTATTGATTTGGAGTTTGTAAATCAAAATATATATAGCTGCACATGTTCAACATTTTCCTTGATATTACAATAACCTTCTAGATTAGGTTTTGAGTTATCTATTCTAGGGTATGATTTAGATATATATAGGGAACCTTCATTTAAATATTAAAGGGTTTGTGTTAGATTAGGTTTTGGTTACATGGTTTGATTTCAAGACAAGTATGATCTTAGATTAGGGTTCTTGATTAGGGTTATGGTTAGATACCTAGGGTTGTACATTACCTTGTTTTAGTTACGAACCTGTAGGGTTAAAGATTAGGGTTAAAGAGTTTTCACTTGAGTTAGGGTTAGAAATTAGGGTTAGAGTTTGAGTTAGGGTTAAGGTTATGGTTAGTGTAATCTTTTAGGGATAAATGCAAATCTAGCTCATTCTAATATTTTTTAATTTTCTACTCTAATTTTTTTTTAATTTTTTTTTTCCTAATGTTAAATTCTAATAATTCAAGTTTAATGTTTTTTCTAATATTTTCTAATGTTATATATACTAATTTATTTTCTTTAATGTTAAATGTAGTAATATTTTCTAACGTTTAATACTAATTTATTTTTCTAATATTGTACAAGAAATTAACATTTTTTTAATATTTCACTTATTAATGTTTTCTTAATAATTCTACAATGTTATATTGTTTTTCTAATATTTTCTAATTTTCAAGACTAATATTTTACAATATTTTTTCTAATATTTTCTCATAGTTTTCTAACATTTTTCAAACTAATATTTTAAAATATGTTTTCTAATATTTTTCTAATATTTAAAAATGTAATGCTTTTTCTCATGTTTTCCTAATAAAACTAATAATTTTCTAAATTTTATTTTCTAATATTCTACACTATTATTTTAAAAATATTTTATAATTTTTTTCTAATATTTCCTAATTTTTAGGACTAACATTCAAAAAAATATTTTCTAATGTTTTTTCTAATATTTTTTATGTAATATTTTTTCTAATGTTCTAGTATTCTAGATTAACATTTTTAAATATTTTCTAATGTTTTTCTAATATTCTAAACTATTATTTTTTTAATATTTATCTAATTTAACACTAATTTTTTCCTAATTTTTTTTTCTAATTTTCTATATTACTGTTTATCTAATATATAACTAACATATACAAAAAAACTATAAATGTTAAATTAATATAATTAAATAACATAAATAAATAATAAAAATATTGAATTAATATTAAAATATTCTTTAAAAACATAAAAAAAACCAAAAACAAAATTAAATCATAACATATAGACATACCTGAAATTGTGTGAAGACGAGAATTTTAGAGGAGAGTGATAGAGCATGCTAACCAATAGGGGACGTTCGCTCAATCTCTAAGTCAACAATCAACACTATAAAATAAATAGTGAATGGTAAAAATGGCGTTTAAAGTGAATGGAAATTGGTGATTATATTTTCATGCGAACATGTTTTGAAATTATATTCATGCGAACATATTAACCTAGTTCACACGAACATATGCCAAATGTGATTTGGTGATTTTACAAATTTTTATTGTTTTCTTCATCCCACTAAAGTGGAACCTATTATTGTGGGTTCACCCTAGAGTCACTGCTGAAAAGCATGAAAAAATCATTGAATCTAGAAAGTTTGTAAGTGATGATTATTTTATCAAATCAAAGGATTTTTATTTTTTTGTAAACAATTGCCAAGGCAAGATGTTGAGGCAGAGTGTTCAACATATCACTCAAGAAAATGAAAAGGAGTTGATGGACAACCTAAAGGTAGACATTAAGAAAGGAGTGGAGGATATAACTCTAGCAAGAGGGAGACAATTTCTTAATGAAGTAGGTATCATGGTTTTACCAGGATGTGATTTGAGTGCATCCTATATCTTTGATAGCTTGATCAAATTTGGAAAGATAGCTATGAAATTGGATGTGTAGGGTGTGAAGGATGTGATTGATGGTTCTAGATTTTTGGAAGATGAAAAGTCTATGTTGTTATGGTCCCTCTATCCTCCACACAAAAGGCCATAGACTATTGATAGTGATCAAGATTTTTGACACTTGATGACATAAAAGTTGGGACAACAAACCCTAATAAATTAGTAACTATGCAAGTAGATATGGCCCTATTTAACTAGTGACACATGAAACATATGACATTTGAGAGAGAAAATTTGAAGACAATGTAGGAGATCCTTCTAAAATAGGAAGACCACAAATCTAGCCGATGACTCAATCATCAGATGATGCCTTCAAGAGTGAATTGGAGAGACTGTTGGAGGAAAATAAAAGGCTAAAGGATATATCATTTACTAGAAGGAAAAAATTTGGTTCTATATTAAAAAATAGTTTGAAGATGTTGCTAACCAAGTTAGGGAAGTTTGGAATTTATACAATGTAGACAATCCTATGGTCCACTAGCATAATGAGATATATAGAAAACTTGTCAAAGAAAAAAATGATCTTGTAGAGGATGGAGATATACAAGAGGCAAATAAGTTGATCAATGATCATGTAACATATACACCCAAGATTTTAAAAGTACTTTTCAATTATCTGAAGATTTGGTAACAAAGCATTGATTTCTATCCTGAGATGATGCAGATGGAAAAACATTGGATTGGGAAACGTGGATAGGGGTTTTCCATTATATGTAGGAATAGGCCCTAGGAGCAGCAAGGGATGAAGATCTAGAGATGACTAGGACTAACGAGAAGATTGAAAGGATGATTGAGATGGAGATGAAGGCTTGTGAAGTGATCATTTTTACAGACCTTCTTGAGGATGATAAGTACCAGGACAATAGAAAACAATGCAATGATTTTATTGAGGAATCAAGAATAGATTCATCTCAAAAAAAAATTTCTTTGATAAACTTTTTATGTTTAATCAACATTTATTATTAATCAGTTGGATTAGGATAAATTTTGTATAGAAAGGGTCACATCTTTTTAGTTTGTAAAAAAATTGGTGTCTATAATTATAAGAACCAAATTTGGACATCATCATCAATTTTTTTACACACTTATATTTTAAAGAGAAGCTAAATCCTTTTGTTCACTTTGGATTGTGTTATCTATATGCACCAGCAACACATGTATTTATGGTGATAGATTTTAAGTTCAATACAAGGATTTCAAGTGCTAGATTGATCTCTTGGTCATATCATTAATGTCTTGTGCATTTTGTTTCCTTAGATCAAATTTCAAAGTTCTCTTTAATTGATTATTATATTGATTGAATATAGTAAGTTATTTCACCTTTCTTAAAACAATAATAATGTATTGATCAGTCAATCTACATCATTGGCTTATTGGACTCTTTAGGGGAGCTAAATTTAATAAGACTTTATATTGAGTTTTACTTAAAGTATTCAACAATTCATACATCATCAAGGTGATAACAATTTATATTGAAGGGATCCATTATTTTTCTTTGAGGGTTACTTTAAACATTTTGACTGATTGATAGAATAATGATAAAGACTCCATTGGTTAAGGCACTAGTCTATTGATTATTTATTTGAATCTTCATGCTGATTGTAGAAAGGACATACATCCAAGTAACAAAGGTCATAAAATCCATTATACATTCATATATTACACCTACAAACATTTATAAACTTTTAAAAATTCTTAAAATACTTCAATTTCACAAATTATCTACTCTAAAAAGCCTCTAGGGTGTGAGGTATAGGCCTACTAGCCTTGGTTCTATAGAGCCAAAATTGTGAGGTTCACATTCAGTTAGAGTGGAATCTATCAATTTAAAATTTGCAATTAAGGATTCTCATAATTGGATCACCATTTAATAGGAAACTTAATATGATAATTTGGGCACCAACAGATCCTAAAGAGACACATTATCCAATAGTAAAAAGAATTTTTAGATATTTTAAATGTACACCTAATTATGGATTATGATTTGACAAATCACATTATTTTACTCTATGTGTATACATTGATGCGGATTGGGTAGGAAGTGTAGATGAAAGAAAGAGAACTAGTGGTGGAGCATTATTATTGGGAGGAAGATTACATTCTTGGATAATAAAGAAATATGATTGTGTTGCATAGTGTATGATAGAAGTAGAGTATGTAGCAACAAAAAATAGTTATAATTAGATTATTTGCACCAACAAAATGTTAAAATATTTTGGGATTGAGTTTATAGAGAATTTTATTATACATTATAATAATACAAGTATAATTAGTGTGTCATAAAATGCATTTTTACATTCAAAGACAAAGCATATATTTTAAGTAACACATTTTTGGAGAAAAATTTGCATAGAAAGAGAAAATATTGGACTATGCCATCACAAAGGACAAAATAGAATACATCTTTTAAAAAAATTTAGAAAAGAAAATATTTGAGTGCTTGCAAGGTATTCTTGAGGTTATATCCCAACTAACTTTTGAGTAATTGGTGTAGAGGTTGCATTAGTCCATTAGTAGTAGAGAACTATTTCTTTATTTGGAATGGATGCTTGATGCTTCTCCTATGGGGGAGTATTTATGTTTGACCCAAGTCATGAAGGACTCTTGGTATTGGTATTTAATAGTATCTTTGGAAACTTGAGCTTATAGAAGATCATACTTAGAGATTTTACATAATCATACATTTTTCAATGAGGTTAATGGGGGGAAAAGTAGTACCATGAAAACATCTTTTGGGAGAGAGAACTATCATGAAAGATTAGCCTTTGAGAGGGAAATGTTATTAAAGGATATATTCTATTGATTAATGGACATTATTTTATTTTATTTATGAAGAAGATTTGAAATATGTTGATGTATGGGTGAGGCTAGCACCTTAGTTGTTAATGGTTACATCCATGGACAACATGAATAGGAGAGAAGATACAACATATATATATATATATATATATATATATATATATATATATATATATATTTGGTATTCATATCAAACTTAGAAAAAACATTTATCTATGTTTTCATCAATACTAAAGGGGGTGATTGTTAGTATGAATGCTGATAGTATTCCTACATGGTAGTATCCTATAAGTGTTGGAGACATGATTTAGTGGTTATGTGTTGCATTCATTACAATTTTTCCATTGATGTCAACATAATGGTTATTTTGTAAAGACTAGTAGAACAACAAATAGAGATTGGCTCCACATTCTTTGAGGATTGAAGATATTATTATGCAAACTTTGTATTATAGTCTAGGGTATATTTATACACTACATTTAAGATCACATAGAGAAAAATAAAGACTAGATAGAGCTATGAAGAATTTGGTAAAAGTAGCTATCAAACAGTTTTTCTAGAAAGCAGGTACCATTGTTTAGATTTTATCTCTTAAGAGAGATGGAATACGGTTAAGTGAGATAAGATATAGGTTAAAGACATATGAAGGATAATTTAGTAAAATATGAATAATGAGATAATCAATGAGTGTAAAGTTATGAAGATTGTAGGCCAATAAATTACTTGTAATTGTGAAAAGGTGAAATATTGCAATGAAACATGTAATATCCAAAGTTGGCCCTATATTATTATTGTAAATTAGGAAATCGTTAAGGTCAACTGAATGAATTTTTTTTAGAAATTAGTGTATAAAAAAATTAAATTCCTTGTCATAAAGTAGATTAGTGAGATTTTCATAAAGTAGATTAGTGAGATCTAATGCAGATTTTATATTCAATGAGATCATATTGTGATCTACAAGCTTGAGTGCAAATATCTTTTTGATCAAATAAGATATTGGTGTACTTGATTCATAGTGAGATTAAAAGGAACTATTATTTTCCAGATAAGTTGATGATGGATAGTTGTTGATGTACACTTGTATTATTCAATGAGTATAATACTAAAGATGTTTGTACACTAGGTCCATCTATCTTCTTTTCAACTCCTAATAGGGATTGAAAGCCTGATAACAAGGAATCATATGTATTGATTGTATTTCATTGACTCCTATTGGGTTCCATCCTTTAACAAGGAACTTTAATATCAGTACATCATCTTCTAGGTGTAATTCCCACTAAGGTTTTCCTTTGATCAACGGTTTCCCTAGTTAAACAATCTAGTGTTATTGTATATCGTTATATTTCTATCATTGTTGTGTCTAGTATTTACATGTTTTAGAATTAATAAGGATATTGAGAGTTTTAAAATTGCATGATTGGTTCAACCCTACCCCCCACCCCCCATCCCCCACCCCAACTCATCTCAATTATCTTGGTGGACTTTACATTCTAACAAGGAGTTGAAGTGGTATATCTTTTTCTTAAAGAAGATCCCAATGAGGAAATGGATGAGGAAGAAAAAAATCTTATTTTTCATATTAGTAAGAATGATACTAGGATTATTGATAGGAGATGTTCACATCACATGACAAGAGATATTAATTAGGTTGATAAACTTGAGGAATATCATGTTGGGTACCCGAAACTAGGGAATGATCTACCATGCCCAATGAAAGGTAGAACTTAATTGATGGTAAATGACAAAATATGATGTGATTATTCATATTGGGTCCAAGGACTATAGTATAATGTATGGAGTATCACTCAATTGAATAATACAATTTAGGAGCTATAATTTCAGAATAAAAAAGTAAATATCTATGATCATGATGATAGAAATATCGATACTAGAGAACAAACAAGTGGTAATATATTTAAAGTAGATTCTATAGTTGATACACATCTATTTCTAAATGTTGAAGATGTGTGGTTGTGGCATAAGAGATTGTGTTTGTTATTGAGAATATGGTCAAGGTCATTATAAAGAAAAGAGCTAGAAGCTTATTGGATTTGCATAAACTTGAGAATTCTATATGCAAATAATGTCAACTTAGTAAGATGAGAAAGTCTAGTTTTTCAAGATTTAGACACATACTTCTAATGATATTCTTGAATCAGTGCACAGTGATTTATGTGAACCAATTAGAGATGAAAGTTACTATGGTGATAGATATTTGATATTATTTATTGATGATTATTATAGGATGATGAACACCATGTTTATGAAGTTAAAGTCACATGCTTTTGATATGTTCAAAGGGTATAAAGATAGACTTGAAAAAGAAATTAGTAAAAAATTAAAATGTTTGAGATATGATAGAGGATGTGAGTATATTTCTAAATTGAATTCATTAAATTTTTTGTTGAGTATGGAATTAAGAGACATCTATCGACACCAAGGATACTATGATGAAATGGGAAATCTTAGAGAAAGAATAGATTGTTTGTGTTGAAAACTTACAATTGGAGCAATTATTGTTTTGTCATTAATGTCAAATACATTGATGAGAAATATTTCTACCTAATCAAACTATCATATCTATTTGATTAATTAAGAGGATTTGAGAAATTTCTCATAACAATAGCACCTCTAGGAGAGGTTGAGTTATGGAAAGGAACCTACAATAGAAATTTGATTAGTTCAAATTTTATAGGACAAAGTGATTGTTTATATCAAAGATGTAAAGCTAAGCTAATCAATAGAGTAAAAGGTTAAGGAATGTTGAGTGATTTTAGTGTCAAAAGAGCCACATTAAGTGCCAATAAAATCTAGTGTTGACTGAGCATCACTATCGAATGGACAAGATAGTTGATGCTAAGATAGAATTTTCACAATGACCTAGTGATTAAGTGATGACCAAGTGTCAAAACTTAGTGATTATTGAGTAACAATGTTAACCATGAATTTGAGGAAATCATGATTTCTAGCCAACTCAGTTGATTTCTTGTGAGATGTAAACCATGTTGAGGATAAGATTGATGAGTTGGATCATTAAATTCATGGTGAGGATTAGGTATGCTATCTATGATCAAATTTTATGGATGAGAATATTTTATAAAAGAAGGAAGATGAATAGATGCAATGAACTTGATGAACTAGATTGTAAAACCTAAGATCTACGGTGATCATTGAAAAAGAAAAATCAAGAATTACCTATTTAAAGAGGTATAGAGATGAACTTAAAACTAGAGGCATATAGAGAAAGGTGAACTAGAGACACACAAGGGTGAACATAAGTGTGTGAAAGTGAAAGAAAAGAAAAAGGAGATTTATTGCATAGATGTTGTTGATATCTATAAGTGAATCTAAGAAGATGGCTTAATTTTTGTTGAAAGGAGAAGTTTTATTGCTTGAATGTTTGCCAAGAAAATTGAAACATAGATGACAATAGGCAACTTGTCAGTGAATCAACACATAAACTGAATAGTGATCTAAATCTGTAATGTCATTTATATACATATAGATCAAAACCCTATTATTTTCTTTCTAATCATTGTAAATAGTTTTTATTGAAATCATTTTAACAAAGTTTGACCTAAAAAACATTTGCAGGACTTAATAGTCTATGAAAATCCTTTAGCAAGGTGACATTCTAATTGGAATGATCAAATTCCTCTAACAAGCCACTCCTAACAAGGTGATTAAATCCTCTGACCAAGTCACATTAAAAAATGTGTATTGTAAACTTTTAATAGGGTTAGCTCTTAATAGAGCTCATTTCAAAAGAGTGACAAAGTAATGACATGTTGCTAGTGGTTTTTCCCAAATTGGGTTTCCACATAAAAATCCTAGTGTTAAATTGGTGTTGAATGCTTTATATGTTTTTCAAATAAAGTTTACATTCAAAAAAGTATGTTATGTTTGGGATAGTAATTTTATTTATTAGTACAATAGATACCATGCAATGACAAGATAAGAATAACATTAAATTTTTTTGTTGAAAATAATTGATCAATTGTATATTGTCCTTGATGTTACACAAAATGTCATATCATTGCCAGTCAGTATATACCAAGCTCACTCGGTTAAAGAACATAGTTTCATGTGTCTGCCAAGCATTCTTGTGTATGTCAAGTTCAAAAGTTAGTGTCTACCAATTTCACTCGGGAGACAAAGGAAACTTGGAAGATAACAAGTGTTAATTGAGCTCACTCAATTATCAAAGAGAATTCACAAATGGTATCATCTATCGCATTGACTTAGAAGACAAAGAAAGTTGGCATGAGATCCAATGTTAACCAATCTCACTTGGTTAACAAAGGAAATTCTATTTTTGGTTAGTGTCTTCCAAGCGAGGTTAGCTAATGAATAATTTTCTTGCTTTGACATATTGAGTTCAATTGATTTGTTTGTTGGTTCGAGACGACTGAGAAGATGAATAATAAGTATGTTAAGTTGTATTGAAGCCAATTTGACAATGTGTAAGATATAAATATAAGATAAAATTTAGGATTGAATGTTTGAAAGAAAATAGAAGATTTGGAGATGATAAGAGGAAGGAATTTGAGAGATAAGAAGAATATCTTTGTGGATATGCAAAGATACTTTTGATAAAAATGGATCAAGTATTGAAGCTAGAATTGAGATCTATAATCAGCAATTTAGTTGCATCAGAAATCAAGTCATCTCATTGTTACTCTATAACCATTGTAATAGTGATCTAAATATCTTAATAGAGTTGTCTTAATAGCTATTTGTAAATCCCCTAACAAGGTGGAATTTCTACTTGAAGTGTCTTAAAGACCTCTAAAAAGGTCACTCCTAAAAGGGTGATTATGTCCTCTAATAGGGTCACATATAATAGTTTTTTTCATAACCTTTAATAGTTTTGGCTCCTAATAGGGCTCAATTTAGAAGAGTGAAAATAGTAACTAGTTGCAATTGATGGTTTTTGCCAAATTGGGTTTCCACATTAAATCTTGGTGTCACTTGTGTTCATTATATTTCTTTTGTGTATGAAACTAAGTTAAGTTTAAGGTTAATCTCAATTAACCACATTGAGATTAGTATATTTAATTATTGCTAAGTTATAGTTGATTCTTAATGATTTCTGAGTTGTAGTATTTCCTTGTGTTAACCAAGTGCCAATGTGTTTTTCGAGTGACAACAGAATACAATTTAATAAGAGTTTATGTTTTGATTTGTATTGACATCTAAGGGATCTAAGATTTATTTTTTATGGTAACTAATTCACCCCTCCCCTCTTAGTTACTCCTCTTATATTTCCAACAATTGGTACCAGAGGTTTTGGTTCTTGTAGAGAAGGTTTCAAGGACCTAAGTTAAAGATCAGGATGTCTCATAGAAGAGAGATTCCCAAGTTGAATAGAGACAACTTTGTAGCATGGAAGGAACTTATGAAGTTGCACTTGACAACCATAAGTGATTCAGATTTGAAAAACTTGGAAAATGCTTTCAAAAATCCTACTAGAACATGGACTATGGAAAAAATTTCTGAAAAGAAAAATCAAAACATCATGATGATTAACATTGCATCATCTCTTAGTTATGCTAAATTTTATGAGGTCAAAGATTGTACTTTTTCTCATGAAATGTGGACCAAACTAAAAGACATTTATAGAGGTGATAACAATGTAAAAAGAGCCAAATAAGAAAGACTTAGAGGCTATATTGATCAAATGAAGATGATAAAGGATGAAAACATTGCAAAATATGTTGATAAAATTAAAGAAAGTTTGAGTGCAATCAAAGCATCTGGAGGAGACATTGATGACAATTTTTTTTAAGAAAGGCACTCAGAACCCTTCTTCCTATCTATGCAATGAGAGTGTCTATTATTCAAGAGATGAGATGCAATCCAAATAATAAGATAAATCTAGATGCTCTATTCGGAATATTTATAGATTTTGAGTTGGATAACTATGATAACTATGTCCCTAGTTCCAAAGGTATTGAGTTTGCATTTTAAGCCAAGCTTTGACTCAAGAAAACAGGTAGAAAATAAAAAGGCAAACAATCAAAAAGTGAAGAAGAGGAAGAAAGTTTAGAATGTAATCTTGAAGTTTATGAGGCCCTACTTGCAAGAAAATATTCCAAAGGTAGAGGAAAGTACAAAGGTAAGATTCCTCTAATTTGTTTTCATGTGAAGAAGTTGGTTACATCACTCCAAGATGCCCCAAAAAAGAAGGAATAGATGAAAAGAAAAGTAGTAAGTTCAAAGGAAAGAGATAATTCAAGAGCTACAAGGTTTACAAGGAAAAATGTAAGAAAAAATCTTGGTAGTGAAGATGATGAAATGGTATATAGCTATAAAAGATGAATCGGATGATGAGTCAAATAAAATGGCACTTATTTCTCATGTTAGTAAGAATGATCTACATGGATTATTGATAGTGGTTACTCTCATCATATGACTGGTGAAAAATCATTGAATTTTGAACATATGGAATACTATGATGGTAGAAGCATTAGATTTGGAAATAATGAACCTTTTTGCATAAAGGGAAAAAGCTTGTATTTCACTAACAAATTAACTTAGATGTGATAGTGCTTATTGGGTTGAAGGAATAAAGCATAATCTAATGCGTGTAGAATAGTTGAATAACATTGGATTCAAGGTAGAATTCATGAATGGGAAAGCAAAACTATTGGATGAAAAAGGAAATTTGGTTCAATCTGGTAAACAAACAAAAGGTAACCTATTCTACCTAGGTTTTAGTGAGAGTTCATGTTTTATTTCTCAAATAGAATAAATTTGGTTATGGCATAAAAGGTTGTGTCATGAAAATTTTGATGATCTAGTCAAGATAAGAAAAAACAAAAGAGTAAAAGGTATTCCTACTTTGAGGAAACTTGATATGGGTCAGTGCAAAAATTATCAAATTGGAAAGATGGAAAAGACTAGTTTCAAAAGTAAAAACTATCATTCAAAAAAAGTCTTAGAATTGGTTCATATAGACCTTTGTGGACCTATTGGAATAGAAAGTTATAGTGGAGATTAGTATTTTTTTTGTTGATGATTATTCTAGAATGATGATAGTAATGTATCAAAAAGAAAAATTTGAAGCTTTTCAAAAATTTAAATGGTATCTAGCAAGAGTAGAGAAAGAAACTAGAAAGAAGTTGAAGTGTTTGAGATCAAATAGAGGTGATGAATTCATTCCTAATGAGTTCAATGAATTCTACATTGAAAGAGGAATTAAGAGACAACTATCAGCCCTTAGTACACCACATTAGAATGGCATAGATGAAAGAAGGAATAGATCCATCATGGATTGTGCAAGAACCTTGATGATAGAAAATAATGTTACAATCAAATACTAGGAGGAAGTAATAAGTACTCTAGTATATACCTTGAATATATTATAGCTTAAGAAAGACTCAAATCAAACTCCTTATGAACTATAGTATGGCTACAAACCTAATGTAAGTTACTTAAAAGTATTTGGTAGCAAATTTTATAGCATGAAGGAATCTAAGAAAGGTAAATTTGATGTTAAAGGTGATGAAGGCATATGCCTAGGATACTACTACAGAAGTAGAGCATACAATTTTTTGATTCTAAATACTCATAGCATCATAGAAAGTGCACATGTGATAATTGATGATTTTGTAGAAAATAGTGAAGAATAAAGTGGAAAAGGACCTCAAGATTAAAGAATATTTGTGTAATATGAACCTAACACTTTTCCAAATCAAAGTGGAGGTCAGCAGGCTTCACCTCCCAAGTTTCTAAAATCTCAAAAAGCTATCAAGTTGCAACCATTGCAACCCAAGTCATAGTCTAAAGGACCTGAGTTATAGTCAGAAGCTATTGAACTATTGTCAGAGCAAAGTGAGTCCAAAGGACTTGAGTCATAGATAGTGGGACCCAATCTTGATACAAAATACCATAAGAGGTTAGTGGAACAAATTCTAAATCTAAAGTACATGTGTTAGCAAGATATTTCAAAGGGAACTATGCAACTGATTAGATCATTGGAGACAAGTTAGATGGAACAATTAGAAGAAAATACTTGAAAGGTACATGTTTTCTTGCTGAATTTGAACCTAGATCAATAAAAGATGCTTTTGATAATGTAATTTGGATTGAAATGATGAATGAAGAAATAGAGCATATAGAGAGGAATAAGCCTTGGACTCTTGTTCCTAGACATAAGGATAGGAATGTGATTTGCAAAAAGTGGGTTTTCAGAAATAAGTTCAATGAAGATGGAGAATTTTCCAAAAATAAATCAAGGTTAGTATGCAAAGTTTATTCTCAAGAAGAAGGTATTGACTATGGTGAAACTTTTTCTACTCTAGGAAGATTAGAAGGTGTTATGACTTTAGTAGCATATGCACCACAAAAGTATTTAAAGTTTATCAAATGGATGTAAATACTATGTTCTTGAATGGAATTCTTGAAGAGGAAGTTTACATAGAACAACCAGAAGGTTTCTCTGATCCTAGCAAAAAGGATATGGTTTGTAAATTGCACAAATCATTGTATGATCTTAAGAAAGCTCCCAGAGCATGGTATGCAAGACTTCATAACTACTTGATAAAGATTGATTTTCAAAGAAATAATGATAACAATAGTCTATATATCAAAAAATGACTAGAAAAGAAGATTTTCTTGGCATAAATATCTGTGAATGGCACAATGTTTATAGGAAATTGTGATTTGTGCAATAATTTTTAGAAGAGATGAGCATAAAATTTGAGATTTCTATATTTGGAGAGATAAAATTCTTTGTTAGATTAAAAATTCAATAGAAGAAAGATGGTATCTAGATTCCTCAGTCTAAATATATCAAGTATATACTAAAGAAAATGGGAATAGAAGAGTCAAGACTACTTGGAACATCTATGTCTACTAGACATAAGTGTTGATCTCGGATTGGTTTTCACAAGTGAGTGTCAACACACTTAAATAATTTACTTAGTTTATGTTGAACTAGTAATACATGTTGAGAAAAACATGTAAATATTAGACTGTGCCAAGTTGCAATGAGTGTCAAGTCACTCATGTGCTGAGTCACACAACTGCCAAGCAGATAGTCCATGTCGAGTAACTAAAGAGTCAAGTAAACAATTGATGCCAAGTAATGTAGGTGTTGAGTTAGAAGTAGAAAATACAATACATGCCAGGCATCATTAACTTCATATGATGAGTGATAGAGTTTAGACATATTTTATTGTAATGGCACAAACAATTATTTAAACTATGTTGGACTTAAAAAGTGGGAAGTATACTTCTGAGAGGGGGGCAGGTGAATCAGAAGTACCAAACTTTAAGCTATAAAACTTTTAACTAAAAATTTGTATAGGCATATAACATTTATAATTAATATGAAAGTAAAGGCATGCGTGAAAATAGATAACACAATATTTGATCACCCAAAAACCCTCCAAAATGAGAAGGTAAAACTGGGGTGGGGAAGACACCCACAACTTATCACTGCAACAATATGTAACTTGTCAAGGTTACAAAGTTTGACCATCATCAATGGTCCGCCCTATGAGAGGCATGCCCTATTAAATACTCCAACACCTTATTATTGGTGTACCTATCTAAAGGATTTACAAAACACTCACTTGGAATGTCATCCTATTAAAGGATTTATAGAATGATTGTCAAACCAACCTATCTTCATGGGATTTTCACTCTCCTAATACAATGGCTAGAAAGTATAGTAGAATGTGTTGATCTGATTACTTACAATCTTTAATTGCTGATTTTAGATCATTGTTTAGTCCATTATGATCTAATCCTCTTTGATCTAATATGATTCTATATGAAGTGTTGATGCTCTATTCTATTGTTAACTAATCTGGGAATTCCTCTATTTCACTAAGTCGCCTTGAATGTACTCTTCACCCTTTTGTTCTTCACTCTCTTTCACTCTATCATTCCTCTCTATTATCCTTTTCACTTCCTAAATTATGAAGCTTCGTACTTCTTAAAAGCTTTTCATGACTTAGGGTTAGGTATGAATCTACAGCTGAGATTCATCCATTTTTCCTCTTTACCATTTCAATTTTTTGATTCGTTGCACGAATAGTACATAGGAACTCTAATAGATTCAATCTTATCTTTAATATTAAAAATCTATATATTAGCTATCATGCAACATGATTTACATCCGAGTTTGTGAAGGTACAAACTCATATGACAATACTATGTCACTTGACAATTGTTGATTATTGATGCTCAACACCTATAGGAATTTTGTCTTTCTTGGCACCTATAGTTTACTCAGCAAATATATTGACTTAGCATCTATTTTCACTTAGAAGTTGAAACTTGCTCAACACTGTCTATCTACTTGATATCTGAATGACTCAGCACTTGTTGAATTTTTGGCTCGGCACATATGGTAACTCAACATCTATATTATACTTGGCATCAACTTAGAAAATTTCCTAAGTGTGTTGACACTCGATTTTCAAAACCAATCTAAGACCAAAAAACTCCCCCTTTGACATGAGTGTCAAAAACACTTAACTATACATGATGAATCTAATCTCTTCAAGTATAATATACATTTTGTTCGGCATATATACAAACTTCAAAATTGTTCAAAAACACTTAACTATACATGATGAATCTAATCTCTTCAAGTATAATATACATTTTGTTCAGCATATTTACAAACTTCAAAATTGTTCAAATTTGTGAAGATACCTCAAAATTTGTAACTCCCCTTGAGCTAATGTGCCTTTTCTATATCCACAACTTCTCATGCTAGATTTTTCTTAGGATGATTTTGATACTCTTTATCTCTGCCTTGCCTTGTCATTCTTTCTCTATATGCTCTGTTCTAACTCCCCCTTTTACACATCTTCACTTGTAGTTATAGTTTCTTTTTGGCTTTTCTATATCTCCCCCTTTTTGTCACTTATGTCAAAGGAGTCTATACATTAACTAAATATTTAACCAAAAAGGATTTATTTACCTCCATTACTATCTTGAGAGTAGCATCCTATATTTCTAGTGCAATTTCTAGTGATTTAGGCTGGATGGCTAACTCTGCTACAAGGTGAACTAGGCCTTCACATGTAGAAAGATTGTGATCTTTCTTTAACACATTTTCAACATAGGCTAGTTCTTTCTACAAAATTTCCATGTATGGGGTTATGATAGAATAAATCTATATCAATTTGGCCTTTGTATTTTCCTCATATATTATTAACACAACTAGTTCCTTCTGAGTGTGAAGCATAGTTTGAAAATGCTTCTCACTCTAAGCTAGATCTTTAGGAAGTTGCATGCTTGATATAGTTAAACTCCTCCCCAAGTTCATTACCCATGGGCTGGTTTCTTGTGTGAAAATTGATGGGTTACACAATTTGGAGTATAATGAGAACATGTTCTCAAGTACTATCTTCACCTTTCTAATCTTCTTGGCTAGCTCTACTTGTGATAGCGCTATCTCACTTGATATTATTTCATTCACATTTGTTTGAAACCTCTTTTCTAACCATTCTAATAGTTTGGTGTTAGTATCAAGGTCTTGATTCTATACCTGGTCCACTATACTGGATAGTTGCTCCATAATGGGCTTAGTTTCATCAAGTACCTAAAAGCTAAATGCATCTATAAATATGTCTTTTATCTCAATTAATACTTACCTCTATTTATATCATTTTTGAGTATCTCTTGTTTCTTTTTTCTTTTCTAGTGCCTCTTGCACTTCATTTATCTGTTCAATATTCATGGTTGCATAGTCATTCTTAAGAATGACTATTCTTCATCTAGAGTAGGGTCTTGATAGTGAAGTATGCTTCCAAAATTTGTAGAGCTTGAGCCTAGTGCTAAAATTTGAAGTGGTATTTTTTCAATGCTCAAATTTTGAGTCATTCCAATTGGAGTCCCTATTGTATGAAAATTTACCAATGTTTGTATTGCCTCTTGTTCCTTCTCCTTAGGACTTTCCTTTTCCTCTTTAGATCTTTCCTTATCAATTATTGTGATCTATGGGGTTGCACCTTGTACTTGAGTTGAAGAGATAGAGGTATCTATCTATCTAGTTTGATCCTTTGCTGGCTCCTGGGTAGTTGTAGTTACTATAACTGTGGAGTCAACCTTAGTTGATGTATCTTGTATAGGTTTCTCTTTGGATGTTCCACTTGTAACTATTAGGATATGAGAAGGTGGTTCTTGTGGATTCACCTTATTCTTTGTCATCTTAGCTACAACCTTTGTAATTCTTCCACACTCACTAGGATTGGATTTGTACATAATTGTACTTGTAGGGTAGTCTTGTGAAGATTCTTCCACAAAAAGCTTTAGCATTCAAAAACTCCTTCCTCAAAAATTTCTCTCCAAACCTGCAGCATAACAATAACATCATCCGTGTCTAAAATGAGGAGAGGGCTCTCCCTTATAAAGGAAATTATGAAGGTGAGAAGCTTCTCACAACCAATATGGGATAATAGAGTTTTATCCATGTGAGACAAAATTCCACCAATGAGAAAAGAGGAGTGGTTGAGAAGAAAGTGAAAAGATAAGTCCCACTTAGAAATATGTGCATTTAAGTGTAAAAGTTAAATAAAAGAATTTATTTTATTTCCCTTTCATCAACAAGAGATATTTAAGTGGTATTTTTATTTAATTAAATGGGAGAAAGTTCTTTTAATTAAATAGGAGATATTTAATTAAATTAAAAGAGGGGTTTTTCTCTTAATTAATTGAATGTGGATGAATTATTTAATTAAAAGAGAGGTTTCGTTTTAATAAAATGGGGACTTATTTTATTTAATTAAAAGAGGAGATTTTCTTTTAATTAAATAAGACTTAGGATAAAATGATCAACCTTAGAAATAAAATAATCGAATTTGATTGATTTGAATTGATTTAATAAAATACTACAAACCATTAATTCAAGAAATTTGATAAATTGGTAAATTGAATAATGGGGGCCCATAGTCTAGGCGACCATTTTAGGGTGTATACATTTGCCCCTCTTTGACTAATGTGTGATCGATTTGGGAACACATGTAGTCATAGAAAGAAATTGAATCAAAGATTGAAGTTAATAATTATTGCCCCCTCATGATTGAAATCTAAATGAGATAGAGGAGAGACAACAAATTGATAAATTTGATCAAATTGAACAAAAGATAAGGTTCTTGATGTAAGATGAAAGATATAAGAATTATTGAACCAAGGTAGATCATCAAACATGAAATATTATGCCCCAAAGGTGATTTTAGAAGAAAAGAATTGGGGGATAAAGAAGATGGAAGATAGGAGTTTGAAAGATATGGAAAGAAAATAGAAAGAAGAAAAGAAAATGCCCCAAAATCAATCGACTGTTTAACATAAAAAATTTTATTAAGATCATGAAAGAAGATAAGGAAATGAAGATCAAAACATGACCACAGTTGATTAAAAGTCCACAATAAAGATGAAGGGAGAACCCTCTCAAACTCATAATGTAGCCTAAAAATGCAAACTAACATGAAGTCTAATAATGCAAGCTACATGAAAATGCAATGGTTCACTTGCAAAAGAGAAACTATAAGATAGGATTTTGTGTTCATCATTCATTAGAGAATGTAAAGAAATTATTTTCATCATTGGGCCATTATTAACTGACATAAAAAAAATCACACAATCATCACTAGTCACAAATGCAACTATGAAGATACCTTTCTCATTTAATTAAATAATTACATTTAATTAATCAAGATAGGCGTATTTATTAAAAGTGATTTAATTTAAGGATTGGTTTTGAAGTTGATGATACAAAGACCAATTGCTAAACTTTTAAGGACTATCTCTAGAATAGAGCTTACTCCAAGGAATCTAGGTGGAGCACCTACATACCTAAGATTGAAAGCATTTAGAAGATTATCTCCAGAACAAAGCTTAACCTTCAAGGATCCAAATAGAACACCTAGATACCTGAGATTGAAAGCATTTAGAAGATTATCTCCAGAATGGAGCTTAACCTTCAAGGATTTAGATAGAACACCTAAATACCTAAGATTGAAAGCATTTAGAAGATTATCTCTAGAATGGAGCTTAACCTTCAAGGATCCAGATAGAACACCTAGATACCTGAGATTGAAAGCATTTAGAAGATTATCTCTAGAATGGAGCTTAACCTTCAAGGATTCAGATAGAACACCTAGATACCTGAGATTGCTAAAAGATAACAAAGTCTAATCATGAGTTTTAGGATCATCCCCAGAACGAGGCTTGATCCTCAGGAGTCAAGATTTAGACTATCCCAATACCTATCCATCAAACTCTGAGAGGAGCTATTATAAGGTTGATTAATTGATGAAAAGATAAGATAGATAGCAAAGATGCCAGATAGAAGGGAACAAGATGCCCTGAGTGATGAGATGCCCCAAGTGACAAGGACATAAGATGGGAATGAGATGCCCTGAGCAATAAGTATTCAATGATGTAATCATCTTGCCCCCTCATGAACGAAATCAAAAGATGACACACTAGAAATATGATGTGAAGCAGTATATCAATTTTGAGATTCAACAGAATGTAGAAGAAATTAGAACGATCTAAAGAAAAGATGAGGAGATCAAAATGATTAGAATAAATTGAAGAGATCAGAATGATCTGAAGAAAAGATGAGGAGATCAGAATGATCAGAAGAAATTGAAGAGATCAGAACGATCTAAAGAAAATATGAGGAGATCAGAATGATCAAAAGAAATTGAAGAGATCAGAACGATCTGAAGAAATGTGGAAGTTGATCCGAAGTGATTTTGAGGTCCAAAAGTCCAAGTTTAATTTGAAAATATTCCAAGAATCGCAAAAGTATCAAAAGAATTTGGATTGCCCAAAATTCTAAAATGCATTTTTGAGCCACTTAAGTGTGTCAGATTTTGAATTCAATCCCAAAAAAAATGGGTTCTAAGTACCCAAAGTAGCCAAAAGAGTGATTAATCGATCATTTGTGCAGTCGTAAAGAACATGATACTTTGAAGAGATCAACAATCTCTCATCAGAGAAGGTGAAAGTAGATTCGCAATTGAATCGCATGCTTATACAAGTGAAGTATGCAATGCGAGACTATGTTAATTGCAACCCTAGGTTTGGTTACCAAGCCTCAATATTTAATCATCACTGGATATAGAACAAAGCTTGTAGGTCATACAATTCCCACTGACATTGCAATCATGGAAATATGAATATAACATACCTTATTGGTTTGTCAGGATTAAATGTAAGCATTTGAGGCACAAGAAGCCAGAATGACTAGAACATTTGTCCCTTTTAATGTAGCAAGTTAACATAAGCATCAAAGCATAAACACTAGGATGACCAGAATGTTGCTTGCATGACAGGCACACCAAAAACACAAGAGATCCCTCTTATGCTAAGCATTCAGTATTCATTCTATCCGCAACAATCCTTGCATTCGTAACCTAAGACAGAAGTGTGCTAGATATACTCGCAGTGACCCATACGTTCACTTAGCAGGACGAGTATTAGTATTTACTGTAGCATGAAGAGTTCACTCCAACAAACAAGGAGAAGCACCGACGTTATTGACATATTCTTATAAAAGGAGTCGAGGTACACATAGCCATCCAATACAAGATGGAGGCTCTTATAGTGGACACCTCTTTTATAGGAGTAGATCAACTTATTAGAACTAAACCACAAACAACAAGCAAAGAAAAAGATCATGCCTCCAGTCATTACTTCTCTAGTCGAAGATGACATCATTGAGTTTCTCGAGGAGATATGATAAATCAAATACAAGAAAACAAAGAAAATGCTCAGCATATCCAAACAATTACATCAATTTTGAGTTCAATTTTTTGGGATTGATGTCAAGTGCTAATGTCCAAAATACATTTGGAAGAAATCTCTTTAGTAGGGTGACAACAGTAGGCAGACACAGTCAGAACAACTAGTGACTGATGTCAAAGAGGAATCTTCATGATGAAGAACCTAAAGAGGACTGGGCAACAGTAGACAGACATAGCCAAAATGACTGGTGACTGACGCAATAGAGATCTTCCATAAATGAAGTTGGAGATGTGACCTAAGCAACAGTAGGCAGACACAGCTAAAACAACTGGTGACTATTGCGAAAGAGATTCTATGAGGAGAATCTCGAAAAGCATGACACTAGTGATAGTAGGTAGACACAGTTTGAAACAACTAGTGACTGTCACGAAAGGGATTCTATGAGGAGAACCTCAAAAAGAGTGAAACTAAGGGGGGATGCCCCCGAGCTGGGACAAGACTCAATCCATGGATACATGAGCAAGAAAAGCAGGAAAGCAAAAGCGTGAAAGTGACTATACAGAATAGCCAGAAGATGCACTACAAGATGGAGCATTGGGAACAAGAGGTGCCTATTTACCAGGTTTTCACCTTCTTGGCAAGATTTTCTTTTTCTGCTACCATGATGCTTGTTTCCAAGTTTTCACCAATGGCACTTTTCTATTTTTCAATTTTTTTTGTATTTTTCTCTTTTTTCTCTTTTTTTGTATTTTTTTCTTTTTTTGATTTCTTTTGTATTATTTTTTGACATCTTTCAATTTTTTTGGTGTTACCAAGGCGCCTATTGCTAGGTTTTAACCAGGGTAACAAATTTTTTCAGGACTTTTTTTCCAATTTTTATATTTTTTTAGAGATTACTAGCTCTCAAGAAGAATCACCTTGATTTTGTTCCAGTGTCTAGCAAGGTGTAGGATGAGATGTAGTAGCAAGCTAGTGGATAAGCAGAGATGGAAAGACAAGGAGTATGAAGTGGTGAATGTTACCCTCAAGGAAAGTCTTCACAAGATTACCCAAGCTAGGGAAAAGGATAACAATATAAGCTCATGGTGTAGTGAAGGGTGTCATGTAGGTAATCCAAGAAAGTGACCATGTCAAGAGATTGCTAAGAACTAAATTTTCTTCTTTCTTTCGTTGATCAAGACCAAAGGGTTAACCGAATAGGATAGCAAAGTTTGTTATGGAGGTTATGAGTGAATGACTTCAAGAATGAGGACATTTGAAGGATAAGAAAGATCATGATAGGATGTCATGGATGGAAGAATTACACATGATGCCTATTTACCAGGTTTTCATCATGGTACTTGTCCAAGGTGTCACAAGAAGTGATTTTCACTATAGAATGAAATTATTTATCTTTACTTTTGCTACCAAGGCGCCTGTTTCCAGGTTTTCACTGAGGCACTTCTTTTTTTCTTTTTTTCTTTTTTTTCAGTTTTTAGAGTTTTTGGAAAGAATTCAAGCCTTCTTCAATTTGAATAGTGCTCCTATAATAAAGATAAGTTATGATAAGCCAAGACCATAGAAAGGTACACTCAAAGATGCTTATAAGGTAATGGAGGGAGATAGGAAAATGAGAGGTAGATGGAGGATATTGTTGTTGGTTTTGGAAGACTGAAACAAGCAAGGATGACAAGCAGGCATAAGATTTAGAGACTCTCATGAGGGTGGATGAGATATTAGGCAAGATCAACATTGACACACACCTTGAGGGGTAGTGGAATGATGGAGGAAATATGGATGAAATAGATTGAGGCTTAGATATATGAGGTAGAAAAGCCATTTTGGAGAGGGGTGGAGTAGAAGGTTTTGAAACCTTTTTAGGAAGATGTTGGGAAGAAGATGGAGTGGAAGTCTTTGGAAGCTTGAATGTCAACTTTGATTTGTTTTCGATATTCAAGTCCTTCAAAAGAGACTTGGGAATCCATATAGCTTTTATTTTTCATTAGATGCTTTGGAATGCATTTCTTCAATAATAGATTTAAGAACCCATACTTTCTTTGGTTGAGCTCTTTGAACAGTGGACCTTTGCAGTCTCTTTTGCATATTTTCCTTCTTGACATTCACATGTCGATTAGGGGAGACATAGTGAACTTTTGAGGATGGATTCATGCACTTGTGTTTGAGTTGATCATCCAAATTGCTTCCAAAGGACTTAGGACTTGTGGATGAATGAGGAAAATATGACTGGTTTAGATGGAAAGGTGAACGTGAAGAGTTCAAGTATGTGTATCTTTGTTGATCTTGTGGTAGGGTAGGAGGAATGTGTAATGAGCTAATAGTGGTAGTTAGAGGTAGAGGAACATAAGGTCCCAATATGGATGGAAGACTTGAAGGTTTTAGCTTAGATGGGTATGGACCAAGGATAGATTTAGAAGATGTGAACAGACCATGAGTATGGATATCAGCATCTTTAGAGTGAGCAATATGACCAATGTCATCAATAGATTTATGAGTAACTGTTATAGGAGCAATACCTTTGATAGGAGTATTTAAAGCTTGAACATAGTTTGGAAGTGAATGTAGTGAGGTAGAATAAGAGAGCGAGGGAACACTTTTCTCTTCAAAAGGAATTTTGGGTAACATAGGAAAAGTATGCTTCTCTTGGTCTTTTATAATCTCCTTAAGGATGGTGGAAGGAATATCTTGATCTTGCTTAGTAGAGGTGCATGACATGGGAGATGGAGGACTATGTGGCTCTTGAGATGGAGGCACAAGATCTTGGAAGACTTGAAAGGGGATGAAGGAATCTTGGTCTTGATCAACACTTGTTTCTTCATCATTTAAGTGGTCCTCTTGACATGAAACCAAATCCAAGGATGAGGGAGTATCTAAATCTATATTCAAATATTTTTCTAGAGTCTCCATAATAGGATCTTGAAGGGACAATGGAGGAATAGTTGGATTGGGGATAATAGGAGGACCAACACATGGAGGTTTTGGATCTTTGCTTTGTGTAGTATGGGAGAGGTTTGCAGCTAAGTCAAGATTAGTTGGAGTTTCCTTTAAAGGTAGTCCTTGAGGGTACACATAGTCAACTAGGGGAGTAGTGAATTATTTTGGTGAGTATGTGTTGGAAAGATTGGACAATTTAGAAGGTGGGTGTATGTTGGAGGAAGTAGTAGTTGCATTTGAACCATTACTAGACATGGTTTTATGAGGTTGATCCTTCTTGAGAGTAGAATCTTTAGTATATGAGAGCTTAGATTTTTGAATTATGCCATTATCAAAGAGATCTTGGATCTTGTTTTTCAGCTCCTTACAATGGGAAGTTTTATGTAAATTATGTCTATGATAGGCACAATAGTTACTCATAAAGGAAACTCCCGCCAAAGTGAGCTTAGGTAAAGTAATGAGTTTTTCTTCGAGAAGTTCTTCCAAGGTTAATTCATAAGATTTTCCTGAAGGGTTGAAATCACACTTTGGTTTAGATTCCCAAGGTTTTTCTTCAAAGATATTCCTAGATTTCTTGGGTGTTTGTGAAGTGTTCTCAAATATCTTGGATTCAATATCACAAGAATGTGATTTTTTATTGTCATAGGAGGAAAGGAAAATTTCTCTCAAGGAGAATTTGTTTTATGATGCATTTTCCTCTTCTTTTAGTCTTTGAAGTTGAGCACTCATTGATTGGATTTGTTGCTTCATGTTTGCAATAAGTAGCTTTTCTTCCTCACTCGGAATATTGGATTTAGCACATTTGTTGTTAGTCATTTTGATGTACTATGTTTCAAGTAGTGATAGCCAAGTTTTAGTACATAAGTCAAGTTGCCACATTCATAGACAATGACAAAATAAAAAGCTTAGACAAGGACCACACTAGAACTTAGTCTCAATGGGACAAGATAAGAGTGTTGTATACTAAGGCATGAATACTCTGATTTGAAGGCTGGAATAGCCAAAGATTATGACTATCATAACACAGAGTACAACAAGCACTAAAGGACAAGAGCAAGATAACTGAGAGACAAGACTAGTTAAAATATGGATCACAAGTCATTAGCTAAGAAGGATGCCACTGTTTGAGAGTGTTTTCAGATAGAGAAGTAGTAAAATGATGCAAGAAACAAACTTGGTACAAAGCACAGATAGCTCTAACAGACTAACTTGATAGTTCAGACTCAAGATCTCATGTGAAGATCCTCTAAAAGGCACATGAGAAAGTACACAGGGCCATGCAAAGACTCAGGATAGCATAAAGATTTCACACAAGGATGTCATGTAGGCCACCCAAAGTAGTGCAAGGTTAACTTGGATAGCATAAAGATCTCACATGGAGATGTGCAACTGTTTGCACAAGAACTTGGACAAAGTTTTATGAAGAAATAGTAGGACAACAAGTATTCACGCAAAAGTTTGCAAACTGTGTGTGAAAATGGAAACCAGACTGACAACTGAACTAGACTTTGAAAAGACTTTGAAGATTTCAGATAGTTTTGGACAGATTGTTGATTCGTTTTAGTAACCAGGAAGATAAATAGGCATGTAGAATAGCAAGCAGGTGATATCAAGCATGTCTAAAAACAATGAGCAAGGGCAAAAGCAAACTTGCGCATGAACAATCAAGTGACTTAGTTTGTACTAATCCCTAAGAGAGCTAATTGTGTATGTTTTCAAAGAGTTTTGTAATCATTGCACACATTCCTAGAAAATGAAAAAGTTTGGCCTCTCTAAGGTTTTTAGTAATGGTTTGACTCTACAACTTTTATGACTCACAAGGGTGACCTCCAATCCCAGCGCACCGAGGTTTTAGCACAGTCCGAGAACTTAATCTTCAAGAGCTACTGGGGAGATCTGACAACCCACAATGAACCACACCCGTGGAGATTTCTTCCACAAGGACATTTATATAGTGGTTGTCACTACCATGGCAAAAATGGCTATTACTGCTTGAGGTTTCGTCAACACAGTTTGCTCTGTAGAGGGATTGTCTGCTACGGTTAACCCTCTCTAAAGGTGACCGACTCACAATAGTGTACCACA
Source organism: Cupressus sempervirens (assembly GCA_028749045.1). Taxonomy (NCBI): domain Eukaryota; kingdom Viridiplantae; phylum Streptophyta; class Pinopsida; order Cupressales; family Cupressaceae; genus Cupressus; species Cupressus sempervirens. Next base: position 88,120,926 of record CM053785.1, read on the forward strand.
AGGGGACTTAGCTTCCAGATCCAAGGTTTTGACACCTTTTCACTTTTAGCCCAATCAAAGCAAATAGATTAATCTGACACGCTAAACTAAGAGTATCTCTTAAAGATCTATGATATCAACTCCCAATGATCTATCAACCTCTCCGGAGAAAGGATGCCTCAATCAACAAGTTGAAGATTCATCTATCTGCAAGATGTTCAAAGTATCCTCCCCACCTACAAAGAATCTATCATAGAGAGGATTTTCACTAGGAACCCACTCTCTCAAGATCCACAAATAGTTTTCATGAGGCCTAATTACTATGTGTGTACATATGTTAATTCCCGAAAGCAAATCAATCCAAAAGAAACCAAAGAGCACAAGGTGGTACACTTAACGATTTAACTAATGTGAGGTGAGTCCAAAGATGTGGAACATTTAACCCCTCACAAAAGCCAAAACAAGTCCACAACTCAGAAACTAGTGAGTTCTAAAAAGCAAAAAAGGGTTGCCTAGTGGAACATTTAACACTTCTGTCCTGTAATCCCCTCCCCGTTTAACGTAGTGCTAAGCTTGCAACCACAGGGTGGAATGAGGGGCCAGCGGATTAGCGAGTCCAATAACCCAAGATAGCTAATTAGATCTATCACAAGTAACTAAGCCTGCTAAATGGAAACTAATGGAGATCACAACCTAGTATCAAATTATGCATGTGTTGTAAAATAAAAACATAGAAGAAAACACACACAAGCTTGGCACAAGAGATGTTCATTTTAGCTCCAAATGAAGTGTTATTAGTTAAAGAAAATTACCTGGTAATCCTCGCAACACGTCTTTTCTTTGTTGTACCTTATGTTTACACTTGATCGCTCGCTCGCAATGAACAAAGCAACAAACTCATGAATGCAATATATGTCAACTCATGCAAAATCAAGGTTAGATCTAAAAATATAATTTTTAAGAATGATGATAATCAGCAAGTAACCCAAATGAAAGCAAACATTATTCATTGATTCATTGTAAAAATGAAATGCAAACTATTCATTCAATGCCTTTTTTTTTTCAATTGATTTTTGACTTAGTCATAAAGATAGGATCTACATGATATGAATTCGGATCCAAAACTCAAAATACAGAAAAGTAACCCCTATCAAAAATTAGAGAGCTTTCCAAAAATGCAAATTTTTTGAAAAGATCTTTTAATTTGTACCCTAGGGAGTTGTTTTGTCAAAACAGACCAGTTTTTGCAAATTGAATTATTGACCCACAATATGACCTCTAAAATTGAAACACAAAGAACTAACTCTATTTAAAATTCCAAGGGCTTTTCGAAACTGTAAATTTTTCTAAAAAATGTGCTGATTTACACCTGAAAATGATTTTTTATGAAAAATCAAGAAAATATCATAAAAGCTCAAAAATGTTTGAAAAAGTCTAAAAATTGGACCAAAGCTTCTTGGATATATCACCACCCTGCACAAAAAATTTCAAATCAAAATATGCATCTGTTTGAAAGATATGAGAAAATCTTTCAAATCCAGGGTTTCTTTGAGTCTACAAATAGATTTGCACAAAAACCAGCAAGAAAAGGTGGGTTGCCCCACGGTGGGCACCAAAAATGTATGCCTAAACTGTGAGCACACTTCTATGAATCATTATATTCAAGATTACTCAAGAATGAGGTCTCAAATGGTGACTCATAGCTCTCTAGTCATGGAGTGCAAGGGTTTTGCAATGGAGGCCCTCAATTTGACCTAGTTCATGCCCATGCAAGTACACCATGAAATGAGAGATTCAAAGGTCCAAAATGCATGCAAATGGAGATGAAAATTAATCCATATGATAACAATGCAAGAACAATGCAAAATCCAATCTATGAAAGCAAGATCTAATCTTATGAAAGCAAATATGACTCTAAACTAACATGCAAATGCAATGATAAAAGCCCATGATGAAAGCCATGTGTGCAAGAAAGAATGAGACAAGAAGATAAAAGTTCTCCACAAAAAGCTTTAGCATTCAAAAACTCCTTCAAAAATTGCTTTCCAAACCTGTAGCATAACAATAACATCATCTGTGTCTAAAATGAGGAGAGGGCTCTCCCTTATAAAGGATATTATGGAGGTGAGAGGCTTCTCACAATCAATATGGGATAATAGAGTTTGATCCATGTGAGACAAAATTCCACCGATGAGAAAATAGGAGTGGTTGAGAAGAAAGTGAAATGATAAGTCCCACATAGAAATATGTGCATTTAAGTGTAGATATTAAATAAAAGAATTGATTTTATTTCCCTTTCATCAACAAGAGATATTTAAGTGGGATTTTTATTTAATTAAAAGGGAGCAAGTTCTTTTAATGAAATAGGAGATATTTAATTAAATTAAAAGAGGGGTTTTTCTCTTAATTAATTAAATGCGGATGAATTATTTAATTAAAAGAGAGGTTTCCTTTTAATTAAATAAGGACTTATTTTATTTAATTAAAAGAGGAGATTTTCTTTTAATTAAATAAGACTTAGGATAAAATGATCAACCTTAGATATAAAATAATCGAATTTGATTGATTTGAATTGATTTAATAAAATATTGCAAACCATTGATTCAAGAAATTTGATAAATTGATAAATTGAGTAATGGGGGCCCATAGTCTAGGCGACAATTTTAGGGTGTATACATCATCTACCTTTTCTTTTTCACCTTCTTCTCCATTGTTTCTCCCTTCAAAGGGATCTACCTCTCCTTCTTTGATAGTTGTGAGGCCATAGATTAACTTCCACATTCGAGTGGACTTTTTCACAACATCCTCAATTTTATCAATTTATCACATCCAAACCTGTAGCATAACAATAACATCATCTGTGTCTAAAATGAGGAGAGGGCTCTCCCTTATAAAGGATATTATGGAGGTGAGAGGCTTCTCACAATCAATATGGGATAATAGAGTTTGATCCATGTGAGACAAAATTCCACCGATGAGAAAAGAGGAGTGGTTGAGAAGAAAGTGAAACGATAAGTCCCACATAGAAATATGTGCATTTAAGTGTAGATATTAAATAAAAGAATTGATTTTATTTCCCTTTCATCAACAAGAGATATTTAAGTGGGATTTTTATTTAATTAAAAGGGAGCAAGTTCTTTTAATGAAATAGGAGATATTTAATTAAATTAAAAGAGGGGTTTTTCTCTTAATTAATTAAATGCGGATGAATTATTTAATTAAAAGAGAGGTTTCCTTTTAATTAAATAAGGACTTATTTTATTTAATTAAAAGAGGAGATTTTCTTTTAATTAAATAAGACTTAGGATAAAATGATCAACCTTAGATATAAAATAATCGAATTTGATTGATTTGAATTGATTTAATAAAATATTGCAAACCATTGATTCAAGAAATTTGATAAATTGATAAATTGAGTAATGGGGGCCCATAGTCTAGGCGACAATTTTAGGGTGTATACATCATCTACCTTTTCTTTTTCACCTTCTTCTCCATTTTTTCTCCCTTCAAAGGGATCTACCTCTCCTTCTTTGATAGTTGTGAGGCCATAGATTAACTTCCACATTCGAGTGGACTTTTTCACAACATCCTCAATTTTATTTTGTAGAATACTAAAGGCTCTATACTTGGGTGCAAATTTTCTCCCATGCTTCTTATTTTCCTTGCTAATTTTGTTGTTAATGAATTTAGGCATTACTCGATCCAATGTTGACTCTCTTATTTCTTTTTCCATATTAAGGCAATAATGTCATTTATTTTCTACAATAGAATATAACTCCTTAGGCATTGAATTGTTAAGTTCAAGTGGAGTGTTCTTGAACTTTGCCATCATAGTGTAAATTGATTCTTCAACTATGTTCCGTTCTTCCCTACTCAACTTGTTAAAATCGATTCTTTTTAAGCCAAACAAGTCTACATTATCTCTAATGTTATCACATATATTTTATAAGTTAGACTTGATGGTGTGAATTACCACTCTAAATTAGCTATTGTCATTAGAGTCAGTCCTTTCCTCATTTGATTCAGGAGGTGCAACATAATTTATTCTTAGCTTCTCTTGCCTAGACCTTCCTACTTAGTAGCCTTCTTCTTTTCTTGCTTCTTATCCTTCTTTGTTTTAGCTCTTCTACTTGCCCTTGTAGTATGCTTTGTTGGGCTTGGTTTGGTTGTCTTCTTGCCTTTTAGATGAGTTGTAGGCTATTTTTGAGCTTTTTTTTCTTTGGCTCTAGTTTGATGGGTGCTTCCTTGGTTTTCTCTTCCTCCTCAGCACCTTCTTCCTCTTCTACATCCTCTCTCATGCCTTGGATCAATGCAAGTGGCTCATAGACCTATTCTTTTTCTTCTTCATCTTCATTATCATCTTCTTCTACTTCTGATCCCCCTTCACCAAATCTAGCCTTAAGCTTTTTCACCAAATTGTCCTTTTTCTTCAGGGTTGAATCAGTTTTCAATTCCATTTCCAATTTAGACTTAAGAAACATCAAAAGTGGCAAAAGGTTTTGCACTTTTTTCAATGTCTTCTACAAGAAATATTGTGATTGCTATAAATTTCTCATCAATGTTGATTTCATATACAAGTGGCAAAAGCCATCTCACCCTTGGTATTGCTGCTTAGATAGATGTGAAATCAATGTTAGCTAAGAAACAAATGTCATTGATATGTTGTTCAACAAGAGAGACAGGTATCCTTAGTCTTTGTTTCATTAACTTCTTGAAGTCTTCAAAGTAGTTGGTCTTTATAGTTTCAAAATTTTCCCCCATCTACTCTATATATTCATTGGTGTATACTACTACTGACCTATTGGTCTTCCAACTTAATTTTTCAAAAGATGGGAATTCATTCTAAACATAGAAGAATAAGCATATTAAAATTGATCCAAACTTGTATTGAGCACTCTTGGATCTTCTTATTGCTCCCAAATTCTCCATAATCTGTCGCAATTGTAATTCTGCTAGATTATATGTATGATCTTTCTTGATAGTTTTGTATCCAACATCAACTCCAATGCATGGTACACTATTTAGTCAACTTGACTAGTATAATTTGTGAGATATGACCCTTAAAAAAAATTATACAAGAGGATCTTTGATTGTTTATATAGTCATGCCTCTTTTATTCCATTTTGCCTTGATATTCTTCTTTATGGCTTCTTTAGGATCACTCCTCAGTGTCTTTGGCCATTCTAGGGTTGGATACTTGGTTACTCTATATATAATTCTTTTAGATAGTTTAATGGGTCCATCTTCCAACCATACACATCCATCATGGATTCTACTTAACACAATTCTTATCCATTCAGTTTTGAAAACAATGGTGAAATCTAGGGCACAAGTTAAACAATTCCTTTCAACAATATGAAATTCTTCCTTCAATACCCCATTCTCATAGATTTTATCATATGCTTGTTGAATCTCCATGTCACCTATAGCTCCTATCTTATAGTTATAACACCTTCTAACATCTTGCACCATGATAACTTTAGGTGGAATAATGGATAAAGCTCCAATAGGGTCATTTTTATTTGCAACTTTGGGGATTGGTTTGAAAGCAGGTTGTTTAACTTCATTACAAACTAATTGAACCTAAAATGACTCCTTGTCCTGGGGTTTCCTAGAGCTAGATGCCATTTTTGAAACCTAAGGTTTCAAGATGTAAAAATTTTATAACTATGTAGCTTGGCACTAGTGTAAATACCTTTAAATTGACAAAATGATGTTGAATCTTGGTTGGAATCTATGTAAAAGCTTCAATCTCTACTTGGAAATTATTTTTGTGCTCTTCTTGCTCTTGCTTTGTATTTTTTATGATGGAAAATGATTGAAAACTCAACCTTATACCCTCCATTACATAACATTTAATGTTTAGTGCATATACAGCTATCCACTCAGCTCCTTATGCAATTCTATTTTACTTGGCTTTGATCGATTTTCCAATCACTCAGTACATACTAGAGTTTCCCTTACTTAGCTTCAATAGGAATTTAACCTTACTCAACATCCACTACTAACTTGGCTTCCACTAAATTTGGTAGACAACTCTGCATATGAAGGCAACTTCCCTTACTCGGCAACAATGTAAATTTTTTGAAGATTTTAACTGTGCATCTTTATTCATGCTGATCTATCCTTTTTAGTGCTGATTTATTCTTGAAACTAATGTATGATAAAATATTTAAATATCAATCTCACACACCTTCTTCTACTTAGTTGGATGAAGTGTGACCACTTGACCTTTTAGGTGAAGTGATTCCTCCATTGGATGTGTTGCTTCCATCTCTTCTTTTCCATGTCCTAGTCATCTCTGCTATGATGTGTTCAACATCAACTTTTCCTTTCCCTTTTCTAAACTCAAATTTGGGTACCTAGTTGGGCAATACTTGCTAATGTGTCATGTCTTTAGGTAGCTGAAATAAGTGCTTTGACTCAACCACCTATTGTAGTTTCCACTAAAGTGTGTTCTTATGTATGATTTAGGAATGTGTCCATATTTTTGATAGTAATGATGGCTCTACCTAGCGTTGTAGTCCCAATTGTAGTGATGTCCATGACTATTTGTCTTTGCTGGTTGGTTTGGTGTCTACATAGTCTTGGACCTACATTCAAAAGGTCTATGTCCATACATCTTGCAATTTTAGTAGTGACCTTCAAATCTTGGTGTCTTGATGGTTCTAGTTCTATAGTCATGTTCTTGATGACCTTCCTTATTGCACTTGTGATAGTGACCCATGTTTCTAGGTTTGTCATGTTGATTGGCATTTTTTATCCTGCACACATTAGAGGTATATCCCTTTTTACCACAACAATGACAAGTGGGTTTTGTGCTCTTACCTTTGTTACTTCTTTCTTTTGCAGTCGTAGATGACTCTCCTTCTTCAGTGTTGGTGTATCCTAGTCCTAAAGTATCATTGCTAGATCTTGGTGACTTTAGTAGCTATTCAATGTACTTGATCACTTTATTAGGTTTGTTGAAGCCTTTTTCAATTTATTTTTCTCTTCTAAAGTCATTTTGCAGTTGTTCATTCTACATCTCTAGTGTGAAGATCTCAATGTCCTTGACATTCGGCTCATGATGGGCATTCATCATTTGGCTTAGGGTGTCTAGCTGTATGTTGGAAACTCTTGCAAGCTCAATTAACTTTTCTTCTAGTCTGTTGAAAAGGTTTCTCTTGTCATCTTTTATCATAGCTTTATTTTCAATGGGTCTCTTCTTCTGCTCAAACACTTCACAAATAATCATGGCTTGTAATTCTTGCTCAATCATGAGAGATCTAATCTCTTTTTCTTGAGCTCTATTCTTCTCCATTAGGTCTACAATTTTTGCATCAAACTCCTTAAAATATCCATTGGCAAAGAATTTTGTGGTGTCAATCTCATTCTACTATGTATCATTCTCAACTATGGCGATGTCCCTTCTTCTCTTTACAAATTTCCTCAACTCTTCCCTAGCTTCTTCCAGAGAATGTAGAATGAGATGTATTTCAACCTCCTGATTCTCTATAATCTTCCCAAGCTTGTAGACTTCCATTTCTAGATCTTTTTTTCAAGCTGTAAAGCTTCTCCTTGTAAGACCTTGGCTCTAATACAAAGTGTTGGAATTAAAAAGTGAGAAGTATACTTCTGAGATGGGGGTGAATCAATAGTACCAAAATTTAAGCTAGATAAAATTTTTAACTAAAATAAATACATGAATGTAACATTTCTAATTAACATGAAAGTAAAGGCATGCATGAAAATAGATAACACAATATTTGATCACCCAAAAACCCTCCAAAATGAGAAGGTAAAACTAGGGTGGGGATGACACCCACAACTTATCATTGTTGCAATATGTAACTAGTCAAGGTTACAAATTTTGACCATCATCAATGGTTTTCCCTATGAGAGGCATGCCCTGTTAAAGGATCCAACACCCTATTAATGGTGTACCTATTACAAAACATTCACTTGGAATGTCACCTTGTTAAAGGATTTACAAAATGGTCATTAAACCAACCTATTTTCATAGGATTTTCATTCTCCTAATACAATGGCTAGAAAGTATAGTAGAATGTGTTGAGCTGATTACCTACAATCTTCATTTTCTGATTTCAAATTGATGTTGAGTCCATTCTGATCTGATCCTCTTTGATTTGATATGATTTTGTATGAACTATTGATGCTCTATTCTATTGTTAACTAATCTGGCAATTCCCCTATTTCACTAAGTCACCTTGAATGTACTCTTCACCCTTTTGTTCTTCACTCTCTTTCACTCTATCATTCCTCTCTATTATCCTCTTCAGTTCCTAAATTATGAAGCTTCATATTTCTTAAAATCTTTTCATGACTTAGGGTTAGGTATGAATCTATGGCTAAGATTTATTTGTTTTTCCTCTTTACCATTTCAATTTTTTTGATTGATTGCATGCAAAGTACATAGGATCTTTAATAGATTCAATCTTATCTTTAAGATTTGAAATCTGTATATTAGCTATCATGCAACATGGTTTGCATTTGATTTTGTGAAGGCATAGACTCATATGAAAATACTATGTAACTTGGCATTTGTTGATTGTTGATGCTTGGCACACATAGGAATTATGTCTTGCTTGGCACCTATAGTTTACTCAACACATATACTAACTTGACATCTATCATCACTCAACAACTGAAACTTTCTTGACATTGTCTATTTTCTTGGCATCTAAATGACTCGACACTAGTTGAATTTCAAGCTTGGCACATATGGTAACTCAGCATCTACATTATACTTAGCATCAACTTAGAAAATTTCTTAAGTGTGTTGACACTCAATTGTGAAATCTAATACAAGACCAACAAACTATTCTAAGCCAACTTAAGGATAGATTTTGATCTTTTAGTGATAAGGACAAACCTATATTTGGATTCCCTATGTAATTGCATACAACCAATCATAAAATAGGAAGGTTTAAAAAAAAAATGGATGAATCTATGTCATAGATTCATACCTAACCCTAAGCCACCAGACTCTACTTAACAAGGATGAAGCCCTAAACTTTTAAATAGTGTAAGAAGGGGTGAATGATTGAATTGAAGGAGCAAAAAAGACAATTTATAGAGAATTCAAGGTGACTTATTAGTAAGACTATATTGTAAAATCAATTAGAGAATAATAGAGGATAGAGAAGGTTACAACATTGATATATCGGATTATGAAGGATCAAATGACAAATTGTGAAAAGGTGATCTATTACCAGGCAAGCAAGTGCCAATCATAAGATATATGTTGAGACATTCTAAAAGTTGATTTCAGTTAAAAATCTTAATAGAGTAGTCCTATCTAGTTGTATTAAATCCTTTAACAAGGTGGCATTCCAAGTGAATGACCTAAAGTCCTCTAAATAGAAACACTTCTAATAGGGTGTTGAAATTCTCTAACACATGGGACTTAACAGTCCTTGTAAGCCTTTAATAGGGAAGGTCTTTCACAAGGCAAACCATGATTCATGGTCAAACCTTTGTAACCTTAATTGGATACACTTTATTGATGTATTAGTAAATATTTTTTGGTGTCATCCCCACTTGAGTTTTATCTTCTCACTTGGAGCTTCTCTGGGTAATCATATTAGGTGTTATGTGTGCGTTTGATTACATGTTATTTCACTTTACATATTGAATACATGTGATGTACGAATGGTGAAAGTTTTATGGGTTCAAGTTTAAACTCCTAACCCCCCCAGAAGTTTACCTCTCCTACTTACAATTCCAACAATTGGTATTAGAGCCAAGTTCTCTAAAAGAGAAACTTTGTAGCTTAGAGGAAAACATCTTGAAATGGAAGTCTAAAAATTGGGAAAGTTTATTGAGAATCAAGAAATTGAGATACAACTCATTCTACATCAACTTGATGAAGCTAGAGAAGAATTAAGGAAATCCTTAAAGAAAAGGAAAGAAATTTCCATTGCAAAGAATGACACACAATACAAAGAAATCAATACTACCAAGCTATTTTCCAATGGTGAATCTAATGAATTTGATGCAATAGTCACAATTTGATGGAAATAATAGAGTACAAGCTTGATGGAGACACAACCCAAGAACAGAATGGACACAACAGAAAAGGGAAATTATATTAATTGAGAAAATAAGCTAGTACAAATAGTATAGAGAAAATAAACTTCAGAACATGCCCTAAGGGCTTACAATAGCATAAATCTGGAGAATATTTCTCCTTTTAGCACCTCCTCTCAAACTCCACTCTGAACGGCCTTTTACAATGCCAGAAATCTTCTTAAATAGACCCTGGAGGGTTAAGGACTAGGAGTACATTCTAGAAAGTGTTAGTAGGCATCCACTAACGAAATAGAAGGTTCCGGAAGCTGCGTTAGAAGTTGGTGCAAATCTAGAAGAATCCAGAAATGGTAACCGAACTTCTGGGAGGCATAACTTTTGAACCATAGCTCCGATTGACGAACCGTTTACATTTTCGAAGTGCTCTATATCCCTATGGACAAGCTTTGCTTGTCCCCCATTTTTTGACCCTTTTTGAGGTCATTTAATGCCTCAAACCTAACTTTGAAGCATTCTTAGGAGGTCTCCAAAACTCGAAAAACTACAATAACTTTCAAACCGTGGGGCCTATTGACCTGATTCTTTTTTTGGAATACTCTAAATCATGATTACATTCATCTAGCCAGTTTACACCTTCTAGTTTATCGAAATGATGGCCCAAATACATGCTCCTATTTTTTTGAGATATTCAAATGCACTGATAGTTGGACTATGAGAGTTGGAACCTTTATTTGAGCCAAATGGGTATCCAAAAATGTAAAGACATGAAATAGAAACTAAGTCTAAGTACATTTTTTTGGGTGACACAGGATTGCCCTTATACCTCTGGATGCTCCTGCATCAGACACCCAGGGTAGATTGAAAAGTGACCTTGTCACTTTATGGATGGTAGAGGAAATCCCAAATGGGAAACCTCAGCTACTGAAATCCAAGTTGAGTCCTCGATCGGTCGTCCTTTCCATTTGACCAAATACTCTTCATACTACCTGTTTCTGGTACTCCTACCCACATGATGATTTAGAATGTCTTCTATCTCCTCCTTCTTAGAAGCAGGAATTGGACATGGCTCTAAAACCAGCTCCTCATCTGCACCATCATCATGATACTTTGTTAAATCTGCAATGTTGAAAATGGGAGAAATGTGAATACCATCTGGCAGCTCCACCTCATATGCATTTCCTGAGTTATGTTTCTTCAAAACTTTGCAGGGGCCAAATTTCTTCATTTTCAGCTTGTTGTAAGTACCAACTGGAAATATTTCTTTTTGTAAGTGCACCATGACTAGATCCCCTACTTGGAATTTCTTATGTCTTCTCCTTTGATCAGCCCTAGCTTTATACTCTTGATTCATCTTGATAATGTGTGCTTGAACCTCCTCATGTAGATGCTTGATGTGTTCAGAAAATTCCTCAGCTTTAGCACTTGTCCTCTCCCCTTGTTCTATCTTCCTCAATTCTGGTGTAGTCCTTGGGCTATTCCCATATACAATTTTAAATGGTGATTTTCCAGTACTCCTATTTATAGAGTTATTATAAGCAAACTCTGCCTGTGGTAGAATCAAATCCCATCCCTTGGGCTTATCTCCAACTAAACATCTCAGCAAATTGCCCAGACTTCTATTTACCACTTCTGTTTGGCCATCAGCCTATGGGTGATGCGTGGAACTAAATTTCAAGTCTGTTCTCAACTTCTTCCACAATGTCCTCCAGAAATACCCCACAAATTTAGTATCTCTATCAGAAACTATACTCCTTGGAAGACCATGAAGTCTTACCACCTCTTTGAAAAACAAGTCTGCAATATGGATAGCATCATGAGTTTTGTGGCATGGAATGAAATGTTCAATTTTGGAGAACCTATCAACCACCACGAATACTGAGTCATTACCCCTTTGTGTCCTTGGAAATCTAAGAATAAAATCCATACTTATGTCCTCCCATGGCCTTGATGGAACAGGAAATGGCTGATATAGGCAAGTATTTTGACTAAACCCCTTGGCAATTTGACAAACCTGGCAACTTTGTACAAACTTCATCACATCCTGTGTAATTTGAGGCCAAAAATAATGTTCTCTAAGAATGGAAATGGTTCGACCAAAATGTCCTGCCATCCCTCCACTGTGTTTCTCCTTAATCATATTTTCCCTCACGGAACTCCTTGGAATGCACAATTGACTACCTTTGAACAACATGCCATCCTGAATCAAATAATCTAACCACTGTTTTCTATCTACAACAACAGGCTCTTTACAAGCTTTCCATGCTTCAGCAAAATCAGGATCCTTGAGGTACAAATTCTTGAGTTCATCAAACCCAACTACTTCAACCTGCATTACTGTAAGCAGTGATTGTCTCCTACGTAGTGCATCTGCAACCCTATTAGATTTTCCACTTCTATGCTTCAACACAAATGTATAACTCTGCAAGAATTCTACCCACTTCATAAGCCTCTGATTCAATTTACCTTGGCTATTTAGGTACTATAATGCCTGATGATCAGTATACAAAACAAATTCCTTTAGCAATAAATAATGCCTCCATTTCGTTAAGGCCTGAACTATTGCATAGAACTCTTGATCATAAACAGAATACTTCTTTGCATCATTCAATGTTTCACTAAAATATGCAATAGACTTACCTTCTTGGCTTAATACAGCCCCAATAGCGCTACCACTAGCATCACAATCCACATGGAAAACTTTTCTAAAATCTGGAAGTGCAAACACAGGTTGTTCTATCACCTTCTTCTTCAGTAATTCAAAACTTCTCGTAGCTACTGCAGTCCATTTGAACTCTTTTCTATCCCCTCTTATTGTGTCAGTTAGGGGTGCACATATGCCACTGAAATTCTTAATAAAATTCCTGTAAAATCTAACCAGACCATGAAATGATCTTACCTTAGTAGCAGACCTTGGAGTAGGCCATTCCAAGATGGCATTTACCTTCTCTGGATCCATTTTGAGACCTTCAAGTGATATAACAAATCCCAAATAGACTAACTCCCTTTTTGTAAAGACACACTTCTTTAGATTAATTAACAGTTTCTCTTCCCTTAGCCTTTCAAGGAAACTACGAATATGCAGTAAATGTTCTTCCAAAGTCTTGCTAAAAATTAAAATATCATCCAAATAGACAATAACAAATTTTCCCAAGAACTTCTTAAGTACCTCATTCATGAGCCACATGAAGGTGCTTGGGGCATTCATCAATCCAAAGGGCATGACTAACCACTCATAAAGACCCTCCTTGGTCTTGAAAGCTATTTTCCACTCATCTCCTTCTCAAATCTATATCTGATGATAGCCACTCTTCAGATCTATCTTTGTGAAGTATTGAGCTCCACTCAAGCAGTCCATAAGATCATCCATCCTTGGTAAAGGAAACTGGAACTTGATGTTTATCCCATTTATAGCTCGAGAATCTGTACACATCCTCCACTCTCCATCCTTCTTTGGTGCAAGTACTACAGGTACTACAGATGGACTCAAGCTCTCTCAAATCAAGCCCTTCCTCAGCAACTCCTGAACCTTTCTATTTACCTCCTCTGTTTCAGTAGGAGTCATCTTGTGAGTAGCCTTGTTAGGCTAACTAGCTCCTGTAATCAGATCTATCTGATGACTAATTTGCCTTACTGGTGGCAATCCATTTGAAACATTATCAGAGATAATATCTCCAAATTCCCCTAGTAAATCTGAAACTTCAAATGGTATTTCACTACTACCTTCTTTATCTTTCCTAGGAATCAAAGCATAGCACATATGCTGATGTTTCATGCCATCTAAAAACTTCCTTCCATCAACAAGACAAATCCTAGCACTGCTACATACCTTTTCACCTTCCTTTTTCATGGGCTTCAATTTGTGGCAAACTCCATCCTTTGTCAGAGAGTATGTGTTTGCATGTCCATCATGTATTGCATGTCTATCAAACTGCCATGCTCTACCCAAAAATAGATGGCAAACATCCATCGAAATAACATCATAGAGAACTTCATCATGGTAACTCCCAATTTTGAATTTTACTAAACATTGTTCACTTACCAAGACCTTATGATCATCTTTTACCCAAGAAATCCGATAGGGCTGGGGATGTTTCTCCCTCTTGAGCTTCAGCTTAGAGACCATCTCTTCTAATACCAAATTATCAGTACTACCACCATCAATGATCACATCACAACATTTATCCTCACACTGACATCTGGTATGAAACTAACTCCTCCATTTTTCTAGTTCATTCTCACCACTTTGTAGGACTCTTTCATTTACCAAGGTCTCTCCTCTTTCTGCATCCTCTAAATGTGATGATTGTGCATCCTCATCCACATGAGCATCCCTAGCTTGGCCCTCAGCTCTCCTGTCTGTCCTTCCTTGTTGTTGAGGGCATTCAAAGGCACGATGACCTTCTTCATTGCAATGGAAATAGGTACCATGGAAGCCTCCTCTTCCTTGTCCAAATCCTCTACCTCTTCCTCTTTGATTTCCAAAGTCTTGATCATGGGAGCGGTTGAAACCCTCATTCCTCTGGTTTCTGCTAGTACCCACATATTCATTTTTCTTTTGGGTTTTATTGCAGCCTCCAGATGATCTACCACTTCCCCTTCCTCCTTGACTGCGCCCTCTTTGTCTTCCTTCAAACCTTTTACTCAACTTCTCTTCAACTCATAGGGCAAACTAGTATGCCTCTTCAATGTTGATCATTCTTACCAGACTTAATTCCTCCTGGATGCTAGGTCGCAACCCACTAATATAACGAGTAACCTTCTCCTTATTTTCTTCTGCATGCCCCACTCTAATCAAGAGTCGATAAAACTCCTCTATATATTCTTGGACTGATCTTCCTGCTTGCTTTAACCCATGCATCTTCTTAAACAGATCAAGCTTGTAGTCCACAAGAATGAACTGCTTCTTCAATTTGTCCACCATGCGATCCCATCTTGTGATCTTCTCCTTTCCTCTTCTAAGTCTTTCTAGTTGAACCTCTTGCCACCAAATTTTGGCATGGCCTTTCAGTTTAGCCTTTGCAAACTTAACCCTATCTGGGTCCCTTATATCCTCATACTCAAAGTATTCTTCCAGTTCGTTGATCCAATCGATCAACTCATCTGGTTTCAAATTTCCTGAAAATATACCCACTTCAATTGTAGGTCTTTTCCCAAACTTAGTAGTGGCCCTAAAAAGCCTTTCCTCTACAGGATTCAGAACTTCCTTGTCAACTTCCTCTTCTGGTCCCATTACTTCCTCTTCATTGTCATCCTCACTATTGTCACCTGCGACAACATTTGCTCCTCTATGAAGCTCCTCTTACAATGCTTGTACCTACCTCTGGAGGGCTCTAACCTCCTCAGGATCAATAGCTCTGGCCCTTCCACCACACTCTCTTCATGGAGGCATCTTCTAACTCGAACCCACAACCAGACAGTCCTGGTGCAAACTACCTCACAGTCGGTGCTCTGTCTACACACTCAGGAAAACTCGCTCTGATACCACTTGATGAGGACACAACCCAAGAACAAAATGGACACAAAAGAAAACGGAAATTATATTAACTGAGAAAATAAGCTAGTACAAATAGTACAGATAAAATAAACTTCAGAACATGCCCTAAGGGCTTACAATAGCATAAATTTGGAGAATATTTCTCCTTTTAGCACCTCCTCTCAAACTCCACTCTGAACTGCCTTTTACAATGCCAAAAATCTCCTTAAATAGACCTCAGAGGGTTAAGGACTAGGAGTACATTCTAGAAAGTGCTAGTAGGCATCCACCGACTAAATAGAAGGTTTTAGAAGCTGTGTTAGAAGTCGGTGCAAATCTAGAAGAATCCAGAAATGGTAACCGAACTTTCGGGAGGCATAACTTTTGAACCGTAGCTCCGATTGATGAACCGTTTACATTTTTGGAAATCTCTCGAAGCGCTCTATATCCCTATTGACCAGCTTCACTCGTCCCCCATTTTTTGACCCTTTTGAGGTCATTTAATGCCCCAAACTTGACTTTGAAGCATTCTTAGGAGGTCTTTGAAACCCGAAAAATTGCAATAACTTTCAAACTGTGGGGCTTATTGACCTGATTCATTTTTTGGAATGCTCTAAATCATGATTACATTCATCTAGCCAATTTACACCTTCTAGTTTACCGAAATGATGGCCCAAATACATGCTCCTATTTTTTTGGGATTTTCAAACGCACTGATAGTTGAACTATGAGAGTTGGAACCTTTATTTGAGCCAAATGGGTATCCAAAAATGTAAAGACATGAAACAGAAACTAAGTCTAAGTACAGTTTTTTGGGTGACATAGGATTGCCCTTATACGTCTAGATGCTCCTACATCAAAGCTAAAGAAATAAAAAATCTCAAGCTAGAGCAATAATCTCAAGCCATGATGCTATGTGATGTAACTAAAAAAAAGAAGAAAGCTAAGGAAGAAAAAGTCATGATTGAAGAAGACAAAAGAGTTCTTGCCAACAAACTAGAAGACAAGTCAATAGAACTAACTAGGATCTCCAACATGAAATTGAATATTCCAAGACAAATGATGAATGCTCATCATGAGTTGAATGTCAAAGACATTGAGATAGCTACATTGAAGTTGCAAATGAACAACTGCAGAATGATTTGAAAAGAGAAAAAGAAATTATTGAAAGTCTCATCAAATGAAGCCATCAAATACTTTGAGCAATTATTAATATCTCCTAGATCCAAAAATGATACATCAATATTAGGCTATAGAGCCACTAAAGAAGGAGAATCATCCAAAGTTTTTGAAGAAAGAAACATTGAAGGTAAGAACTCCAAACCTACTTGTCATTTTTTTGTTAAGAAAGGACATACTGCTAATGTGTACAAAAGAAAGAATGGAAATCAAAATGTCAAGCCTCAAAATATGACTCATTGTCATAAGTGCAAAAAACAAGGTCATTAGGAACATGAATACAGAACTAGGACCATGCATGCACCAAGATTTGAAGGATATTTCTATAATTGTCAAAAATATGGATATAGGGCCTTTGAATGCAAATACAAATCTAGGTGGTCATCAAACTAGTCAGCAAAGATAAGAAGCCATGAAAACTTTTATAATTGGTATTACAAAACAAGAAAAAGATATCACTATTGCCAAGAGTATGGACATATCCATGAGAATTGTATTAGGACACACTTTAGAGAAAACTACAAAACATGGTTAAGTCAAAATACACGTTTCAACTATTTGAAGACTGGTCACATCAGTAAGCATTGTCCAACTAGGTCAAAGGCAAAAAGTTGTGAATTCAACAAAGGAAAAGGAAAGGTAGATGTTGACCATTTTAGAGGTGAGATGAACAAGAAATGGAGAAAGAGAGATGGTTGCAACACATCAAATGGAGAAGGGGTCACTTAGCATGATAGGTTATGTGATCACACCTCATCAAACTAGACAACTAAGAAGCATGTGAGATTGATATTCAAGTATTATATCATATATCAGTTTTAAAAGAAGATAGTACTAAAAAGAATACATTAGCATGAACAAAAATGCAAGATATTGTGAAAAAAATAAGTTAAAACTTTAACTCTTTCATGTTCTTGCCAAGCATGAAATGTTTCCTATGAATGCCAAGTAGAATGCTAGTTGATGCTGAGCTGCCAGACTAGTTAGTTGATGCCAAACTCATAGTAGCTTCCAAGTGATGGTAATATTTATAGCTGTCGAGTGATTATGAAATTGTGTTGGTGCTCAACTTATAGTTTCACAAGCACTAAGCATTAAATGCAAGGTTTTTAAAGGGTATTTGATAAATTTCTGCTCAATATTCACCATTTTGAACTTGAGCAAGAGCAAGTGGAGCAAAAGGAAATTCAAAATTTTTTTCAAGGTATTTGCAAAGATCTAAATGATGATTTCACATTAGTTCTTCATATTTTCAAGGTATTTAATCACAAACTGAGCTATACAATTTACTTTTGCATAAACCCTAGTTTGATAGAATGACAACTAGTTCCAAAAAACAAAGAAGGGGAAGAGGTTTTAAATGTTCAACTTGTTAGTAATGACGTGAAACAACCAAATTTCAAGGCAATTCTTGACATAGCTACAAACAAGATCCTTCTGGCACTTTGTCAATGATCCCACCAAAATTCATTATGGTACAACATCTTAAGAAATGTTATAATTGTAAAATAGTTGGAATAGGAGACATAGAAATTAGAGAAGCATATTAAAAATTATATGAAAATAGTGTTCTAAAGGAAGAATACAAAATCATTAAGAAGAAGGTTTAACACGTGCCCTCAATTTTTCCAATGTATTCAAAACTGAATGGATTAAAATTGTATTGAGTTGAATACATGATCATTCTTTATGGTTGGGGGGTGGACCTATTAAAATTGCCAAAAGAATAATTCATAAGGTTACTAGTTACCCAACCCTAGATTGGTGCAAGACTTAGAGGAGTGATTCCAAAGAAGTAATAGAGAAAAATATTAGAGCAAAATGGAATAAAAGAGGCATGACAATAGATACTGTTACTAACCCACTATTGAATTTTAGTTGTTAAGGTAATCTCTCAAAAATTCTATCAATCTAGAGTATTAAATAGTGTACCCTATATTGTAGTGGATGTTGTTGGAAATATGAGAGGAGTAACTATGAGGGGGGTGAATCAATTACCACTAAAATAAATCCCAGATCCCTTGGATGTCAATAATCAAATTAGACTAATTATTGTTGATGCTTAGTAAATAAACATAAATTATTGTAACTTGATAAATGTAGAGTGTGCATTTCTTTAATATATCTTAAAATATTATTAGTAATTAAATTGAAAACGTAAGAGAAACAACATGAAGACATGAGACACTAGGATTTAACATAGAAATCCAATTTGGGAAAAACCACCAATGTAACTAGTTATTGTTTCCACTCTTTTGAAGTGAACCCTATTAGGAGCCAACTCAGTTAAAGGTTACAAAACACATTGTAAGGTGTGACCATGTTAGAGGATTTAATTACCCTATTAGGATTGGCCTTGTAAGAGGTCTTAAAACAATTTAATGGAATTTCCACCTTGTTAAAGGATTTACAACTGGCTATTAAACCAACTCGGTTAAAAGATTTTAGATCATTTCTATAATGTTTAGAGAGTAAAAATGAAATGACCTGACTATGATCCAACTAAATTTCTGAATCTAGATCTTTGTTCTACTTAATCTTAATCCTTCTTAATCGAATATTACTTTTCTACTCCACAAGGATATATGCTTATCCTTCAAGTTCACTTCCACTCTTTTTCTTTCCAATTCTATCAACACACTTGCACACACTTGAAAATCACAATTTGACCTTATATTTATATCATCCAAATTATCAAGTCAGCTCAATACAAGTTACAATGACCAATATTCATTACCATAGTTGGCTAGAACCAATACTTAAAATAATTAAGATTCATATTCCAAAACAAAAAAATCCTTCATTAGCCGACCCTGCTCAATAAACATTGGTTTTGAGACAATTTCCTATGTTAACCAACAAAGGCTTGATTAAAACTATGAACTTGTGAAGGTCCTTGGTAACTGAGTGAGCTTGGTTAGCACTAATGCTATCCAACTTTCCTTTGTTAACAAAATAAGCTCAGTTAACACTCTTTTCTACCAAAATTTCTTTGATTTCTGAGAGAGCATAGTAGACACTATCTTCATAGAATAAACTTGGGAATGCTCAGTAGGCAAGAAAAACTATCTTGTGAACCAAGTGAGCTTGGTAATAAGAGCATAGTAGACACTATCTTCATAGAATAAACTTGGGAATGCTCAGTAGGCAAGAAAAACTATCTTGTGAACCAAGTGAGCTTGGTAAGAACTGACTATCAACTGATATGACATTTTTGTAACATCAAAGACAACACACAATTAAAAAAATTTATCCAACAATCTCCTTCTTTGGCATTGATGGAAACACAACATGCCTTAGCACAATAAAATTTGAGAACAAGACTTTCTCTAATAGAAAGTTTCTCCCTCTTAGATTTTACACCAAAAAACTTCTCCTTCATGTAGTAATCTCCCTCTATGAGGGAATTACATAACTTCTCCCTCTTAGAATGATAAGAGAAAATTTTAGAAAGATATGACAATATACTTCTCCTTCTTTGACAACACATGCCAAAGACAACACATACCAAATTAGTATCAATGTACCTTAAGTACTAATTTATATGCAATATTATCTTAACTATGTTGAACTAACTAATTGATCTTCAACTTGATTCCTAATGAAGCATCACTAAACTTCATTTAGAGAGCTTAAGATAGGGGAATGACCCCTAACTTACCTCTTAGATACAAGAATGCATCCTTAGGAAAAGGCTTGGTGAATATGTTTGCAATCTATTCTTTTGTATGGACATCGAATCTAATTTCTTTGTCCTACAAAAATTCTCTAACAAAGTGATATTTTATAGCAATGTGCTTTGTTTTGGAATGCATCACTAGATTCTTTGATATGTTAATTGCACTAGTGTTATCAAAATACATGACAACTGGCTCTTTTATTTCAATCTTCATACCTTCCAACAATTTTTTAAACCAAACAATGTTAGAACAATTTACTACTACTACAACATATTCTACTTCTGCTATGGATTGGGATGTGTAGATTTCTTCTTGCTTGTCCAAGATACCAGTCTTTTACCTAGAAAGAATGCTCCACCACAAGTTCTTTTTCTCTCATCAAGATTTCCTACCCAATCTACATCAGTAAACACTTTTAGGTCTAGATTTCCTTCAAGTTTGTAACATAACCCATAATCTTCAGTGCCTTTTAGATATCTCAAGATTATTTTTATTTTCATCATGTGGTTTTCTCTAGATTTTTTCGAGAATCTTGCCACTCTTCCAAGTACTAAGACAATATAAGGTCTAATCCACCTCTTTGGAGTCATCATCTTTGGTAAGCTTCAATCTAGTACACATGGGGGTTCCACCTAGTTTTGAATCTTCCATTCCAAAATTCTTGAGTATCTCTTTGATATAATTAGATTGAATAATATAGATATGAGTTTTGTTCTATTGTATCTACAATCCAACAAAGAATTTTATCTCACCAAACATGGACATTTCAAAATCTTTGTTCATTTGTTCTAAAAATGCTTTGCATAGCTCATCATTCCCTATAAATTGAGTATTATCCACAAATATCTCTACCAACACAATCTTGTTATCTAGTCCCTCCTTGATGTATAAACTGATGTTATCATTTGTTCTCTACAAACCAATCTATATCAGATAGTTATGTAATCTTTCATACCATACTCTAGGAGCTTTTTTGAGACCATACAAATCTTTGTGTAATTTTTAGAAAATGTCCCTTTTGTAAGGATCAACAAAACATTCTGATTTTTCAATGTAGACTTCTTCATCAAGAATTTCATTTAGGAATGTAGATTTAACATCCATATGGTATATAAGTAAAGTCCTATCACTTTCCAATCTTTCAATTTTATGTGTGCTACATATGCAAGTAAAGTCCTAACACCTTCTAATCTTGTGATAGGGGTGAAAGTTTCACCATAATCATCACCTTCTTCTTGAAAGTAGCCTTTACATACTAGTCTTTCTTCTTTTTTTAATACTTTACCATCTTCATTCAACTTATTCCTGAATACCCAATTTGTTCAAATCACATTTTTATCTTTAGGCCTAGGTACAAGGGTCCAAGTTTTGTTCTTTTCTATTTGTTCTATTTCTTCATTCACAACCTCAATTCAACTTTAATTTTCCAATGCATCTTTAACACTTTTATGTTCCACATTCAACAAGTAGAAATCTACCTGTTAGCTTACTTCTTGTCATGGTACCTTTTGATTTATCTCAAATAATCTGATTAGGTGCATGATTCCTTCTGACATACTTAGTCAATATAGGTTCTTATCCTTTTGAATGAATTACATTGTCCTCTTTTTGAAGTTCAACTTGAGACTTAGGTTGTTCATTCTGTGGCTCTAGTCCTTCAGATTCAGTAGTTGTTAACTTGATAGCTTCAGAATGTGGCTCAGGTCTCTGTGACTTGGTTTGCACTTCTTGCAACTTGGTAACTATAGAGGTCTCAGGAGATAAAGTCTCCTTATTATCAGATATTCTTGGCAAAGTATCAGATTCAAAGTAGACAAATTTTCTATAGTCTATTGGTTTTTTCTTTCTTTCTTCTTCAGCCTTTTTTGCAAACTCATCAATTCTCATATGTGCACATTTTATGATTTTGTGAGTAGACAAATTCAAGCATTTATATGCTATACTTCTATAAGAATATCTTAGAAATATACCTTCATCACCTTTTACATCAAACTTTCCTTTTCTATATTCTTTCAAGATATAACATTTACTTCCACATACTTTTAGGTAACTTGCATTGGGTTTGTAGCCATACCATAGTTCATAGGGAGTTTTTTCTAAATCCTTCTTCAATTGAACTCAGTTCAAAGTATGAACTACAATGATGATAGCTTCCTTCTAGTATTTGACAGCAACATTCTTTTCAATCATTAGAGTCCTTGCATAGTCCATGATGGATCAGTTTCTTCTTTCAACTATTCCATTCTACTTGGGAGTACCAAGGGCTGATACTTGTCTTTTGATTCCTCTTTCAATGAAAAAATTACTAAATTCATTGGAGATGAATTCACCACCTTTGTTTGATCTTAAGCATTTCAATCTTTTTCCTATTTCCTTCTCTACTCTTGCTAGATACCATTTGAATTTCTCAAATGCTTCTGACTTTTCCCTTAGATACATAATAGTCATCATTCTAAAGTAGTCATCAACAAAAAGAATAAAGAATTTTTCTCCACTATAACTTTCTACACTAATTGGTCCAAAAAGGTCAGTATGCACAATTTCCAAGACATCTTAAGATTGTTAGTTTTTGCTCTTAAAACTAGTCTTCCCCATTTTTCCATTTTGACAGTTCTTGCATAAACCAACATCTGGTTTCATCAAACTAGGGATACCTCTTATTTTTCTAAATTTTCTTATTTTGACCATATTATCAAAATTCACATGACATAGCCTTCTATGTCATAACCAACTTTCTTCTACTTGAGCAATAAGACATGAGCAATCACCAAGATCAAGATAAAATATGTTACCTTTTGTTTGTTTTCCTGATCCAATCAGATTCCCTTTGTCATCTAGTAGTCTTGCCTTGCCATGCATGAATTCTACCTTGAATCCAATTTTGATTAGCTCTACCACACTCAATAGATTATGTTTTAGTCCTTCAATCTAATAGGCATTATCACATACAAGTTCATTGGTTAATGAGATACAACCCTTTTGTTTGATGCAACAACGTTCATTGTTTCCAAATCTTACACTACCTCCATCATAGTATTCAAAATGTTCAAACTTTGTTTTTTCTCTAGTCATATGGTGTGAAAATCCACTATCTATGATCCATGAATTATTTTTACTAACATGAGAGATAAGCGCAATCTTATCTCTTTCATCATCAGATTCATCTTTTATAGTAATGTACACTATTTCATCCTCACTATTATCAAAATCCTTCATCATAAAAAAAGTTTTCTTGCCTTTGTCTTTGAATGATTTGTGACTTTAGAAATACTTTTTGGCTTTCTACCTATGGCTCTTCTTCTCATCATTGTTATCTTTGTTTGTGCACCTGGTAGCAATATGACCAATTTCCTCACATGAAAAATAGATTAGAGGAAATTTATTTAGGAGTTGATGAAATCAAACTCCATAGCTCACCAAGATCACCTGCATGAAAATAACCTGTCAAATGGAAACTAAAGAAGGAAGAGGTGGAGCTTGGAAAAACCCTAAATGGACTTGAGAGAGAAGATATTAAAAAACAAAGAAAATGTATTTATAATGAGAATGAGTTGTGAAATAAAATGAGAGAGCCCCAATATAAAGACCTCATAGAAGCTTGTAGAACAAGCTAAAAAGTGATAAAAGATAAGGTTGACAACTAAGCATACTTCCACAAAAAGGTGGAACATGGTAGAAGGGAAAAAACTCCCGTGTTGTCAATAACTCATCACTACAACTATTAAATACATGTATTAACCTAAGTAAACTTAAGTAAATGGACTAAATAATAAATAAATAATTATTTACTCTAACACCCCCCCCCCCCCCCCCCCTTAAGTACAACTTAGGGCAATGCTTTCCACTCACAAAACTAAGATGAAATGCAAAATGGGTCCCGACAATGAGGTCATGTTAGGTACCCATGTACAATGCAAAAAAATGAATCCTTTAAAAATGGGGAAAGAGAGAAAACCACATGGGAAAAAACTTCACTCAAAAAGAGGTAAGAACCTAGTGAAGGACTAAATAAGTCTCCAACTAGAGGAATGTCTCATAAAATAGGAACAAAGAGTGATCATGAAGAGCATCACTAAAGCATAAAGAAGCTACAAATTCTTCCATTAGAAAGAAACTGTTGATTTGAAGAACCTTCATGGAAGAAGAAGGCATGAACCAAGTATGTCTATATGGTAGATGATCCATCTCACCAAAATGCATAGCTCACACTATCCAACCATCAAACCACATAACAATTAGAACAATAGAATAACACCCTCTTAATGAAAATGGGGTGAGATGATAGGCAACTAAGAAGGTGAGCCAATATCCCATGTAGACAAAACCAAGAATGACAAGATAGGGAAAGAGGTACAAACACCTATAAAAACACAGTCACACCAACTCTACATGGGGTAAAAAAGGAAGAAGGAAAAAACATGGCAAACAACTATCCCCCCATAGTGCTTTATAAAAAAAGTACAAGTACAACTCTCTCAAAACAATGTTCATGAACTTGAAATGAAAGAGTGGCACTTTATCTTATTGTGTTTACATAAAAATTCTTATAAATGATAGCTACAATGATTAGAAAATGAGAAAATTTGATACAAAAGATATTAAAACCCAAAACAAAAGATCCCATGCTAAGAAAATGATCCTTAGACCTAGAACACCCAAGATATCCACCATAGAGAAAAAAATGCCAAAAACATGATATAAAGAGCATGGGGTAGAATCTAAAGAAAATGAGAGCATTTCTGAAAAGATGACAAATCTAGTTTTTCAAAAATATAATGTTTTCAAAAAATAGACCTAGGACACAAAAGATATGCTTGTTGGAGTCAAAAATAGAACTTTAGATTTCAAGTACAAAAATAAGAAACTAAACTACATCAAAACCTAAAAATACATAAACCATTATTTATGTCTTGGAATCAGCTTTTTAGTGCTTCTTTCAAATTAGAAAAATATGTTTGTATGCTCAAGTTATGGCAAAAAAACTAATTATAGGTCAAAATGGACCCTAGAGAGTTACTGGAGGGCTGATGATGTAGTGACATCATGTTGATGTCAGTAACCTACTACATTAAAATTGATGGCTTGTTAGTCATTGCAGAAAAAAAATAAGCCACATGGCAATGCCATGTGGATGCCACATGGCAGAAAGATGACTGGGTCAGGTGGCATGGCAATGTTTACATGGAAGATGTCAACATGGCACCCATGCCACATGGCACTCAGTGAGTGGTGTTGACTGGCTAGAAACCTCCATGCAAGCATTGAGTAGGCAAGGCTATGAATGGGTGGTAGAGAGAAGGGAAACACTGGTGGAGTGGTTCAGATGTGGAGGAAACTAGAGGTGACATTGGGCCACCGTGGAGGGTGGGTGATGGCCAGGCTGTGCACTGGCTGTGGTGGTCCTGTGGTGGTGTGACCTACTATAGTGGCCATTGGAATATGTGTGGTGGTAGCCCTATAGTGGCTACCTAGTGGTGTGTCAAAATTAATATTTAAAAAAAAATTCTAAAAATCTTCCGTACGGTCGTACAACCAAGCACTGCAACCAATTTTTTTTTGGCCTCCTAGAGCTCCTATCACCAAAATAGAATTTTTTTATATGAATCCTAACTGTAAATGACCTTTTAGATCCAGTGGCAAGATCTATTTAGACCCAAACTACTCCAAAAATATTATTTTTCCCTAGGTTGAAGAAAAATGCACAAACAAACT
Source organism: Cupressus sempervirens (assembly GCA_028749045.1). NCBI lineage: Eukaryota > Viridiplantae > Streptophyta > Pinopsida > Cupressales > Cupressaceae > Cupressus > Cupressus sempervirens. The sequence continues at coordinate 88,146,981 of CM053785.1, forward strand.
AGGGTTTGTCTCTTTGAATCACAGCTTCAAAAATCATTCAGCTAAGAAGCAATAAGGAGGCTCTGATACCACGTAGGAGTTGATGAAATCCAACTCCATAGCTCACCAAGATCACCCACATGCAAATAAGTTGTCAAAGGAAAACCAAAGAAGGAAGAGATGGAGCTTGGAAAAACCTTAAATAGACTTGAGAGAGAAGATATTGCAAAACAAAGAAAACGTATTTACAATGAGAATGAGTTATGAAATATGATGAGAGAGCCCAAATATAAAGGCCTCATGGAAGCTTGTAGAACAAGCTAGAAAGTGGTAGAATATAAGGTTGACAGCTTAGCAAACTTCCACAAAAAGGTATTTGCAGTCGAAATCACTGGTGATAGCCAGATAAAGCCTCATGAATCCTTGACATGTTGAAAAGTTGTCTTTGTTTAGTTTAGGAATTTCTCTCTTATAAGACATCTTGATCTTTTGCTTAGGTCCTTGAAACCTTCCTACAAGCACCAAAATCTCTAATACCAATTGTTAGAAATATGATAGGAGTAATTGAGATGGGGGGTGAATCAGTTAGCACTAAAATAGATCCCAGATCTCTTGAATTTCAATAATCAAATCAGATAAATTACTATAGATGCTTAGTAAACAAACATAAATTGTTGTAACTCAGTAAATGCAAAATGTGTATTCCTTTAGCAGATCTTAAAATATTATTAGTAATTAACTTGTAAAAATAAGAGAAACAACATGAACACATGAGAAATCAAGATTTAATGTGGAAACCCAATTTGAAAAAAATCACCAATCTAACTAGGTACTATTTTTCACTCTTCTAAAGTGAGCCCTATTAGGAGCCAAACCACTTAAAAGTTACAAAATACACTATTAGGTGCGGCCTTGTTAGAGGATTTAATCACCCTATTGGGAGTGGCCTTGTAAGAGGCCTTAAAATAATTCAATGGAACTGCCACCTTGCTAGAGGATTTATAGTTGGCTATTAAACCAACTCAGTTAAGAGATTTTAGATCACTGCTATAATGGTTAGAGAGTAACAATGAAATGACTAGATTGTGATGCAATTGAATTGCTGGATCTAGATCTCTGTTCTTCTTAGTCTTGATCCTTCCTAATTGCATATTAATTTTTTTCTCCATAAGGATATCTACTTATCCTCCAAGTTTGCTTCTACTCTTTTTCTTTTCAATTCAATCAACACAATTACACACACTTAAAAATCACAACTTGACCTTATATTTATATTTTCGAGATTGTCAAGTCAGCTTGATACAAATTAGAATCACCAATATTCATTACCATAGTCAGCTAGAACCAATACTTAAAATAATTAAGCTTTATATGCCAAAATAACAAAAATCCTTCATTAGCTGACCATGATCAGTAAACACTGGTTCTAAGACAATTTCTTGTGTTAACCAACAGAGGCTCAGTTAACACTACAAACATGCAAAGGTCCTTGGTAACTGACTTTCCTTTGTTAACCAAATGAGTTCAGTTAACACTCTTTTTTGCCAAAATTCTTTTGATGCTTGACAGAGTTTGGTAGACATTGTCTGCATAGAATAAACTCAACAATGCTTGGTAGACAAGAAAAACTGTCTTGCTAACCAAGTGAGGTCAGTAAGCACTAACTGTCAAGTAATATGATTTTTCTATAACATCAAAGACAACAAATAATTAAAAAATTGTATCCAATGTTAGGAATAAGGTGTCTCACCCATGTATAATTCCTATTCATTATTATTTGTTTTGTAAAATATTTTTCTTGCAAATAATGTTGATGTGTCGACATCTTGAATTGTGTGTAAGGAGATCATGACTAAAATGGTTATGATAGATTCCTATGACACGTAAGAGCTATGTTAGGAAGATTCAATGATAGGTGAAGACATGAAATTTTTTTTGGGGTTCCTATTTTCTCGGAGAATGGTAAAACCCTAATATGGTTTACCTTTGGGAGTAGCCCTAAAAGTGAAGCGCATGTTATAAGTGTCTTTAGGGTTGCAAAGAGGTGTGATATGAAAGAGTGTATTGTTGGTACTACATGTAGCTACTGGAGTCTTTTGTTCTCACTGTTGAGCTTGCACTGCAAGTGTGTTGTAACTTTTTGTTGAAGATAATACATTGTGCAGGTTCTGAAGGGGTGGGGTTGTTTTACCGAAAGGTTTTTCCCTACTGGAAAATATTTGTCTTATGTGTTTCTTTCTCTATTTATTTTCTATATGCATGGTTGGCTGTAATATTGTTGTTTACATGATATTGAATCTGTAAGTGTAGAAGATTTTAATAGGATTTGCATCATACTTTCCTTATGAGATTAGTGTAGGAAGCTGTTTCTGCACCTAAGTTTCCTTACAAGTGGTATTAGAGCTTGATCAACTTTTGATCCTAGTTGTTGGGTAGGGTTTTTTGAGCTAATCTCAAGTTGAGTGGGAGTCTTGTGCAGAGCATCCTGAATCTTAATTGCAGATTGAGATGGCAAGTTCATCATATGGAAGAATGGAGCTGGAGAAATTTAATGGCACTAATTTTGAGTTGTGGAAACTCAAGATGGAAGACATGTTGGAAGATTGTGACCTATGGGAAGTGACTACAAGTTCTACAAGACCAGCAACTATAGCTAAAGTAGATTGGGATATCAAAGATTTCAAAGCTAAGGGTTTCATAAGACTCTGTTTAACTGATGCAGTCCTTCTGAATGTTTTAGAAAACAAAACCACATATAGTTTGTGGGAGAGACTTGGGGCTGTGTATCAGGGAAAATCTTTGGTGAACAAGTTGTTCTTGAGGAAGAAGTTGTATTCTCTACAAATGGAGGAAGGTGGATCCTTAATATATCATTTAAATGCATTTAATCTGCTGGTTGCATAGTTGACATCAGCTAGTGTCAAATTAGAGGAGGATCATTGCTACACACTTTTGTGTTCTTTACCAGATTCATGGGACCATCTTGTGATGGCTCTCGAAAGCACATTAGTCACCCTCAAAATGGATGATGTGGTGTCTTCGCTACTATCAGAGGAGATGCAAAGAAAGGCTTTCATTTAGAAAAAAGAAGCCCTTGCTATTCGTGGGAGATCCACAAAAAGAGGAAATAAAAATGACAATAAGTCTGACAATAAGGGTAGATCTAAATCCCGTGGGAAGTCAAATAATTCCAATAAGTCCAAGGAAAAATGTTGGAACTATAATAAGACTTGACACTTTTGTAAAGATTGTAAAGAGCCTAAGAAGAAGAAGAAAGCCTCAGATTCTGGTTCTGAAAAATCTCAAGAAGATGGCGATGCATTCATTGTAGCTTTGGCAGCCCATTCATCTAATGATGTGTGGTTGGTTGACTTAGGTGCATCTTTTCACATGACCTCTAATTGAAACTGGTTCTCTAGATATGAAGAGTTTGATGTTGGAAAGGTGCACTTGGGTGATGATTCTCACCTAAAGATAGTTAGATGCGGAAGGGTCACTATCAAATTTCTTGATGGATGAGTAAAGGGAATCAATGGAGTTATGCACATTCTAGGTTTGGCACGAAACCTATTATCTGTAAGTATGATGAATGATGTAGGTGTATAAGTTGTTTTTTCTAAAGATGGATGTAAGATGATGAGAGGAGCTATGGTGCTTGCTAAGGGTACTAGGAGAGGTAATTTGTTTCAGCTTGATGCACACATTTCTCAATGTAATAGTTCTTCTATTTCAAAGAAGAGAGTAGCTATCACTTCATCCCCACCATCTGAATGAGCAGTAAAGAAGATTGTGGTTAGTGGTTCTGATGGTAGTGCAACAAGTGTACCTAAGGGTGCAAACACTTTGGAAGGAAAGCTTCCTGCAGAAAAGACAATGTTGTGGCATTTGAGATTTGGTCACATTGGTGAGAAGGGTCTCAGAACCCTGAAAAATAAAAATCTCATTGAGGGGTTAAATGATTGCAATCTCGAGTTTGACTTTTGTGAACACTGTGTATATGGTAAACAAAATCGTGTTCATTTTTACTCTAGTTCTCACAAATCTTCCAATGTTTTGGATCTTATTCATTCTGATGTATTTGGTCCTGTAAAACCTCCTTCAATCTCCAAGTCTTTATTTTTTGTATCTTTCATAGATGATTATAGTAGAAGGACATGGATTTATTTCCTTAAAAGTAAGACACAAGTCTTTAGTCGATTCAAGGAATTTAAAGCCCTCGTAGAGAATCAGACTAATAAGAAGATTAAGTGTGTGAGAACTGACAATGGTGGTGAGTTTTGCTCAGTAGAGCTTGAACAGTTTTGTAAAGAACAAGGTATCGAGAGGCATAAGAAAAATCCTTATACCGTGGAGCAAAATGGAGTTTTAGAGAGAATGAATAGGACACTGATGGAGAAGGCTAGGAGTATGCTTAGTGGAGCTGGTTTAGAACAAAGGTTTTGGGCTGAAGCTATGGCCACTGCTTGCTATCTGGTTAACAGATCTCCTACATCAGCCCTTGTTGGTAAGACACCCATGGAGGTGTGGTATGGTAAGAAGCCTTCAATTAGACATCTTCATGTTTTTGGTTGTGAATCTTATGCACATGTTCCAAAGGAGAAAAGATCCAAGTTGGAAAAAAAAGTTGTTAAATGTATTTTTATCGGGTACAATGCTCGTGTGAAAGGATACAAGCTTTGGGATTCTGTGACTGGTAAGGTGTTGTATAGCAGAAATGTTATTTTTAGAGAGCTAACATCTTCTCCTATTGTGCTACAACCAAATGAAAAAGAAAAGGAAAAAGATGTTTTTCAGTTGCCTCCTACCCCTGAGAAGACTGAACAGAGAGACCATGTTGGGTCTAATGATGAGGAGAGCTCTAGCAGCTCTGATAGTTTAGAAGAAGAGGAAGAACAACCTCAACCTCAGCCCTTGAGGAGATCCACGAGAGAAAGAAAGAAACCAGAAAGGTTTGGTTATTCTATGTTAGATTCCAGTTGTGCTTTTGCTTTGATTACTAACACTGATGAGCCTAGATCTATGAAAGAGGCTTTGGGCATGGAAGATGCAAGTTCCTGGATTAACGCTATGGATGATGAGATGGCTTCATTAGAGAAAAAAAAAACATGGGACCTTGTACCTTTGCCTAAAGGGAGAAAATCTGTTGCCTGTAAATGGGTGTTCAAGAAGAAATTCTATGCAGATGGCATTGTTGAAAGGTACAAAGCTAGATTGGTTGCAAAGGGGTATTCACAAGTAGAGGGAATAGATTATGGTGAAATATTCTCTCCTATTGCAAAGTTGACATCCATTAGATTTCTATTATCTCTTGCTGCATCATATGATTTAGAGATAGAATAGATGGATGTGAAGACAACTTTCCTTCATGGTGATTTGGAGGAAGAGATTTATATGTCATAGCCTGAGCACTACATTGTTAAAGGTAAAGAATCCTTAGTTTGCAGATTAAAGAAATCTCTATATGGTTTGAAGCAATCTCCTAGGATGTCGTACCTTAAGTTTGATGCCTTTGTGTTGTCAATTGGATTTGTAAGATCAAAATTAGATCATTGTGTTTATTTTAGAATTGAAAATGATTGCCTTCTTATTGTTGCATTATATGTTGATGATATGTTGCTATTTGGGAAGGGTAAGGGTATGATTTCTAATTTTAAATCTCAGTTGTCAGCACAGTTTGAGATGAAAGATCTTGGGGCAGCTAGGTACATCTTGGGTATGGAAATCAGTAGAGACAGGTCTAACAGAAAGCTTTGGTTGAGTTAGAGTAAGTATATAAAGTCTATGTTGGACAGGTTCAGCATGGCAGATTGTAGACCACTATGTGTTCCTATTCCTATGGGAACAAAGTTATCTATAGATGATTGTCCAAAATCTCCTAGTGAGGTGGAGGACATGAGTAGAGTACCTTATGCTAATGTAGTTGGCAGTCTTATGTATGCTATGGTTTGTACTAGACTAAACATTTCCCAAGCAGTGGGAGTCCTGAGTCAATTTATGGCTAATCCTGGATGGATACATTGGGATGTAGTTAAGCGAGTATTTAGATATTTGAGGGGTACATCAGATTACTCCATATGTTATCATGGTAACTCTTTTGGATCTCAACATTTAGTTTGTATTCATGGGTTTGTGGATTCAGATTGGCCAGGTGATATTGACCACAGGAGATCCACCAGTGCTTATGTCCTCACTATGTTTGGTGGTGCCATTAGTTGGATGAGCAAGTGAAAACCTATGGTTGCTTTGTCCACTACAGAAGCTGAGTACATGGTTGCTAATCATGCTTGTAAGGAAGCCATTTGGCTTAAGAGATTGTGTTCTAATGTTGGTGTTGATGCAGAATAGATTACTATTTGGTGTGACAGTCAGACTGTTATTTGCCTTGCAAAGAATCCAACTTTTCATGCCAGAATGAAGCACATTGATATGCAGTATCACTTTGTGAGAGATATGGTGGAAGATGGAAAGGTAAATTTGGAAAAGGTAGATACTGCGAAGAATGTTGCAGATGCATTAACGAAACCAGTGGGCACTGAGAAGTTCAGATGGTGTTCGGAGTCTATGGGCCTTTTGGCCTATAGTGATTAGTTCCTGTTATGTTCCTGTTGCTCTTACAAGGTGTTTGACAAGTGGAAGAATGTTAGGAATAAGGTGTCTCAACCTTGTATAATTCCTTTTCATTATTATTTGTTTTGTAAAATGTTTTTCTTGCAAATAATGTTGATGAGTCAACATCTTGAATTGTGTGTAAGGAGATCGTGACTAAAATGGTTATGATGGATTCTTATGACATGTAAGAGATATGTTAGGAGGACTCAATGATAGGTGATGACATGTGGTAACTAAGATATTTGAGTACTGTACACTCTACCCCAATAGTGGGGTTCATGGCATCACCCTGAAAAATTTTTTGGGGTTCCTATTTTCTCGGAGAATGGTAAAACCCTAATACAGTTTACCTTTGGGAGTAGCCCTGAAAGTGAAGCACATGTTATAAGAATTTTTAGGGTTGCAAAGAGATGTGATATGAAAGAGTGTATTGTTGGTACTGCATGTAGCTACTAGAGTCTTCTGTTGTCACTGTTGAGCTTGCACTGCAAGTGTATTATAACTTTTTGTTGAAGATAATACATTGTGCAGGTTCTGAAGGGGTGGGGTTGTTTTATCGAAAGGTTTTTCCCCACCAAAAAATCTTTGTGTTATGTGTTTCTTTTTCTGTTTATTTTCTGTATGCATGGTTGGCTACAATATTGTTGTTTACATGATATTGAATCTGTAAGTGTAGAAGATTTTAATAGGATTTGCATCATGCTTTCCTTATGAGATTAGTGTAGGAAACTATTTCCACACCTGAGTTTCCTTACATCCAATAGATGTTGGATACAAATATTGTGAAGAAATATCATACTTATGATCTAGTTGAGCGTCAACTACAACAATTGATGGAAAATCTTGGAGAAATCAGAAAAACCAAGAATGCTCAATGTAAATTTGATTCAATCATTTTCTATATATTATTTTATGTGTAAAATACATTTCCCTCCTTTGGTACAATAAGTTGAAAAACAAGTAGGTCAATAATAGTACAAATTAATGAGTTCATTGAACATATGGGAGAAAGCTTTGAAACCCTCATGACAGGCTATTTTGAAGATTTTAAGAAATCAATGAAGCAAAGACACAAGATACATATTTCCTTAGTTGAAAGATATTATAATGACATATATTTTCTTTTTGACATTGATTATACTTATGTGCAAGCTACCACACCAATGGTTAGATGGTTAAGACCCTTAGGTTATGAAATTAATGTTGATGAAGCTTCAAAAGCCATCGCAACACTCCTAGCAAAGGAAGTTCACAAAAGTGCAAAGATCTTTGGAAAATATGATGTGATGAAATAAAAGGTTGAAATGGAATTGAAGACAACCTCTACACTCAAAAAGAAGCATATTTTGGTGAAGGTACAGATGAGGAAAAAGAAGAAGAAGATGAAGAAGATGAAGAGGAAGAACAAGAATAAACACAATAACCTCTTGCATTGACTCAAGGCATGGGAGAGGATAAGGACAAAGAGAAAATAGAAGATGCTGAGGGAGAAGAAGCCAAGGAAGCACTTGCAGATGTTGAACCAAAGAAGAGAAAGGCTAAGGAATAGTCAGTGACTAAGGCAAAGAAGAAAATTGTAAAACCAAGCCCAGCCAAGCCAGCGACACCTACCACTAGAGAAACCACATGAGCCACAACACAAAAGGCCAAGGAGAAATCCAAGAAAATAGAACAAGGCAACCAAGTTCAAAAGAAAAAAAGAAGAAAATATATTGCACAGCTTGACTTGAATGAAGAAAGGACTGAATCAAAAGATACAAGCCAATTCAAAGTGGTAAGTCACAAACCACAATTTGATCTTGAAAATTTGTGTGAAAATATAAATAATATTGCAAATTTATATGGTTTAAAAAATATTGATTTTGAGAAACTTAAAAAAGAGAAAAATCAAGTGGAAGAGGCATTGTATGAAATGATGTCAAAATTTAGCAATACTCCACTAGAATTTGACAATAGGGTATGTGCATGATCATGGTGTGCCAAAAAGTGGTGATCTAAAAAATTTGTAGTTCTGAAATATCTCAAACCATTTCAAAATATATTCCAACATTTTCCCACACACCTTGATACTAAATGAAAATAATTAATATCTTTATAAGGTCTACTATATCTTTCGATACCAAACCTATATGATCACCTTTAGAAACATCCTAAAAATATAGTTTTGGCTGATTTTAATGTGATTTTTACTTCAAACATGTAGCTGACAACTTTTTTTCACCAAAATATGATGAAATGAAAAGGGTTTCTTAAGAATGTTTTTATCTTTCCCTAAATGTAAGGTTTTTCAAATTATGAGTTTAGTAAGTAATTATTACTTATTTTCTAATGGAGTTACATATAAAGTGTTGATTGACACACTACTTGAAAAACAACTATAACTTTCAAATGGTACAACATTTTTTACATCCAAAAGATGCATCGCATTCTATGTTTCTTCTACTATAAGGGAAAAAAATAAAAAATTGAATTTTGTAGAGTTTTGAATTAGTTAAGGTGGTTAGACACAAGATTTTTTTAATTCTAAAAATACTGAAGTCCAAAATCAATTATTTATTATTTATTTAGATTAAAAATACCCAAAAATATGTGTCACATCTAGGCATAAGTCTAATATTTATATCTAGAATATTATTAAAAAATATTATGATTTGATTTTGGTTAAGGTGGTCAAACATACATCTACTTAATTTTGTTCTAAAATTTTTGTAATATTGCATTAAAATTTAAAATTTTGACCAATCCATTTTTTTTTTGAGATAAGTCTTAGTATTTTAGAAACTAGATTCAATTTTCTAGAGATTCTTTTCTCTTGATCTTTTGATATAAGGTTAATAACAAGTAGAAATTTGCATGTCAGGTTGACATAACCCTGATTTTCTAATTTTTCATTGCCACTTAAGAACATAGTTTGGTTGACCATGATCCTGCACATACCTAACACTATGTCGAAAAGCTTATATGACATTGTGGAAAAGAAGTGGCATTATTGTTTAAAATTGGAAAAAATAGATTAGAGAATTAACTGTGTGCCAGGTAATGTTAGAGCTAACAAAAGGGAAAATTGCTAAAGCAAACAAGAAGTATGGAGGAAGGTTTACAAAAAAATATAGATCCTTTAACATTCTTCAAAACAATATTGAAGACATTGAAAAGAAGTCAACCCAAATGTGGAATCTTATCTATGGATTGACATCTATGAAACAACAAGAAGATGACCCTTTTGAGGGTAAGAATGATGATAAAGAAGAATATGAAAAGGAAAAAGAAGAAGAAAATATAGTTAAAGAGGGAACTAAAAAGGAAAATGATAAGACAACAAGAGGAATAGAGTGTGCAAGAAAAATGCTAAGTGCTAGTCCCCCTCATGACACAAGTACAACTATAGAAACCATTACTATCAAGGATTTTTTTGATATATCAGCTTAGAACATCAACCCTTTGATTCTAGATGATTTGAAGAGGATTCTAGACCAATCTACACTACAAGACAAGCTATGTAATAATCCAATCTAGGTCAGTGTAGAAGAACTTCAAAAGGTAGTAACTAACATAACAAGGGATAAGGTGAATCCACAAGAACCACCTTCTACCATGCCTTTAGTTACTCAAGTACAACCTTTGACTCAAATAACAGTAGATACATCTACTAACATTGACACATTTGTTAAAGCGGACACAATTGAGTAGAAGAAGACTAGAAAAGAAAAAGGGACAATAGGAAAGAAAATAGGATAGATATATTCTTCTACACCTAAAGTACAAAGACTAGATGCTATTCAAGTCATTGTGCTAGACAAGAGAAAATATGAAGAAGATGAGAAAACACCAAAGGTAAAGGAGTAGGAAGCCATCCAAGCATTGGTAACTCTAGCAACATCCATCACTTTTCCTACAAAAGTTCTTTAGAAGCCAAGTACAGAAGCTATACCATTGTAAATCTCAGTGCTAGGCTCTAGCTCTTCAAAATTTCAAAATTATTTCACTATGGAGATATCACTCTAGATGAAGAAACAATGATTCCTAAATATGACTATGACACAATGACAATAGAGAAAATAGGAATTTTGCAACATGCCTTAAAGAAAAAGAAGCATCAGCAAATGCTTAGGAGAGAACATAGGTAGAAGCAAGCTCTTCAAGACATTAAAGAAATCTTGTTAGATGCATTTAGCATGAAAACTCTTGAAGAAACCAAGCCACTACTAGAACAACTTTCAGACAGAGCAGAAAAGATAAATAATGAAGACATGGATACTAATGTTATATTTTCTTAACGGTCTGAAAAGAAATTTAAGAGCAAGGTTAATGAAAATATATTAGGTGATATATAACACACTCAAGTTGCATTGGAAACAAAGGTTGAGGATGTGAAGAAGGTACTTGAGAACATATTCTCATTGTACACCAAATTGTATGACCACATATTCTTCACCCAAGAGACCAAACATCACATTATGATCTTGGAGAGAAACCTAAACATATCAAGTACTCAGCTACCTTAGAACCCACCTTTGAGAAGAATTTTCATACATTACTTCAAAAATAAGGTCAATTAGTTGCATTAACAGTAGAAGAGGCTAACATAAGAGACAAATTGACAAATATATAGGCATCCCTCACCCCACACATGGAAATACTCCATAAGGAACTAGGTTATGCACAAACTCTACATAAGAAGGACCCAAATCTTTCTACTCTAGATGGCCTAGTAAACCTTGCAATTGAGCTAGCTATCCAACTTAATTCATTAGATTTTGCATGTGACAACTGGGATGCAACTCTTAAAATAATAATGAAAGTCCATAAATCATTTCTGGACAAAAAATCTATATGTGTATAGCCCATTTGACATAAGTGTAAAAAATGGGGAGAATAAATTAAGGGGTAGAATCAACTAAAAGGGAGAAATATCCATGAAAAGAGAGGAGAATATCCACAGGGGAAGAGCTATAGGGGGAGAGAAAAGAAAGAACAATGGGGGAGCAGAGAGCAAAATAAAGGAAGAAATATAATATATGAGAAACCATGTGCACACCCAAAGTAATATACATTTTTGAAATTTGGTTTTTGGAAAGCAAAGGTAGTAAATAGATATAGATATTAGCCATGACAGAGCATATCAAATGAAAAAAAAATTTAGAGACAACACATTGAGGTCAGAGAAAGAACAACTTTTGGATACAAAATAGACACATTAACTTAGTGGGCATTATTTATTTTGAGGTTATAAGCTGAGTCATGGATATGTTATGCTCAAGATAACTAAGATTGATTGTGTATATTTAAGTGTTTTTGACACTCATGTCAAAGGTAAAGATTTTTAATCTCAGTTTGGGTTTGACAAGTGAGTGTCAACACACTTAAATCATTTACTTAGTTCATGTCAAACTATTAATACATGTTGAACACAATATGCAATTATTAAACTATGTTGAGTTGCAATGAGTGTCGAGTCACTTAGGTGCCAAATAGATAGACCATTCCAAGTAACTCAAGAGACAAGTAAACAATTGATGTTGAGTAATCTAGGTGTTGAGGTAGAAGTAGAAATACAATACATGTCGAGCATGAGTAGCTTCTTATGCCAAGTGACACAGTTTAGACATATTTGTTTGTAATGGCACAAATAACTATGTAAACCTTTTCTAAACTAACTTAAAGATATATTTTGATCTTTTAGAGATAATGACAAATCTATATTTGGATTCCCTATGTAATTATGTGCAACCAATCCAAAAATATAAAGGTTCAAGTGGCAAAATGGATGAATCTTAGCCATAGATTCATACCTAACCCTAAGTCACCATGTTGGAATTTACAAGTGGGAAGTATAGTTTTGAGGCTAAGGTGAGGGGGGGTGTGGTGAATCAGAAGTACTAAACTTTAACCAATAAAACTTTAAAATTATATCAATACATGCATGAAACATATTTAAATAACATGAAAGTAAAAGCATGCATTAAAATTGTTGACACCATATTTGATCACCTAGAAACCCTCCAAAACAAGAAGGTAAAAACTAGCATGGGGATAACACCTACAACTTACTACTGCAACAATAATATAACTTATCAAGGTTACAAAGTTTGACCATGAACCATGGTCTACCCTGTGAAAGGCTTGCCCTGTTAAAGGCTTTCACACCCTGTTAAAAGTATACATGTCCAAAGGATTTACAAAAAATTCACTTAGAATGTCACCCCATTAAAGGATTTATACAATGGTAGTTAAACCAACCTAAGTCCATAGGATTTCATTCTACTAATACAATTGTTAGAGAGTATATTAGAATGTTTGAATTGATCACTTACAATCTGATATTGCTGATTTCAAATCACTATTCAATCCAATCAAATCCTTGCTGATATGATATGAAGCTATTGTAGTATTGATACTCTATTTTGCTAATTGATATTGCAATTCCTCTATTTTTCTAAGTCACCTTGAATATACTCTTAACACTTTACCCCTTTTATCCTTCTATTCTTCACTCACTTGCACTCTATTCTACTCTCTAAATTATGGGGCTTCGACCTCCTTAAAAGGTTTTTGTGACTCAGGGTTAGGTATGAATCTATGGCTGAGATTCATCCTTTTTGCCTCTTTAGCATTCCATTTATTTGATTGATTGCATGTTGATTATATAAGGAATCAAATAGATTTGATCTTATCTCTAAGCTTTAAGATCTATCCATTAGCTGGCATGCAAAAAAGTTTATGTCTTAGTTTGTAAACGCACAAACTCTTATGTCAATACTATGTTACTCAAAACTTGCTAATAAAATTATTCCTCAACACATACTAAAATTTTTTCTAGGTTGGAACCTAAATATGCTTAGCATCTATTGTTCACTCAACACATATACTTGCTTAGCACTGTCTATTTGCTTGGCACCTGAGTGATTCAATGCTTACTCTATTTCTAACTCGGCATCTATTGTAACTTGACACTTATATATATTATACTTGGCATACATTGCTAGTTCAACATGAAATTAGAAAATAGTTTAAGGGTGTTGACACTCAATTGTCAAAACCATTTTGAGATCAACAATCTCCCCCTTTGACATGGGTGTCAAAAACACTTAACTATACTTGATGTATCTAACTTCCTTGAGTATAATATAAATATAGTTCTACATATATACAAAACTTCAAAATTGTTCAAACTTTTGTAAAGGACTATGTACCTCAAAATTTTGTAACTCCACTTGAGTTGATGTACTTTTTTTGTATCCAAACACTAGTAAATTTAGGCCTAAATTTTGATGTAAAAAGGAAATTTTTTTGACAAGAGTAGGTCAATAATGTGACCAAGCTTGTTGTTGGTCTTTTTTGGTCAGTTTTTTGCCACATACATTTTGCATTGAAATTTCAACTTCATAAAGGTGGACTTACCGATGCAAATTTTGTCGATTTCCCTAGTTCAACCTGAACTATTATTTCCTCATTTGCGGGTGCCACTGGTCAAAATTTTGACGTAAACCTTCACCAATTTGGCATCTAAATTGTGACCAAAACCCCTTACTTTTCTACGTTGGTGCCATACAAGTGACATCAAAGGTGATCAGTTTGGTGTGTAAATTGCAACCAAAACACCTTACCTTTCTATGCATTTGCATTGAAATTGAGATCAAGATATGTAGAAATTTCAATGATCTATGCCAATTATTGCAAAAGCTTTGCTCTCATAGGAGCCTTCTAAACTGCACAAAACTTGATTCTAAAGCATAATTTCTTAGTGCATGAAAGTAAGTGTATCATGCCCATTTGTACGTCCACACCATTTTTTTGTTCGTCACATGATTTATTTCATACAAAACAATAGGAAGGAGGAAGAAATGTGCATGATATCCTGAGTCTCCACTGAGGAATTATGCTTTACAACTCAAATGTTGTGTAGTTTAGAAGGCTCCTATGAGAGCAAAGCCTTTGCAATAATTGGCACAACACATCTAAATTTTGATTCCTATAGGGAAGAATAAAATTAGGAAAGAATTATTTATTAGGAATGAAAGCCAATAATTTCATCTATTTTTAAAACAGATAAACGTGACAAAAAAACTTACAATCCCAATCACATCATCATAAGAGCACATATATAACTATAACTATAACTATGTCTAAAACCAACATAATTGACAAATATCCACAATTAAAATATATTCCCTTGATGTTTTCTTTAATGCAAAGTTTTAAGTCAACTATGTTATCGCCCTGGATGTAATACAAAACTATCATTAGGCTAAAGACTGCTACAAATGCAAGGAGAACTACCCAACCAAAGTAGAAAATGACATGAAAAGTTAACAATCTATCAATTAACAATCTAGATGAAATATTTCTAGCAATTGAACTATACATTGTAGAAACAAAAAATTGCCTTAAAATTGACACCTCACCAGTTGTTCATTTACATCCATAATGGCTTCACAAAAGTTGAAAGCTTACGATTTGTCAAGAACACAAAAGGCACTCATAGTTCAGCTGCATCAATAAAACTAAAGTAGTTCAGTTGCACGGTGAGGGAAAGAGACTATCAATATCAATTATGGAGTTGTAGATAGGTAAGCGATAAACATAAAAAGGTAGTACAAGATTTGAATAGCAATTGTGACCTTCACAATTTTTCTCAATAGTTTTGGGTCATTAAATTGGATAGAAAATTGATAGTAAAATGTGAAAGAGAACACACATAATGTCATATCAAAATAAGTTTGCATCCTACATATGAGTATGCATCAAAACTAAATTTTTACCTCATCAATCTATCTATATCAATAAAGAAATAAGATGTTTTTTTAATACAAAATTCTTGAACCATATTCCACTGTACTCTTTCAAACCTGCAAAATAAAACAAAAGCCATAAGAACTAAAATAAAAGGATTTATTTCTAACAAACTATCATAGATGCTTTGTATATATCTTAGGACATGACACAAGTTGTTTCACAAGAAACACTTACATTCCAATTTTTTTCTCGTTTACTAGAGTGATGATAAACTATATGCAAAGTAGAAATAGTGCAACATAATAGATGATTAGTATCTATAATTTTTAATACTGAAAATTATAAAGAATGTAATACTCACAAGTGTCACTGCCTAAGAGAATGCAACCCAAGTTTATCATGATCTCTACAACATTCATTGCATTGGGAATATCCTACTTATTTGAAACCACCAGTAACACTGCATCTCATAGTTCATCTTGCAAGAATAAGAAACTTAAATGATAAAAAAATTTCTACAGATAACATGAAAATAATTGTTAAAAGAATGAGGCCAATTTTACACATAATAACCAAAGTTTCCATGAGAAAGACATGAAATCTTCTAGATCCATTTTTTAGGACAATATGTTTCAAGACAATTTCTAGCAAATAACAATTACATGTGGTAATCACAGTAGCACATAGGGGAAATATGTGGATAGATTACCTAACTCAATGATGAAGAACATGCATTGATAAAACTAAATAAAAAAAAAAAAAATACCATTTTACGATTTCTTGTATTATATGAAAGCTTGTAGATTATTAAAGAGCAAAGAAGCATAATCCCTCAATATCAATGTGAGCATCATTAACTTTCTAGATATCTTGATATCTATTTGTAGAGAAATGAGAGCACAGATTTGGTAGCTAAAGTTGAGAAATGCATATTTTGGTTCTTAGAATCATTTGAAGAATAGATTACTCACACATTAACTAGATAAAAGAGTCTGATAACAAAAAAAGGCTGATCTTGTTATGGTAGTGAAAGATGTAAATAGTAAGTACAAGATATTAGTAAATTCTAATGTTTATTTTTTGATTGATAAGAGGTCGAAGCTAAGATTAATTATTATTATATGTTTTTATTAATTACTATTATTATTATTTATTAAATTCTATTAGATTTGAACCCAAAATCATAAGAGGCTCACAATTTTATCCTTGTGTTGTAGGTTCTTGCCTAAGTTGTGAAAATAGTATATCCATGTATATGATCATATGTTTATTTTCTCTAAAAAATTCTAGCTAATAGAAAATATTAGTATGCTAAATCCTTCTTTAATGAAGTTATTGTTGGATATTACAATAATTATAACAATAAGTAATGTTGATATAATGTGCCAACAGAACAACAATCAAATATAAAACAATAATAAATTGTGAAACCACTATCTATCTGAATGATATAAGTTTTAAGTAATATCATAGTAAGGCACAACACAAATTCTCAAATATAAATAATAGTCAACTGTCATTTTACTTAGATCCCTATGAAAATGTAGCACTGAAATACAATATACATTGGACTTAGGAATTTGGTTGACAACCAAAATCAATTGAATTGAAATAAGAAACTTCACCAAAGAATCTACTAAATATGTATCTTTAAGTATATTTTTCTACTCAAAATGTTACAAATTCTTCCTTCTTGACCTTAAACTCGTGACATTTTCTAGTTTTACCAGGGGAAACATGATCTCTCCAACTGTTAATTCTAAATGGCTTCCACCTTAGGTACATAGAGTCTTTGAACTAGATAGATAAAATACACAACCATGCTGAATACCATGGAAATAGAAGATAACATGGAAAATACCAAACAAAAAGTTGGATGATGATGAAGACTATAGTGAAGGTAGAAGATCCCAGACATCATAAATTAATACCAAACTACCAAATGGAGTATACAAACTTGAAAAGATAAGACACACCTTACAACTAAATTAAACTCTAGAAGCTACCATCAAATGGCATGACATTGAATCATTACCAATAAATGAATACAACATAGAGAAGCTACTAAATATGGTATTTCTATTCATTTTTCAAATGAAACAGTGTAGTAGGTATGCAACAATGACTAAGGAAAGTGCAATTTCACACCATTTGCCATGTTCTAATATGATGATAGCAGATGCCCAATAACCTAATCTAGCAGTATTGTATTGTCAACCAAAATAGAAAAGTAAATGATAACATTTGCCCAATACCCTCTTTCAATTTGTGCTCTTCCCTTAAAATCAATATTTAATTCCAGCAATCAATCATAGGAAAATGCTTTTTTTGTTATTGAAATTTGTTGGTCATTAACTCATGCCATGGTATATGCTTTATAAATTGCACCTGCACATGCAATCCTTATATGTGTCTAATTTCTCACAAATAGAAACCATTTATTATATTTTTTGATGTTATATTTATTATGTAAGACTTCAGTTAAGCACAAGTGCTTCCCTAGAAAAACAATTATACAAGGCTTTCTACATTCAAGAATCAAAACAATAAAAGAACTTGAAAGCATAATTTTATTAGGAACTTAGCTACTTACTCATTAATGAACTAGCAAAAATATAAAAGAAAGTAGCTTTGGCTTCTCTTGCCATAGCTTATCCAATCATCATTTTCCCAATACCCTAAGAGCAAATTAAATGTACTTTATTGTAAAAAAAAATGAATTTCCAACATATAAAGAACAAAGAATAAATCAAACTGACTTACAGGAGGGCCAAATAAGAGGATCCCTTTGCCTAGAGAGCGATAGCCTAGAAAGATGTCAGGTTGCAATAGAGGCCATATGACCATTTCTGTCAAACACTTTTTGGAATGCTCTAGCCCAGCTTCAATATAATTTTGAAAAAATAAATATTAAAGTTAATAGGTACATAGAAATAAACATGAATAATATTATCATAAATTTATTCAGCCATATTAAATTTACCAATATCATCCCACCGAACATTGGGATCCTGGTCCATTATCTCATTGCTAACATGCTCTATCAAATGTGGTTCCAAGTTACATAGCTTATCAGGAAGCTCACCATCAAGACCAACAAGGATTTCTAAATTGAAAATATAGGACAGAAAAGAAACAACCCTTAGCATGCTTTAGACCAAAACTACTAGAGATGGTTATTAATTTAGTTAAAATCAAAATTAACTGATCCTATTCAAAAACAATGGCTATGAGTTATTGCCAAACTACCTTCAAATTTGCAATATTTATCTTGGCACAAGATATTTTTATAACCAAACAGTTTGAAGGATCATGACCAGAGCAAAAAGCCCAAGAAACCAAGGTTACTAAAGACAAGAAAAGGTAGTTTGCTATGGAATATGAATGTGGATAGAGTATTTCCCAAACTGTCTGAACATTTGAGCTGCAAAAAGATGTTGATTATATACTTTACACTACAAAAAATTAGTATACACAAACAAAGTTGATTAGGCACTATAGCAACATATTTAGAACTATTCAAACATCCAAATCACCATTAAAGAGAGGAATCATACATGAATAACTCTGCTGCCATCTTAAGATGAAACATAGTTGTCTCATCTTTTGGCTTAGAAGAATCACTATCATTGCCTAACCACAAAATTATTGTAGTATTCAACTATGTTCTTCATAGCCTATAAAAGTTGACTAAGGTTGCAACGTTTATAATGAATATAGACAAAAATATGAATTAAAACAAGCAATATTATCATCAATGTTTTTAAATGTAGAATGAAATGGTTGTAAGTATGCATTTCTACCACATGCAAATGATGTTGAGATATAGACCTATGCAATCCAGTCTCCCAAGAAATAGACAACACCACTTATTATCATCTTTGCCAAAATAGGATTTGTCATAAAGTGATGTTAGAATAGTTACTAAAATGGTCATAAATTATGTTGTTATATAAAAGAATACTTTAACTTAAGAAAATAAATAAATATTAAAACATGACATCGTGCTTTAAAAACTAAAAAGGTAGTTGTAACAAAGAACTTCATTTTGACTTGCTAATTGGTTGTCACTCTTAACTATAAGCTTATCTTTAAAGTTTGAGATTCACTTGGTTTTGAGAATAGTTAAATATTCTCTACTTAATAGGGCCAACCACGTGAAGGTGGAAGCTCACTTGGCCCCTCCCCCCCCCCCCCCCCAACATCACTCTAAATTCCCCATTAACATTTAATAACATTCAATTCATCCATTTTTGAAATATAACATTCAATCATTATAATCACATGATAACATTCATTAACACATAAAATTCATAAACACACAACATTCATGAATAATTCATTAACAAAAAATTCATTAATACACAACATTAAAGAGTAAGTCATTCATGAATAATTCATTAACACAATATTCATTAACACCCAACATTAATGAATAATATTCATTAACAATATTTATTAACACAATATTCATTAACAATATTCAAGAGTAAGTCATTCATGAATAATCATATTTGTTTTTCTTTCTTATTGTTTCTTTTTTTCATAAAATCTCTAAGAGGAATATCAATGTCCTCGTCACCCCCCTCCTCTACTAGTTCTAACACATGTCTCCTCCTCATCCGTTCAGGAACATCATGAGGCCACTGCACCAAAGGGGGGTTTTCTGCAATAACAAGTACTTCATGAGTTAAATTAGCACCATTTTATATTAGTGAATTATGAGTTTTTATTTAAGTAAAAGAACTATAAATCAAAAAATTAATTTAAAAAAACAAAACATAGATTTTCTTTACCAGAATGTGCGACATGATCTACCTGCGAATCAGTCTGAACATCCTCCGACACTCATTCAGCACAACATGATTCTATATCCTCAACAAAAAAACGTTACACCAAGTTCAATTAAAGATGTTAAATTGTATTAATAATTAAATAATTAGTTTTAAATAAAAAATGAGCATCTCCATCGATAGTATGATGCACATCAGGGACATCATGATGTTGCATATGATCTGTGTTAGGATTAATAGGCTGCATTGCAATGCCATGCACATTATTATCAAATAAATTGTTGCTCAAGTATTCAATTTCTAATATATTTTTTGGCATATTTACCTGTGCACATGATGTAGGAGACTATTTGGTTGGGGAAATGGAAGCTTTCCGTAGGTGTTTAGCCACCATTGCATAGCCTTGCTTGAAGGCAATTTTTTTGTGTTCTTCTGTGGCCTCTAGATTAAAATCAGCACCCTACATTTTTTATTAATTAAAAAAATTATTTGGATTTTATAAATAATTTTTCTTTGCAATTCATTTATTGCTACTTACAATGCGTGCTTTGATTTTTGAATATCCCCCAGAGCCAAGTTTGTGCTGCCCAACCTTTTCTAGCCTCACCTTTGTTGCCTTTGATGTGTCCTGCAACCTATGAAATGTTTGAAATATGTTAGATGATATAGATATAAATATCAGTTCTAATTAGTGGATTATTATATATTGGTATGAAGGTTTTAGCATAAAGTAGCATGTTCCACCAAAAATATGAAAAAAGGGAAGAAATTATAGCATCATACCTTTAATTGACATGTGTAATCATGTTATTTATCCATGGAGTTCATGACATATAGGGGATAATTTTTGGAACAATCTATAATAAACAAATAAAAAAATTGATCCAATCTCTTGCAATTGCATGACTTTTAGATTTTGGGAAGTGAACCACTACAAAGGATAAGTATCTTTTGAGAGCTCAAATCCTACAATACACTGAGAAACCCAATCATTGGATTTTAATTAATTATAAGATTGTGGTTTGATTTAGGAAGTCTTGGAGGTTTCTATTTGTATTGTGATGATTGAATAGGATCTTGATGTATTCAAATCATGAATTTGGTTTTCCCACCTCCATGGACAACGAAGATAGATGGAGATACCAAATAAAAGGCAAGGTATTATCACCTAAGAAAGCTTCAAATGTGCAAATCACTAATCCTTTAGAAGAGGAAGACCAAGTGTCCAAGAATAGAGTTGCCTTTATAGAAATGCTACAAGAAAGAAAGGGTGATCTCAAAACTTCAACAATAATCTCAATGTGACAATAAGAATTTTGATATGTTGTTGCATGTGGGAGAGGAGCAACAATGCACATAAATGCTAGAGTAGTTGTGAAGGAGCTTCAGAGAGTCTGAATAAACGATTGAATAGTAGAAAAATAGAGGTTTTACCATCAATATAGCAGGTTTGGATTCATCTATGATGCCTGGGAGGGTTGACAGAGGTGTTACGCTACCAAAACACTTGAAAGTGGAATCTTTCAGTATTCAACCCAATTGCGGATTTTTTGCGAGATGCTAGTGCCACATGCAGATGTTTGTGTGTGGTACATTTGTCTAGAAAATAATTGGCCTAAAAGGTTGGGGAGTAAAACATATTTTTATTGAATTAAGGAATATTCATCAAAGGGTTTGTATAGTATGGTTTATGAGAACATAAACTAAACAAAACAAACATATAAATAGAAAATTAACAACTACCATCTACATATCATTTCTTGTCTTGATAATGAATCTGATAGATCACAAAAAGTGAACCAAAACATTAATGCCAAAATCATATTCAGTTATTTTCTAATAGCATTTTTGCCACCATATGGATTACAAACAATGCTAGTTCTTCTCTTGCCATCTGCCCTAATGATGAATCATAGAATTTGATCCAAAATGTAGGCAACAAAAAATCTAGACAGTCTAATACAAAAGGGAAAAAAATCTTGAAATCATAAGGATTGTGGAAACTTCACAAATTTGATATTAACTCTCACCCATTATTTATCTTTGTTGCACATAACTATATGATTGGTAGACCATCAATCAAATAGTATGCATCTTAGTAGATATTAGGTACCAGTGTAGCCAGACAAAATACATCTTAGACACCTACAAGTACAATACTAGTTTAGCATCCTATAACTTAACTACACCATACTATCAGGAGAGTGCTTAGTTGTCGTTAACTTGTGTTTCTGGCATTGAACATGATTCTTATTACCTTTAGGAGAGTGACCATTAGTAAAATTCTTGCAATTTTTTTCAAAAAAAATGTACTTGTGATTACACTGACTGAATATCATTTATCACCTATACTACTAACACATACAACTATGGTACATGTAGTTGAGCATTACTATATTTTCAAGACATAATATAGCTATATGTGAAGTTATAAGTGCACTGTTTATATCTTATGTAGGATTTATGCCCAGATTGAGATATATATAGTTGTATATGGGCATTCTATGTGCAATCAATCACCACAGTTTATTAGATGCCCAAATTTTAGATAGCATTCATAATAGGGTGAAGGCAATTGTGTCAGCATATGAATTACATACTTTTCATCAATAGATAGATTAAATTGAGCTAGTTGAAATTGTTGATACTAAAGTTTAACCCTAAATTTTCTCATTAATGTACTAGTAGTTAATACTATTGCATACCTTTTCAAATTTTTTGGTGTACTTTCTTTTGGACATTCCCCTTTCTCCTTTGCATCCAAAATGAACTCATTCTAGTCCCTCACTGAAACAAAGGGAGGATACTCGTACTTCAAGTTTAGGAAGAGACTCTTTTTATATGTGTCCCTCACAACCTTAATATGTCTAGAAGCTTTTTGTAATGATTTCTTATGATAAAAAAATATTACTACCAAACTCATGCTCTATATCTTTGATGAGATCATCTTTTAATTTTTGATCTTGGTAGTTCCACCTTTTAAGAAAAGACACAAGATTGTTAGATATAGCTACTATAAGAAAAGACCTGAATGAAAGGAAAAATGTTGCACCAATTAATGATATGAAAAAAATAGTGGGATAAAATTAGTTCAGTTATGATGTTCCACCTTTTATGTATGGTGGGCCCAAATCTTAGTAGTGTGAGGTCATAAAGCCTCCTATAAAATGTATCATTTCTTGCAAAAAATGTCATTGGATAATTAATAGTAAGAACCATTAAAATGAATCATGCAAAGAATACTTTTCATAGTGAATAACAAATACATAAAATGAGATACATTTCATCTTTTTAGTGATCTATTTCAAGGTTGGAGGATCAACTTGACCAAAATTGACCAAAAAAGAAGTTTGGAAAAAATTTTAAAATGTCTAAAATCAATCAAACTCTACCAGGGTTCTATTGCTGATGTTCTAAAACTAAAAAATGTACTGTGACTATATTAATCAGTATCCCTTGAAAAAAAATATAGTTCATAATACATATAACTTGCCATGACCTTCATTTTTTGTCATTCTTAATTGATGTTGTCAATGATCATACCTGGGATATTATGGAAAAAAAATATTGCTAAAATAGACAATGAAGTTGAAAGTGAGTACTCTAAAACTATAGCAGGCAATAGCAATGATGTGGAAAATCATTGAAAACTGAACATTGAATATGAAAGAAGACTCCCACTTTTGGTTCTCTGTAGAAAAATTGGTTAGTATCTTCTACTGAAAGCATGAAAGTGCAATGTACCAAATTACTAAACTAGAGAATTACTAGTATAGACAAAAGCTCATTGATAATTCAGATGATCCTACCAAACCCCTAATAAAAAGGAATTCTAGAATAATTAAACAACTTGCACAATACGACATACTAAAGAAGGTCATGAGACATCACTCCACATCAAAAGCCCTTGCATTCACCACTTTCTATCATGTTTATGTCTTGCAAAAAATCCTTATTACAATATAAAAATTAATTATTTAAAGTACCTAGAATCTTAGGACATTTCAAAGGCATTGATTCATCATTGTCAATCAACAACGATGTCTGCATAGCTCTCGTGTTAGAAACACAGGTAGCTCCAAGAAATGACAGTGAATTATCACCAATACATGCACTATGATCTACATTTGGTGATTTACTAGATGGTGCATCTCCTACCACAAAAAAAATAATACACTATGTGATGCACCAAATATTAAAGTACATATTATCAACTCATAATTAACACAAAACCAAATATAGCAAAACAAGGATTTACTAACTAGATGTCCCCTTGTTGTCGACATTGTAGTCAGCAATCTCATACGGGCATCCATCAACCTCATAGGAGTCTCCTGCACTACATGACTTGAATAATACATTGTTAGCAATGACATTCTAAAATAATAAAAGTAAGAGTTAAGAATTTTTGAATTTTCAAAATAAAAAATTCCTTCTAACTTGTCAACCAAAAGATTATTTTACCAATGGTAGTCGGAGCTTTGCTACTACTGGCCTCACCACATTGTCCTTGACCAAGTTGTGGATCACTTGCCAAAAAATCATGTATAACAAGAATTTAGTAGTTAAAGTTTCTTACAAGTCTTTAAAAAAATTGCATTAATAAAGTATTTTTGCACATATTACATATTTTACTTCACAACATAAAAGATTATAAAATATAAATATTTATTGAAATTTGGTTATAACTAAAGATTCATTGGAGCTTACTTCATAATGATGAGCTTGCGCTCTCAAATTTGGTAGCCTCTTCATCATCTCCTCAGATTCCATATTTGTCTCATCCAAAATTTTCATTACTTCTAAATTAATTTTTTAAATTCTTTTCTTCAAATTTTTTGTGAAATTGGGAGTTTTAGCAATATCCTCATTAGAAGGATAGCTAGTGGCTCAATGCTTACTACTGGTGCTTTACCCTAATCCTGAACATCAAATTGTGAGAGAAATATTAGTAAAATTATCACAAGAACTCAAAAAATGTAAATAAAATAAAGTAATAATATAACATTTTTCAACTATCTAATTTGTACAATTTCAAAAAGGTTTACCCTCACTAAAGAAGGGGTGGGAGTAGCATCTTGGTGACCTCTATCATTTGTCGGATCCATATCATCCTGTCACAAAGATTAAACATAAAAAATTCAGTTAATTAAAAGCAATAGACAAAAAAGAAAAACTTATTAACAAAATGGTAAATAGTACTTACAACCCTCATGATAGTAACTTTTTTTGTATCTATGCGATTTAAATGGTAATTGATTAGCAATTCTTCCCCTACACTTATTGATTTTATTGCACAAACAAAAAATTCATTCCCCTCACGCGCCTCAAAAATGCAATTGGGTCGCTTACTAGTTGAAGAAGGTCACATACTATTTATAAAACCTACAATATTACCTATTGCTTTTGGTCTCCCATCAATGTACATAGAAAATTTGATGTAGGAGCATCCTGGGTTGCCTTTTTATCCTGCTCATTTTGTTCACCTAGTAGTTCCTTCATGTGCCTAGCAGTCCTTCATGTTCCTAGCAGTTCCTTCATGTGCCTAGCAGTCCTTCATGTGCCTAGAAATTCCTTCATGTGCCTAGCAGTTCTTCATGTGCCTAACAATTCCTTCATGTGCCTAGCAATCTTGTTTTCTTCATGTGCCTAGTAACCCTATTTTCTTCATGTGCCTAGTAACCCTATTTTCCTTCATGTGCTAAGTTATCGTAGCATTCCTTCATGTTCTGAATTACCCAGTGTATGTTGAGTTATTCTTCATGTGCTGAGTTACTCAGTGTATGCTGAGTGTTTCTTCATGTGCTAAGTTACTCAATGTACGCTGAGTGTTTCTTCATGTGCCGAGTTACTTAGTGTATGCTGAGTGTTTCTTCTTGTGTCGAGTTACCTAGTGTATGCCAAGTGTTTCTTCATGTGCCAATTTACTCAGTGCATGCTGAGTGTTTCTTCATGTGCCAAGTTACCTAGTGTATGCTGAGTGTCAATATTTGGATGTGATTTTATGAGCCAACTTGGGGGATTTATTTCATTCATGACATTTATGTTAAGATCTTTTCTTGGGATGAGTCCAGACCATTGTTGGGTCAGCCTTCATCTTATGTAATGATTCTATAATGATATGTAAGCCATTTTGGCAAGTATAAATCGAATGTGTAGGCTTAAAATTAGGCAATTTTTTTCTAGAAGAAGTTTCATAGAGAGAAGATTAGGGAGTAGAACTAAAAGTGCAAATTTTCTATTGAATATTTGTAACTGAATGTATTGTAATTGGTCATAACCCAGAAGGCCTCACAGCTGGGCATGTATGAAGATATTTTGATGACATTGAGTTTGCTGAAAGTGAAGTATTATTGGCCATAAATGTATAAGGATGTTTAGAATTTTGTAAAGAGTTGTGGAGTTTTTCAAGTTGCAAAAGGAGTGAGTCAAAATACTGGTTTGTATACACCTATTACTATTCCTAAGAAACCTTGGACTAACATTAGTATGAATTTTGTTCTTGGATTGCCTAAAACATGGAAAGGGTATGATTCCATATTTGTTATAGTGGATAGATTTTATAAGATGGCTCATTTTATACCATGTAAGAAGACATCAAATGCTAAGCATGTTGTTGAACTTTTCTTTAAAGAGATTGTGAGATTGCATGGATTACCAAGAAGCATTATTTCAGATAGAGACAGTAAGTTTGTTGATTATTTTTGGAAGACTTTGTGGAAGAAGATGGGTACTGAATTGAAGTTTAGTTCTACATTCCATCCACAAATAGATGGACAGACAGAGGTTTTGAATAGAAGCTTGGGTAATTTGCTAAGATCTTTAGTTGGGAATAAAATAAGTAATTGGGAGATGGTATTGGCACAAGATGAATTTGCATATAATAATTTTGTGAATAGGAGTACAAGGAAGACACCTTTTGAGATTGTTACCAGAATGTATCCTAGAGGTATATAAGATTTGAGAGATGTTGCTGGTGAAGAAAAGAAAAGTGTTGCAGGAGAAGAATTTGTTGATTTTATGGAGTCCTTGCATAAGGAAGTGAGTTGAGGTTGGAACAAAGCAATCATAATTATAAGGAGAACACTGATAAGTCTATAAGACACCATGATTTTAAAGTTGGTGATGAGGTGATGGTTCATCTGAAGAAAGGAAGATTCCCGGTTAGGACATACACTAAGCTGAAGATGAATAAATTTGGATCTTGTAAGATCTTGAAGAAGTTTGGCAGTGGTAATGCTCATGAATTTGAGTTACCTGATGACATGGATATATCTCCTATATTCAATATAGCTGATTTGTACAAGTATCATGAGCGAGATTATGAAGTTGTTGTATTAGAAGATTATCCTAAGAAATAGATTGAGGAAGTTGAACAGATATTGGATCAAATAGTTGGCAAGAATACAAGAGGAAAAGATTAATATGAATATTTGGTGAAGTGGAAGAACAAACCTATTGAAGATGCTTCATGGATTTCTCAATTTGAGTTGGATTCAACATAGATTGGGACATCTCAATGATTTAGGAGAATCATTTCTTTCAACTTGAGTTGTCTGATGTAGGAGCATCTTGGGTTGCCTTGTTATCCTGCTCATTTTGTTCACCTAGTAGTTCCTTCAGTGCCTAGTAGTCCTTCATGTGCCTAGCAATTCCTTCATGTGCCTAGTAGTCCTTCATGTGCCTACAGTTCTTCATGTGCCTAGAAATTCCTTCATGTGCATAGTAATCTTGTTTTCTTCATGTGCCTAGTAACCCTATTTTCTTCATGTGCCTAGTAACCCTATTTTTTTCATGTGCCCAGTAACCATGTGCCTAATAACCCTATTTTCCTTCATGTGTTGAGTTATTGTAGCATTCCTTCATATGCCTAGTTACCCAGTGTATGCCGAGTGATTCTTCATGTGCCGAGTTACTCAATGTAGGCCAAGTGTTTCTTCATGTGTCAAGTTACTCAATGTATGCCGAGTGTTTCTTCATGTGCCAAGTTACCCAGTGTATGCCGAGTGTTTCTTCATGTGTTCAGTTAATCAGTGCATGCCAAGTGTTTCCTCATGTGATGAATTACCTAGTGTATGCTGAGTTTCAGTATTTGGGTGTGATTTTGTGAGCTGACTTGCGAGATTTATTTCTTTCATGACATTTATGTTAAGATCTTTTCTTGCGATGAGTCTAGAGTGTTGTTGGGTTGGCCTTCCTCTTATGTAATGATTCTAGAATCTATAAGCCATTTTGAAAAGTATAAATAGAATGTTCAGGCTTAGAATTGGGCAAGTTTTTTGGAGAAGAAGCTTCAGAGAGAGCAAATTAGGCAGCATAATTCAAAGTGCAAATTTGTTGTTGGATCTTTGTAACTGGATGTATTGTAATTGGCCATAACCCATAAGGCCTCATAGCTAGGCATGTATGAAGATATTTTGATTAATCAATAGAAGTATTTGCTCTTCTCTCTCCTTTGGTTTCCATTCTTTGTGTTCATTTTCGTTGTGTTAACTCTTGCAGGATGGTTTGGATAGCTGGGTGAGCCTTTGGCCCTAGTCATTCACCCTCTTGCCTATGTCAAAATCTTTTACTTTGATTATTTTCTTTCCATTGTATATAATTAGCTGATACTCCATACCTACACATACTTTTTTTATATCGAACAATCTGCATCCAATCATTGTAATTGTAACATGGACTGGCATACTTGAACAATTCGACAACTTTTTTGTAACATACCTTTATCCCATATATGGAAAATAGGCCCAAACCATGTAATGAGGATTGAGCAATGCAATATATCCTCTCATTAATACAAAAATATATGTTAATTGGAGGTAGCTCATTGGGTATCCATTCTTTCTCAATGTGTGTGTACTGAAAGGGCACCTTGATGTCACCTTTGGTCTCATCATCATAAGAATACGACCCCCCATTAGCAAGGAAAAATTGCATGCATTTATCTATTTTTTTTCTATTCTTTTGACCTCTAGTTGATCTCCCTATTTTAGTCATACTACATGTAGAGCTTTCATCTACCATTTTCTCATTTCCCTCATTCAATGTAGATAGATCTGACAAGTACCTATTTGGTGGGTCCTATAATCCATCAAATGGAAAGTGAAAGTGACAAATATAAAATGTAGTAAGTTGAAAGTGATTATACAATTATATTTCTATACAGACCTCCTTTGTCTATATATACATTATATGATTATATAATATGTCTATTTATAACATACGTGCTCAATGATAAACAAGAAGAATATAAGAAAATTATGTCTATTTATTTACTTATATAAGGTGATCCATGTCACTGTGCACAATCCACACCAAACAGGTCAAATGTCTTGCATATGTTAATCATTTATCTTAAGTTAGCTAAAAATTACATGATACACATAAACATGAACAAATTTACCTTATATATGGAATGCAAGATCATTAATAGAAGGGGTGACAATGTACCTATAGTCAATTGATTGTTTGCAAAAAAGGTGACAATCAGACACAATATAAACATTGTTAATTATAAATAACATATGTTGTAATCACTAGAAATGAACACAATAAATATGTAATCAAATTTCTTGAATATGTTAAATCACTTATCTTAAGTTAGCTAAAAATTACATGATACACATTTGCTACAAATAACTTAGAAGACAACATGAACAAATTTCCCTTATATATGGAATGCAAGATTGTCAAAAGAAGGGGTGATGATGTACCTGTAGTCAATTGAATTTGGAAAAAGAGTCATAATCAAACACAACATAAACATTGGTAACTATAAATAACATATGTTGTAATCATTAGAAATGAACACAATAAATATGTAATCAAATTTCTTGCATATGTTAATCATTTATCTTAAGTTAGCTAAAAATTACATGATATGTGTATGCTACAAATAACTTAGAAGATAACATGAACAATATGCAACATCATAAACATGAACAAATTTACCTTATATATGGAATGCAAGATTTTCAGCAGAAGGGGTGACGACGTTTGTAGTCATTGATTATCTTCATCATTATCATCATCATCATCATCGCCATCATCACCATCATCATTGCCATCATCACCATCATCATCACCATCATCACCATCGCCATCATCATCATCATCACCATCATCATCATTATCATCATCACCATCACCATCATCGTCATCACCATCATCATCATCACCATCATCTTGATCTTCATCATCTGCTTCTTCATCATCTTCAATATCTTCTTCTTCCATAACATTATACTTTTTCCACCTTCCTCTTGGATCATGTCTAACAAAAAATGACCAACCCTATTTATGTGGAACCTTTGAGTAAAACACTTGCTCACATTGGCCTGGAAGAACATAGGGCTCATCTCCAACTAGTAGAATGACCTTGTATTGATCATTGTAAATCCATTATCATGTTGAATAATAGTTCTATCTGGATCATTTTGATTTAGTTGTAACTTGTACCATTTAACAACGAATAGAACTACTTTGAAGGTGTTAAATTCACACTCAATTATATCATCCAGGATGCCATAGTATTGATTTTGAGATTTTTAAGGATGTATGTCATTTCTAGATGATATATTGGTGACCTTGAAAATTGCAGTTATCCCAGAATCACAAGTTTTCTGTGTCATCCAACTTTTTTATAAAAAAATTGTGTCCATGATATTACATAGCTTTGTGGTGCTTGACCTAAAATTTTTGAAGTGTGTGTAAATTATTTGCATTGTGAGTTGATGTAAAACATCCATCAAGTTATGATCATTAATAAATTTCTACGTACCTCTCCACCTCTTAAACCCTTTACTAGATCAACTACCATTGGCATAACATTGGAATCTCCATTATGATGAGCTTCTATAACCAATGAAGCAAGACCTTCCCATGTTAATGAGCAACCATTTTGTTGACATCGTTCAATCCATTCTGCCATCCAATCAAGATTGTTTGTAATATACAAATATATTGCATCCCACTCTCGACCACTTTTTTCAAAAAAATACACCAATTAAAAATAACTTATATTGAAGATTTATAAGAATTAATTAACTACAATAACATCTTAGATTTACCTCTCACTTTCCTCAATCTACCTTTTCCCATCAAGTACTCCCCTTCAAATTTGTTAATTGAGTTGGGATCCCAAATATGATCTACATGGGTCTTTTCTGCAAACTTAGGAAGATATTTGCTAATGTACACCATGGTTTGGTATAATATATATCCCTCCACCATAGAAACCTCAGGATGTGCTCTCTGTCGAGCCAAGCCTTTCAAAAATTTCAAGTGCCTCTCAACCATCCACATTGACCTAGTTGGTACAGATCCACACAATTCAATCTCTTCAACTTGATGTATGAGGTAGTGTTCTTGTGCATTAAAAAAAATTGGAGGTAGACACTTTTGCATTTCACACATCAGAAGAAGAATTTTTCTCTTCCAATATTTTATATCTTCTTTATTGATTTCTATAGATGAAAACCACCTTATGTATTTTCCAAGATCATATATAACCTATTTGACATTGTTGGCAAAGTGGTGTTGGAGAGATAGAGGTAGAATGTATTGCAATATTTGTAAAATGATCTTGTCAATATTTTATAAAAGAATGCAATTGAAGCTACATGCAGTATATAAATATATAGTGAATACAAAATAACATGAATTACCTTAATAAATGTATGCCAATCATGTGTTTTCAACCCTGGCCCAAATTCACTTTTATTTGATATAAGATTGTTTATGTTCGTAACAAATCCTATGGGAAATCATATTTTTTTATGACTTCTTTTATAGCATTGCTTTGTTGCTCTAATAATAACCAACTAAGGGAACTTGTATCAATCTGGTCTCCATTGTTATTTGATCGAATGCCATTTTTATTACATGGTTGGATTCTTCAATGTCACTACTAATTTTGACAATTTGATCTTTGTCACGCCTTCCATCCAAGATTTTCTATAATGTCTCTATTACATTCTTTCTTATATGCATAGGATCAAACAAATGCATAATTGGCAGTTGCTTGTAGTACGAAAATCTAGTAAATTACGTAGGATAAAATTTTAGTCCTTTTGGAAGTTGATCATTGATGCCTTGATGACCTTCATGAGCATTAATCAAATCATTAGTAAACAAAACACAATATCAAAATATAAATTTGAAATAAAAACCATCAAATGGAATGACATTACCTCGACGATTTATTTTATTGTATGCCAACTTTCATAGGTGAGTTTTCATTCTCTGTGGCTTTCACATAGTCTCTTCTAGACTATTGAAAAGATGTTTTTCAGTAATTCAGTACTTATGATTTCTGTGTAGAAAGTGTCTATTCTCATCAAACACATGCTTTCTTAATCTTTTTGAATGATGAGATTGTTGGATACAATTATTAATTGTGTATTGTCTTTGATGTTACACAAATGTCATATCAGTCATCAGACAGAGTCTACTGAGCTCAAATGATCAAAAAAGAAATTTACAGTGTTAACTGAGCTCCCATGATTAACAAAGAGAAGTTAATGTTTACTGAGCTCACTCGAGCATGAAAGGATCTTATAGCAACAAGTTAAAGTTTACAAAGCTCACTCAAGCATCAAAGAATCTTGTCGCAAAAAGTTAATGTTTATCGAGCTCACTCGGGCATCAAAGGATCTTGTAGCAAAAAGTTAGCATTAACCGAGCTCCCAAGATTAACAAAAAAAAGTTAATGTCTACCAATCTCACTTGGTTATCAAAGGAAATGTGGCAGAGAGTTAGCTTCTACCAAGCTTACAAGGTCAGTAAAGGAAGGTCAGTGCTAACCGAGTTCACTTGGTCTCCAAAGGATTTTTGTAGGGTTTGTAGTGTTTACCAAGCATCACTTGGTTAAAACTAGAAAACCATTCTAGAGCAGTGGTCACCAAGCTCGGTTGGCCAGCAAAGGATTTTATTTTTTTTATATTAAGTTCAATTGTTTCATGCAGCCAACTGATGTAATAATTTTTTTAGTTGTTGTAACTTATATTTGAGCTGACTTGATAATGTGAAAGATATATATTTAGATGTTCAAGTTGTGAATTAAAGTGTGTGTGTGTGTGTGTGTGTGTGTGTGTGTGTGTGTGTGTGTGTGTGTGTGTGCGCGCGCGCACACGCGCGTGCGTGCGTGCGAGTATATGGATGAGGATGGAATAAGCGAATATTGAGCAAATTCTGATGAAGGATTATATATCCTAGAGGAGCTGCAAAGTTGTATTCAATCAGTAAGGATCCAATAAAGTAGAACAAAGATCTGTAATCAGCAAAAGATAAGTTGCATATCATTCAGGTCACCTCATTGTTGATTTCTAATCATTGTAACAGTGAATCTAGAATCTCTTAACAGAGTTGGTTTAATAGCCATTTTGTAAATCCTCTAACAAGGTGACAATTTAGTTGAATTGTTCTAAAGACCTCAAACTAGGCCACTCCTAAAAGGGTGATTAAATCCTCTAACAAGGTCACACCTAACAGTGTGCATTGCAACCTTTAATAGGGTTGGCTCCTAATAGGGCTCACTTCAAACGAGTGAAAATTGGTGACTAGTTACTTGGTGGTTTTTCCCATATTGGGTTTCCACGTTAAATCTAGTGTCTCTTTTGTTCATTTATTTTAACCTTTGCAAGCATAATAATAACTATGAATGCTAGATGATTAGTAATTAGTTAACCTACTGAGTTACAGTATTCCTATACTATTTACGAAGTATCAGCAGTAAGTAATTATTATAAACATCTAAGGGATTTTTAGAATTGTTTTTGTGGTAACTGATTCACCCCTCCCTTCTGAGTTACTTCATCTACATTTCCAACAGAGATTTCATCTTTGGACTACAAACTAGACATGCAAATTTTCCCTTTGTCTGAAGACATACAAGGTCATGTATAATTGGATTAAATGTGTTGACTTTGATATACCAAAAAAGAGGTGTCAAGAAGAGAACATACCACAAAAATGTGTTAGCCCAGGGGCATCATGTATTGTCCATACAAGCATTGCATGAAATTGAAACTTTGAAATGTCCCTTTCTCTATTTTTATATGATATTTCAAGCCTCTAATCAGATCATTAAGATCAAACAACCAAACTTTCAAAGATCCACCAATTTCTCAATAAACCCCAAATCGGGTATGCCGAAAATAGTGCCAAAAACTTCACAGCTTCACATATTATTAGTAAATCTGAAAGAATAAATATTTATAGAAATTTCAGCAGCATAACATCCTAAAAAAAAATATTTTTAGATCTGTATAACATTTACACAACAGCTCCCAAACGGAGGATAAAAAACAATGCTCATCGAGCTCCCGAAAACAACATAGAATAGCCCGAAAACACGACAAAAACACTAATAATCTATCACAGAAGTATAATCAAGACCAAATAAATATATTCAGCTCTATTTTAACATCTAAAAGTTTGAAATATAGTAGCAACCCAAACTAATATGAAATACTCAACTGGAAACACCAAACTCTTACAAAAACACACCCGAAAACTCACAAATCTGCACTGTTTAGCACAAAGGAAAATTCGGCATGAGCATGCACATGGAATGGATTCAAACTCCCATCCTTAACCTTCCTAGAAACTTTCAAACTCCCATTCTTGGGTCTCCTTCTCCATAGGTTTTTAAGCCTATGAAGAATAACAAAGAAATGAGCAAAACTCAAGTTCTGGAATCTGCCCAAAATGCCTCCAAACCCCTTAAAAGAGGGCAGAACCCTAACTCACATCCAAGAGGGGTTAATAAAATATATTTTAATAATAATATTAATTTATTAGTCCATTAGCTTCCAAATATTATCCCCTTTTGTTGAAACTTCGCCTTTTTGGGCCTGCCTGCCTTAGCAAAGATTATTATTTTTTAATTATTTGAAAAGGGGACATGACAAGTCCTCCCCTCCCAAATATTTCTTGTCCTCAAGCAATGGTTGAACAATAAACCAATCAATCCACCTCGATCCCAAATGTAGTCATGAACTATACTACTACCAATTAACACAGGCTCCTGCAATATCCTTTGCAATATGACCAAGAGGAATCCATAATCAAACTGACAATTACAGCTCAACCAAACTCCAAAATCACCACTGCCATAGTCAAAAACCCATGAGACACAAACTCTTAGAAGATCAAAACCTGATTAAAGTGGACAAATCAAATTGCCAACATAGTAAATACCATCAACGCATCCCACTGGCCTATATGAAATGTACAATCCAACTCTGCAATAATGATGAATGTTCTCAAATGAAACTATAACAAGTATGGAGAATCCACGCATTGTACAACTCCTGTAGTCAACACAACTCTGCAAATCACTGGTCACTTTCTCATAACCATAACTCCCATGCGCTATTGATGGTGAAAAGACATTATAAGATAAAGAGCAAGAAATGGAACCCAAACCAAATTTTCCATGAACAAGTGATATAGCCCACTGTGATTGACCACTAGCTAACTCAGGAGATGTCATAGCCAAAGGAGTAGAATTAGTAATAACAACTGCTGAAGCATCACTCCCAAACTCCTAATCTAAGTCATGTATTATCAAGCTGTCAACTGCATAACCTGTTGCCATGTCATGCCCATCACAACTATCATCTCAGGGGGTCAAACCATCCCATAACTGATGACAAGCACTAGGAATCAAAGTACATCTTTGTATCATCATCTCATCAACATGGTCATCAAAGGTGAATTGATGAGCATACCTCACAATGTAATATCGATAGAATGCGCCAATCTTAGTCAGTGGCTCAGACTGCAATCCAGATGTAACTAACTACAATTGATCACTAACCAAATTGGAACTGACTGCTACCTCTGAAGACATCACCAAGGGAGTAGTATTACTAGCAAGAACCATGCCAACTGTTAGCTCACCAAAATCACACATGGTCTTTGATACATCATCTCTAGTCTTCGTGCCATTAGTACTAGAGGTCACCACCATGTCAGATATACCACAATAATCTATTGCAACACCCAACTCAACTGAAACTGAGTCTAGTAGGGAAAACCCCGATATTCCAATGTTAGTATCAAGGATGGATGCATCCCCATCTCCACTATCTTTGACAATCTCGACCATGGACATCCTCGGATCACCAGACACCATAGCTTGTGACTGTATAGAATCTAGTAAAGATTGTAGTTTCTCTAACTCCATGGTCACCTTAGCCAAATGAAACTATGACTCCTTGAAATCCAACTGTGTACTCTCAAGAATCTCAGAAGTCACCTCAAGCTACTGAGTAAGCTCACTCACCTCATCTTCCTTGGCCAACAATGCATCGTATGTTGTACTGCCCCACTCCATAAGATAATCTCTATCAACTACCAACTGCATATAATCCTATCTCAAAATCTGGATAGCCTCACATAAAGAGTGGAACTCTATCAAGGAAATATAATTGCCTCCCTGCTCATCACTAGTAGGAGAACCCCATCCATAAATGGCTAACAACTGACGAGCAGCATCAAAATGCTAGCAAGTGATAGCAATGTCTCACTCAATAACTCTCAACTGATTAGACACATGATGACACTGGCTAGACTGTCTCCTACAAACCTTCTCTGATGCACCATCTAAAGGAGTATCCTCAAAGTTACTAGTCTCTAGAGTATTACCATCCATATCTTGTGAATCAACTCCAAAGCTCATATCAACATATGGAGCATCAAAAATTGTAGCACTGATGTCTAACTCCTCTGTACCAAAAGAAACTGCCAAGGAAACTAAGTCTTCAAAACTACCCACTGCATCCTCCTAGATGTCATCAATGCTAATATGATCCTGGGACTCATTTGTACACACTGCCAAATATGAAAGATCATCAACACATTCTAGCAAGTATGGTTGACTGGATATATGAACAAAGCCCAACACTGGTGTATAAAAACTAATACTAGCATTAGACAAGCTGTTGGTAAAAGAAAAGACAACACTGTGCAATCTGCTAATCAAATCCATGATAGCACCCAAAAAAACACTGCTACCAAAAAGTGTTAAAGATTTCCAGTCAACTAAATCCCAAATGCCAATATAAAAATCTTGAGTCCATATCCGTAAACTAGAATCAACTGGTAACTCAAACAAACTCCTCACCTGAGTAATATGACCAATACCAACTAACTCCACATACCTATCATGATGAGATAATTAAGTCACAATACTATCTTTGTTCACTTTTGGCTGGTTGGACAAATCATGTGAAGTACTACCAGCCTCAACCTCATGTGATGAAGCATCTAACTGTGCCTGGTACTCTTTCTCAGCAAAGTCATGAATGCTCAATGTTTGTTCATCTCTATTAGGTATCTCACCATCATGCACAAAAATATCCTCATAATCATCATCTAAACCCACTACCTCCTATGGCAGAGTAGAATCTGAGACCTCTACCTGGCTATAAGCTAGTTTCTCAAACTCCTCATGCAAGTTCTTGGTAATTGTGTCATCTGCCCTGTGAGAAAATTTGCCAAATAGAAACCTAGTCAACTTATCCACCTTAGCTAGGTCGGAAAACATGTCATTCATCATACGATGGTGCTCAACCAACTATTCAGACATGTCATGGCTTATTTTCCTAAGTTTATCTCAAATGTCTAAATAACCATCCTTTCTACTGTTCTGACTCTGGATATCAATTGTCCAAGATTGTGTCCTCTGAGACTCTGTACTATACTTGTCCATTCTAGATAAAGTAGAGTGTAACCCCAATAGGTTATAACTTCTTCAAAAAATAAGAACTAACATGAAAATGATTAGAAGTAGCATGAAACCATAGATTTTGACATGCAACTGATTAGAAGCAACATGCAACCACCAAATTCACCAAGAACTAACATGCAAATGATTAGAAGTAGCATGCATCCATAGATTTTGACATGCAGCTGATTAGAAGCAACATGAAACCACCAAAATCACCAAGAAATAACATGAAAATTATTAGGAGTAGCATGCAACCATAAATTTTGACATGTAGCTGATTAGAAGCAACATGCAACCATAAATTAAGACATGCAAGATTTGGGTAGTTCTCAAAACTAACATGCAAACTTCTACAAACCCTCAGGCTGGCAAGATCATAGCTTTGATACCACTAAAATTTCCCTTTCTCTATTTTTATATGATATTTCAAGCCTCTAATCAGATCTTTAAGATCAAACAATCAATCTTTCAAAGATCCACCAATTTCTCAATAAACCCCAAATCGAGTATGCCGAAAATAGTGCCAAAAAGTTCACAGCTTCACATATTATTAGAAAATCTAAAAGTGTACATATGTATAGAAATTTCAGCAGCATAAAAGCCTACAAAATGAAATTTTTAGATCTGTATAACATTTACACAATAGCTCCCAAATGGAGGATAAAAAACAATGCTTATCGGGCTCCCAAAAACAACATAGAATAGCTCGAAAAAACTACAAAAACACTAATAATCTATCACAGAAGTATAATCATGACCAAATAAATATATTCAGCTCTATTTTAAAATCTAAAAGTTTGACATACAGTAGCAACCCAAACTAATATGAGATACTCAACTGGAAACACCAAACTCTTACAAAAACACACCCGAAAACTCACAAATCTGCACTGTTCAGCACAAAGGAAAACTCTGCATGAGCATGCACATAGAATGGCTTCAAAATCCCATCCTTAGCATTCTTTTAAATCTACAAAATCCTATTCTTGGGTCTCCTTCTCCACAGGTTTGGCAGCCTCTGAAGAATAACAAAGAAATGAGCAAAAATCAAGTTCTGGAATCTGCCCAAAATGCCTCCAAACCCCTTAAAAGAGGGCATGACCCTAACTCACATGCAAGAGGGGTTAATAAAACATATTTTAATAATAATCTTCATTTATTAGTCTATTAGCTTCCAAAGATTATCTCCTTTTGTTGAAACTTCACATTTTTGGGCCTGCCTGCCTTAGCAAAGATTATTATTTTTTAATTATTTGAAAAGGGGACATGAAAAACTTTCTTTCTCCTATTGGTCTATAGATGTCATACATAGTAACCCCATTCCATAACACCACCAACTTTTCAATAAGGGGTTCAATATATACATTGACATCTTTAACTTGGTACTTACCTAGTTGAATGAACAAAAAAATTACATAATTATTATGACCATTTGATGGAATAGTAATAATAAATTAATTTAGATGACCACTAAATCAAAAAATACCTAGAATAATCAGTGTCAACATTATGTGCTCTCTCTTTATGGACAACCAAGGAGGTATTCTATTGTTGATAACAAAAATAGGCCACACTGAGTAAGTAGATCTCATCTCTCCAAAAGGATTAACACCATCTGTTGCCAATGAAAGCTTGAGATTACGAGGTTCTTCTTTAAAAGGTGGCCATTTTTCCTCTATTTTCTTAAATGCTAAACCATCTACAGGCATTGCATAATGTCATCTTCACTTCTATTGCGTGCATGGTAACCTATAAATTGTGCTAAGCTATTGCACCTAAATAATTGTCACAGACATGGAATAATGGGAATATGCTGAAGAACCTTGCAAGGCACCTTTTTTGTTAATTGATATGATTGATATCTACTAATATGACAAGTAGGACATTGTGTTGCAAATTCATGTTTTTTATGATATATAATATGATCGTTCGGACATGCATGTATTGTTTGATACTCCATTCCAATATCTTTCATGATGGCAGATAATTCTTGGTACGAGTGAGGTAGAATGTTTGATGGTGGTAACAAACACTCACCTATCAACCTACAACCAAAAATTATAATTTCTTAATTTAAAGAATATTAATTGCTACATGAACCTAATGTTAATTGTAAGGGAACTATGAGTAAAATATTGAAAGAATATGGCATACCTTAACATATATGTCATTGCTACATTGGATAAACCATTCATAACCTTCAAGTTCACCAACAACAATATAGTAGCAAGAAGAGTTGTTTTGGAGCTTTCATATAGGGACTGGTGCACCTTCTCAAGTAAAGGTACATCAAGCTCTGTGTCAACATCATCATCATCATCATCATCATCATCTTGATCATCATGATCATTTTGATAATCATGATCTTCATCATCCTGGTCTTCTTCCATGGTATCATTACCTTCTACTTCAATATTCACACATCCATGTTCCCTCATTTGGAAATCTACATTCTTTGAATTGTCATGGTCCATAACATAAAACTTAGGGACATTGACCTATATGAAATGATGAAATTATATTAACCATGACCATGATGTCATCATCAAATCATGTCTTATGTAATTTATAAACTATTAAAATACATAACAATGGATGATATTCATTTCCCCCTTCAATGTGACCATGTTGCCTACAATGTTGCTCAGTTGTTGTGATTAGATATATTCGAGTCTTTAATCCCTTACACATTTTGCAAGGAAAACAACATTTACCATCACCTTTTCTTTTTAAGTTAGACCACAGTCTAGAAATTGTCTCCCTATTTTTTTGTGCATTGATATCGTCAGACATGGTCTTTCTTGAATGGAATGACTCATTGGTGGAAGAAGGATGATTTTTTTGCAACCTACAGATGTAGTAGTAAGAGGAAGACACATATAGAAAGGAGTTAGGACATGTTGGAGTGGGGTCAGCCCAAGATATTTTGGAATCTTGAAGAACCTAGTAAAGGGTATCTAGAAAGGTGAAAATAAACAAGTATTTTTATAGCTACAAAGGAGGAATCAAGAGCATTAGAAATAATGAAGAAGAAACTTAAATCCATACAACTTCACCTCTATTTACAATTTGACCTTTTTGCATGTGAAATATGACAATTTACAAAATTTCCAGTCACATTGTCATTTAAAAAAGAACACCAAATATACCTTTGCTACAATATCTTCTTAAGATTCTTCACTATCAGATTCTTCAGAACTGCGAGCTCCTGTACAAAAAAAAGATGAGATGCACTAAGTAATTTTTGATGGGCAATATTTAAAGAAATCAACTATCAAAAAAACAATTATGAAATTCAGTTGCTTTATTATGTACTGAAGACTTGGCCAAATGTTCCCATGTCTATCTATAGAATGCCTATCTGCATGGTTGTTTGCAAATAGTCTAGTATGGTGCCACTTTTGAACAACAACAAATGTCACTAAGGCTAGTAATTTGGCTCAAGATATGCACAAGCCTATTGACACCGCAAAACTTTTAGTTTATATAGCATTCGGTTTTCTTCTTTAACAAAATCCAAAGAGAATACAAACAAACTAATGAGCCATGTCTATCTCAATTGAATAGCAAGTACTATAGTGAGTATTAGGAAACTGACCTTGCAAATAGCATCCAGTTCATAAAGTAGAACTTGGTAAAATTGTCCTTCACTTACACCATCTCTAAATAAATACCAAATCTATCGATAAGGAGACATAAGAAATGTAGAACTAAATCTCACCACAAAAACCAATCAAAATGAAATAAATTACCTATAAAATATGATTCACAGAGGCTTTTGTCCTATTGCTCTACGAAAAGAAATCAATAGCTCCCTACAAAGAATCAAAGTGAAATAATCATTTGAATTTCCTAATGATCAAGGTAGAAATTATGCTCTAGAAGGTTTTCTTCTCATCATCATTTAGTAATTCAAAACATGTCCCTAATCCATGGTGTGTGAAGTTGTAAAAGTTTTCCCCAAGTTAACTCTTTGTGACTTCAGGCCAATCTTGGGATGCAACCACCTAAAATTTGCACCAAATTCCCAAATATTAAGATAAGCATTTCTCATATGAATTGCATGAACCAGAACAACAACAAACAATGATCTATATTGAAAACCTACTATCGCTATTGATGGACTAGAATCTTCTCCAGGGTGTGGATGTCTAACATCTGCTCCATAGGAGTCTAAAAGACATTGTGAAATTTTTAATCAAGTAATGTTTCTTACTTGTAAGAAAACCTTAGAAACACAAAAGTCAATAATCTAAAAAGTTCTCCATAATTGCCCATTAAATAAATAGTAACAGATCTGTAAATAATAAAAAGGAAACTCAACACCAACTTGTATCAAGAATAATTGATCAAACTTGAATCACCTCAATGTGAAAATTCATTTAAGATATGGTGATTAAAAGTTAGGTTTTTTTCTCAAAATTGCTACAACTCAGAGGACCAAATCTTTGCTGATTAGTTTAACATAGATTGGTGAACATAAAATTCATAATAAAAATCTAATTGTTTTCCACACTTGTTCAAACCATATAATGAATGACAAAAAATGAAGTGTATACAAGTCACTCCAAATCCTTAGCTTTTAATACACTTTATAGATGAGATTGCATTATATCATTTGAACAAGATGTGGAAAAAAAATGAAATGATAGAGTCACTCCAAATCCTTAGCTTTTAATATGCTTCATAGATGAGATTGATCATGACTTCATTGATGATTTGGAGTGATATAGATACAAATAGAGTGTAGTTGCTCTGTAAGCTCATGGTTTTTAAGTCATTTTGAAGGTCAGTATGTTGGAACAATTAGAACCAAAGGAGTGTATAGAACAGTCAGAGCTTTAAGTAATATATGAGATGTAAAATCACTTGTAACATCAAACAACCACTTTGATATGGCTTAGAGAACCTAAAAATCCAAACATTATAGGGAAGCATCTAGCACAAACAAAGCATTTTTCACATACTTCACATGGATGATAATTTTACAAACTTTGGGACAAATAAAGCTCACTTAACCTTGAACAAAACTAATATTTTTTCTTCAAAAGTAATGAAGATAGTAGAATACCCAAAAAAATTAACTTAGATTTGGTTAAATTTAACAAGAAGGTTCTAAAGACCATTGATTAGAGAAATCAATTCAAAGGTGATGTCTTGTTGCATATGGTAAGAGAATTTCACTTTGTAAAAGAAATAGAATGCTTACTAGCTCTGTAACACATTTCGATACAAAGAATTATAGTGACTAGTCAAAATATCAATATGCTCAATTTGGTATTATATGTCAATTTTTATAGTGCAACTTGACTTCGAAAGGCATACATACTATCTTCAGTTTCTTATCTCCTATGATTTAAGTAGACTTTGATGCAATGAAGCTTGAACTCTATTTTGAAAAGAAAAGAGTTGTTGATTATTTAACTTCCACTAGTGCCACTTATCCAATTTATATAAAAAGAATACCATCAATATTTGATTATAATTTCCATGATAAGTTGATGTAAAAAGAAGTAGAACGAAAGTATAGTAATAGTCCAGATTGAGTTGAAGCCAAATTTATGGTATTCATTGATTGTGAAGGATATCAAAATCATATATTATAGATTCAAAATTTTGAAATAGAAGAAGATGTGAATGTTAATTTTAGTTTTAATCCAAAATATAGTTCCAGATATTTTTGATGGTTATATACATACTCTTGTCAAGAATAAGGTTATTACTTTTAAAATAACATTTAATCTTCAAAGCCACCCAAATGAAAACACACAATATTTTGGTCTTTTTGAATCAATAATACAATTATCTAATGAACAATCATATCAGTAAAAGCTTCATTATAGTATTTATAAAGGTCTTAAATTTTATCAATTACAATTTTCTATAGAAAGAAAAGAAGTTACCAATTGCCCAACCTAGATAATTTTGTTAAAGGAGATCTATTTGTGGAACACTTCCAAGAAATTTAAGTTACACTTCAAAACAAACAAAGAAACACAAAGTCAGATGGTACTTTCTACTTCTATAAATTCCATTTAATCTTAATATTAACATAAAATAGAATGAGTTTAAATGACCATAAACAAATTGGCTTTACAAACTTTCATTAATTCTTGGAAATTTTTGAAACATTTAAATTGAAACCAAAAGTAACATGAATATTTGGACTTAGTTATCAAACCTTATTTTAGTAGCATATTAAGGACTCCAAGAGCCTTACAGCAACCAAGGAGGGTGAAATTAATCCACCATTGGTAAGAAATAAAGATTGCATGTGCATATAGCCTCAATCAGAGAGGATGATCTTAACAAGAACATCACATAAGAAATGAGATTAA
The DNA here is from genome assembly GCA_028749045.1 of Cupressus sempervirens. Lineage (NCBI taxonomy): Eukaryota > Viridiplantae > Streptophyta > Pinopsida > Cupressales > Cupressaceae > Cupressus > Cupressus sempervirens. Next base: position 88,191,173 of record CM053785.1, read on the forward strand.
CTATCATAAAAATCTATAAAAAACTTTAGACTGGTCCTTATATCAAGCCATCATTTGGATAAAAAAGTGGATCATCACATACAAAAAATTGATGAACATCAAAAACAATGATGAGCATATTACTTTGAGATTGATTTAAAGTTCTATATTTGATTGATACAATATAGAAATAATATTCAACAATATACAACCCTTCGCAATTAGCAGTAAAAACTTCAAGAGATGATACCAAACCCTACTGTAGCCCTAGGCTTCTAATAATTTTTTAAAATTTTTTTTGTGTTCATATTCAATTAGGGTTCAAATACACTTTTCTATTTTAGTGTTAGTTGTCACTCTCAGAATGATGCCATCAATACTTCCTGATATTGCAGTCAATGTCATGAATCTCTCTTATCAGTGACTTGAAAACCTCACTTTTCTTTTACAGATGCCTGTTATGTTGCTAAAGTTTACAAAACCACCTTAAAAGTGTATATAAATAGAATAGTCAATTAAACCTATTTGATGTACCTAAGAAGAGAAAAGTCATCAATCCTTAGGCTCAAATTTAAAAGATCGAAAGAAAATTTTATAAGATGCAAAGTCTTGCCTCAAGAAAGTCTATCATTATTTCCTTAGGATGCTTCAGCAAGAGAAATGGGTCAAACAATGAGTGGTTTATAAGATGTGTATACTATCAACAATTGATAACTTATTATGAAATATATAATATAAACTGCCAACAATTATGCATAAATATGTATAATACATAAAACTAATAACCAATGTAACCTACAACATGTGCCTAAGGAAAGAAATTTTCATCAATACATGAGAACATTGTAATGTGCAAAGTCTTCTATCAAGAAAGTCTATGCCTATTGCCTAAATATGTTTTCAATAATGTAGTAGTTTACCAAACAATGGCTGGTTATAAGAACGTAGTTATCAACAATAAAAAAGCATTAAAACATTTGTGAATGCAATAAAAATTTGATTGAACATTAAAGATCATGATGATGCATAAAACAAACTACAGTCATCTCTCACAAAATTGTGTCATCATGTGTGTGTAATGTGCATGCCTGCACACTTAGACAAGGAAAATTGTTTGATGAGAGGTGACTGTAATTGTTTTATTCATCATAATATTCTCCAATATTTATTCAACACTTTTATTATACTAATTCATACCTCTATATTGTCAATGGCGATATTAAACATCCACTACTTGATGAAAGAAACCAGATATATCCATCATGATGTTGGAAACTAACTAGCTAACTACGTGTGTGTGTGTGTGTGTGTGATAGCTTGCTCTTTGTTACTACAAGGGAAATCCCTACTTTCCATAGCCTAGTCCCATGAGAGCATCAGGTTCTGGTCTATACTTGTATATAAAGATATATAAATACACTAAGTGTATACATTGTGAAAGGCCATTGCATTTTGTTTATTACATCATTATGATCTTTAGTAATCATTTAACATTCTTATTTCTCTCATTTTTTTCCTTTTCCTATCCATATATCTATCTTGATTACCTATAAACTACACACTAATTAATGAACTATTTCTCTTCTAAGCATATGTGGACTATTTCTATAGTTGATTGAAATTGATATGTTTACTAGGAGCTATCGGGTGCATCCAAAGACTTATGATATAGAGTACTAGTTCCTTTTTTGCAACAATAACCAAGGTTCATATACCATCAGTGTGATAAGACAATATCAGAGAGTATGTGCTAAAGTGGTAATGTAATGTCAAACTCAAGGTAAAATTACACTATTAAGCACCAAGTTTCTAACATAACCATCTATATGACATTGATCATAAGAAGAAATACTTTCATCAATTTAGAGAATCAAGTCTCCAACATAAGCATCTATATGATGTTGATCATAAGAATAAATACTTTCATCAATTCAGAGAATCTAATTAATTTTGGAATAGTTTAGACCGAATTCTAAGGCGCAAATGTAAACAGATCGATACCCAAAGTCCCTTAACTATGCAATCTCTTCATTTATCTGATTATTTTGTGAAACTAAGGGCCCATTTAGCTGTAAATAAAACATCATTGAAGGTGGTTTAAATAGATCAAAATGTAAACATGGGCAACTTTGGTTAATGAAAATATATCATACATTGGACTCACCCTACCAATCATGTTCAACACATTGGTGGGTGAGTCAAGGAATTTTATTTAGACCTTTCTCTAATTGCTGTCTATAGCCAATATTGGCACACTAACCATATTAATTTTGTACAGGTGATTATGCCTTTTGAACTTGAAAATAGCACTTATTTCTTTAATCATGGTATAGAGTATGAAGGAAAATTAACATCTTAGTTAATCGTACAAATAATACATTTGAAGTAACAATCAATTGAGTGAGAGTTATGTGAAATGGAGGTTTAAAGGTTTAATTTGGTTAAGATTAAACCTAAAGTGAACTTGTTCATAAACATTCAAAATCAAGGAAAAGAATTCAAAGATAAATCATTATCCTTAACGATTCCTTTTAACTAGAAGAATTTTTACTTAATTCTGTCTTGAAAAAGAATCTGAAAAAAGCTACTTTGTGTCGAGAAAGAAAAACATAAAGAATTTGTGCATGAGCAAAGGAAAAGGAAGAAGAAAAAAACTATACTTTTGGTTGTGTCAAGTTTAAGCAATGATTTTACTCTAAAGAAATGCCTTAATAACGTAAGATGAACACCTTCAAGTTTATCTTGGAAACAAGTGATGAGTTAGGCATCTACCTTCCATCTTGTCATACTGATGTAATACTTCTTCTAATACAAGAATAAGAGTTCAATTTAGAATATTATAATCTATAATCATATATCAAATAGTAAAACAAAGCTATTTATAATATAAATTCCAGCATAGAAAATGGCCTCACTATGCAAGAATGAAACTGAAGGTAGGTTACTTTAAATATACATCACATAACCTAAGACAAGCTTGGATAAAAGAGATGCTTTAAGTAAAAAATAAAGACATTACAGCATTCGATAATCACCATTATTAGCAATTTGATATGGCTCTATTATCAAAGTAGAAAACAAAGCTTGAAGGATATGTGCTCTATGTCTATACAAGTGAAAAGGCATTGAAAAGAATTAGATAGCATGTTATTTTTGAGTAAAGGTGCTTAAAATCTTGGATAAAGGATAGTTTTTTTAAGCTCTTCATTATAAACACATGTGAGGTGGGTAAAATCTTTAATAAAGAATAGTTGTGTAAGATTTTCCATTATAAACCCATCTGAGTTACTTAAACTCATGAAGTGAGAACAATTTGTCAAGCTCTTCCACTATGAACCAATCTTAAGGTGCCTAGAATGTTCAATAAAAATTAGTTTCTTATGGTCTTGAGCTATTAAGCCATCTTAGTTTCTATTTTTCTCTTGGCTATCCCTGAACCCTAAACCCTATCACAGCCTCTTCTACTGCATCCTGAGGACCTAAGGATGGATACTTGGATAAAATTCCCAAGGTATTGTGCCATATAGCTTGCCTCCCTACTAGAATCAAAATATTCTTAAAAATGCCATCTCCATTCAAATAAAAAACAAACACATAATCCACTAAAATTTTACCTATTACATCCTTACACAATGCCGAGTCCTCTCTTCCAGAACCCCCCTTGAAAATCTATGCCTTCATGTGAGCGAAATGTTGGAATGCAAAAACATATGTACTAAAATAATTGTGAATTTGATGTTATATATTATTATTCTAAATTTAGGAATATTAACGACCAATGGAAAGGATTTATATGTCCTCATCAAAGTTTTTACACATTACCAAGAAACTAGTGGGAGCAAGGTTTTATCGCTCAATAGAGTAGAAGGAATTGAAGGAGTTGAAGTGCCCTTGGATTGATGCAGGTGGAACCATATCAAATCTCTAGAAATACCATCAACTCACTCAAGAGTAGAGCTTTCAATTGCTATAAGTTTTAAACCGCATATATTTTGACTTCACGAATACTCTAGAACCCTCGACACCAAATGAAATGTGATATTTTTGCCCCTTTTTTTTTGTTTTATGTTGCAGTGTGTGTCATAATTGTGACCAAAATAATTGGTCACAATTGTGACCAACACAGGCATGTTATTTATTTATTTATTTTTTAATTTCTTTATAAATCAGCTAACCAACCCATTTAAAAGACTTAGTCAAAATGTTTGGTCAAAATTTAGGGTAAAATGCACTAGTGAAAATTTCTCTTAGTAGATTTGTCTC